>CM069309.1:2775000-2837500 GCA_035609425.1 Epinephelus awoara
AATATCAGAGCATCTTTGAACGCAACACCAAGGAGACTTTTCACAATTGTTCTTCCCTTTGGTTTTGGTTAATAGTTAATATTTTTGTTAAAGGTTACACAACAATTCAGTTTCTCATACATACAAATGGACACAGATTTTCATTTTTAAAAAGTGTTTGTTGCGTCGAAGCTCTCTGATTTTTAACATTTTTAGCGCCACACAAAGGTTTAAATATAAAAGAACAGTAAGAAAACACTAAACAGTAAAAACAGTTGCAAGTGTTTTTTTGGAGGGTGAAGAGGAGCAAAAGGTGGAAAGACACGAGGACAGGAGAAATTAAAAAATAAAAAGAAGAGTGGATGGAGGAAGGAGGGAAGTAAGAAAGAGAAAAGAGAAGCACAGCAGAAGGAGTAGAGGAGGGATGGGGATGTGATAGAGATCCGGGCCGGTTGACTCTGAGCGCGGAGATTGAAGCATCCTGAACACGCAGAGCGGCTCTTCTCCCCCTCTGAGTGATTTAAATATTGACCTCAGGTTATTACGAGCTTTTTAAATCAAATTACCGAGTGTTGGACTCCTGCCTGATACCTGATAGAGCCAATCAGACGGCTCGTCCCGCTCCCGGAGCTCCACCACACAGCACTTTACATAAATTAAGATTAAAGTTGGGGAAGTTTGTGGAGTTAGTTTAACCACGCAGTGACACTCTATCAAGATAATTTGTGCTCACAAAATCTCAGTGTTGGTGTTAATCCCTGGTTTAAGATCTGCTAAGCTGCATTTCCAGGTCATTTGAAAGTGATAAAACTCAGTGTTTGCAGCTGGAGGGTCTTTATGTAAGTTTCACACCACCAACACTGTAGGTTAGCGCTTTAAAATAATTCACAAGATGAAAGTTTGCAGGATCAGGAATATATGCATAAAGTCTCAAGATATTTAACATATTCAGCTCTGATAGTCTCCCGTGAATGTCTCCTCAAGTTACAACAAAAAACTAACTGTGAAGCTGTGTCATCATCGAGGGCAACGCTGCTGCTTCTACGGCCGATTCATTACATCATATCAACAAATACTGACATCATTTTATAAAACTGTAATTTAGCCACAGTTATTTAGAGAGTCAGTGTTTCTCGTATTTCATCCACTAAAGGGTCTGTTTGGGAAGAAATCAACAGTCAGTAGTTTGGTTCATGTAAAGAGGATTTCATGCAGGCTTGATCTGATGAAACTATAATAAAAAATAAATAATATACATACTAATATTAAGCATTAAGAGAAGACTACCATCATTTAACGTAGGCTAGAAAGTACAAATATATAATAGCAATCTCAATTAAGTGATGAAAAAAGTCCATAAAAACATGTAAGTAGTAGCACTGTCTATCAAGAATTATAAACAGCAATAAAAACAGTATAAAGACTAAAAAGTTAAATAAGAATAAAGTCCGTCTGTTGTCCACGGATACACAACAACAACAATAACAAATTATAACAATAAACTGTCATTAGTATATTTTTCCTCATTATGAAAGTGACAAATTGACTTTTTAAACAACAGTCGCTACAACAGGAAACTGAACTCACTGAGTCGGTGTTAGATTTAATTTGTTAAACTGCAGATGCTGCTGGACCCAAAACTGTGGTTAAATTATTCGACAAACAGAAACCATGGATCACCAGAACCATCCGGAAAAATAAATGAAATAAATGATTAATTTATTGTAAACAATTGTGTGTGTGCAGCGTGTCGTTAGATTAATCATTGCATCAATAATGTAGATCTCCACTTTTTCTGTTTACACGTACTTATACGTCATACATGTGTTCACTTGTAACATACAGCATGACTGACATTACATCTGCACCTTGGTGTGGAAAAAGTCATTTAACATTTGTCTTTCAAATTTTTTTAATACATTTAAAGTATTGAAAAACGTAAAATTGCTCATTAAGTTTAAGTTGTTTTTTTTCCGATTTTGATTAAAGTGTTCAGTTCTCATTTGGATTAAATGTTGGTTGTGGAGGAGAAACAGGAGTCGAGACAGAAACATTAGTGAAAAGACAAATGAGTAAAGATGGTACATTTTAGAATTGGAAAAAAAAAAAAATTCTATTGACGAAAATGTTCTGTCCAGATTTTTGTTTGTCAAATTCAACTTCCTGCTGTTTGATGGCCAGTCAGAATCCACTTAAAGGAAAACGTCACCCTGAAAGATCATTTTTGTATCAATTCCTCACCGCCTTGTTTAACCCAGTCTAATTCCGAAGTTGTCAAATACTGCCACTGCCACTGACGAAAAAAAAGGCATCTTTTCGCATCAGTTTGAAACGCCACCATATAACAATGTAACTTAAGGTGCTGCAAAGTCCTTGAGGTGGATGTGTCCAACAACACTGGACTTTCACCCACGAGCCTGGTGTTCACCTCCCGTATGAATGTAGAGCCAGACCATGATGTTTTTTTCTAAACCTAACCACATGCTTTTGTTGCACAAGGAAATAAACGTAATAAGGAGGTAACTTAACAATGCTGTACGTTTATTTTGAATGAGCATCTAATGAGCAGAAACTATAGATTTCCTGTGAAAACAGAAGCATAATTTGAAAAGACACAATACATGTGTAAGGCGTAGGTTAGCACAGCGTCCCGGAACATCAACAACAGACGCACCCAGGATACCCAGCACGTAATTCTTATCATCCCTTAGGGAAGCCTCTGCAGAGCATCAGAGGTTGGACCTCCCACCTCAGAGATAGTTTTTACCCCCAGGTGGTCAGAGTACTGTCCACTGTCCACGGGTCCACGTTTAACAGCATGGAAACTATATCAAAACATTCATTTATAAACTCTCACACCACTCGTGCAGTTTAATCCAAGTCTCATTTATCCAGTCGTATGTTCAGTAGTTCCCAAACCGACAGACCTTTCCGTCGGGGAACCAAACTAAAAGTGAAACTTATCCATGCTCTCTTCAAAGCCAGACTCTAATGACAAAAACAGTCATTTTACCCCATTGAACACAAGAGCTGCTGGTCGACCCGTGTCTTGATCAGTTAGTTAGTTTGTGTTATGTGTGACTGGTTAATCCAACGAACCCTCTGAAAAGCCACCAGTGCTGTTGTTAAACACAGTCATCTATGATTGTGACTAAAGTGCAAGAAGTTTGTGGATTTTTCATTTACACAAAGGATGCAAGAAAAAGTTTTTTCAGAGCAGCACTGAGTAACTGACGTACAAGTAGTAATTTGGGGGCTGAAGTTTTCCTTTAACTGTCTCAACACTCTGATTTTTTAGGTCTTTTAAGTCACTATTACTGATGCTGTGTCCATTCCAGCTTTCTAATTCCTCTTCAGGTGGGCGTGTTTTTATAATGACCTGAGTTTCAACATGTTTTGTATAAATGACGCATCAGTTTCCCCATTAAGCTCTTAAAAAGTCTGACTTTGCTGTTGTTGTCCTCACACTGAAGCCAATTGAGTATAAATGACGTTTTAATTGATGTTTTAGTGAAAACAAAGTGGAGCACATTGAGGTTCTTAAAACTGTTTTCTGACCTTTTTGCATCAGAGCCTGCCTGATATTGAAAGCTTATGTTGTTAATTATCACCAATAATCTGCTGCAGCTCATGGAAATGACTGAAATCAGCCTAAATTAATGCTCCTCTGAACACATGCGGTCAGTGAATCCATCTTCTTTTTTTTTTCATCCAAAAGTTGTTGAGACACAAAGTGAAAAGTGTCTCACACGCTCCGCTCTCCTCCCTCCCACCTGCAACATCTATAACAGCTAAATGAAATATGCAAATAATCGCTGCCGATCCCAATAAGAAATAATTAACGCTGTCTGCTCTCCGTGGCAGCAGGTATTAGCATGCCAAAGCACTCCAAAATGTAATTTATAAAGTGAGTTTAAAAAAAACAGCGAGCTCTTTCTGTGTCTTTGCCAACGGCAATCTGACGTTTCTAATGCACTCTGAGAGAGGGAATAAATTGATAGTGGTGGCGGCGGGCCTTTTTCTCTTTTAATTTTCCTTTCCTGATATTTCTCAAATATTTAATTACGCGGATGGAAAAAGTGAATATGTAAAGTGGGTGTTTTTCTTGTCTTTTTTTTTCCAAAGCCACAGATGGTTTGTGTCATATTACCTTGTTAAACATGGATATGGTGTTGGTGATTATTAGAGGAAGTAGTTGAGTTTGATGAAAGTTGTTGGAAAGTGGCGGCGACAGCGGCAGAATGGTCGGTTAACGAGCAGACGCCTCGAGAGTTGAGAAATGAGTTTGCTTCGTTCAGCTCGACACTTTGACTGACTGGCTGAAAAGTTTTCATGTTTCTCCTCCAGCTTTCTTTGACTGGCTGAATGCAGAAGTGAAAATTATGTTTGCGTGTGTGTGTGTGTGTGTGTGTGTGTGTGTGTGTTCTCTTCTGTCTGTCCGTCTGACACTGACTGCTTAAAGTTTTACAATTTACAAAATCAAGCTGAATGACTTCCAGCAGGAAAATAAGCTTCAACTTTTACATCAGCAACTTCACAAACGCCAGAGGTCATCACATGTTGATCATTTTATCTTTCTGTAAAAAAAATGATTGAAGAGAAAAGTCCCACAACAGCGCTCTGTGCAGCAGGACGGGCGGGGCTTCTGGACTCTGCAGAGAGTTGAGCAAGATTCACTGAGTGTATTTCACTGATGTTTCAAACCATGAGTTGCTGTGAACTAATAACATTGCCACCTGCAAAATAGATCTGCTAAGTAAATCCATGCTGTACTGTGTAACCATGGTGGTGCGGGCCAGGTCGAGAACGTCTTCACCTATGTTCATTGATTAAGTGTGACTTGACGTTACTAATGGTGGATTTTTAGTTATGCGTCGGCTCAACACAGACCCTACGTCGTAGCATACACATTTGGCCTATGCCATTGTGGGCATTTATATTTGTGCGGTGGTGTGTCTGCGTGGTTTTGCAGTTACATCTCCACAACGCCAGTCGGTGGTGGAGTTTTTGTGAAGTGCTGTATAGTTTATTTAATTCAAAACATACCCAAAACACACATTAAGCACACATTAAACACGTTAAACACATGTTAAACAC
Source organism: Epinephelus awoara (assembly GCA_035609425.1). Taxonomy (NCBI): domain Eukaryota; kingdom Metazoa; phylum Chordata; class Actinopteri; order Perciformes; family Serranidae; genus Epinephelus; species Epinephelus awoara. The sequence goes on from CM069309.1 coordinate 2,780,077, forward strand.
ACATTAAACATGGCTTAATAGAGAAAATTTAAAACACAAATCAGCTTCACTATAACTCGCAGCATTCACAGACAAACACTTGTCTTCATCTGGACACATTTTCCCCACAAATACAACATGCTAATGTTATTAGCACAAGCCTGTGGCATTTTACATTGTATAAATTAGCCTAGCAGCTAGCAGACTTCCTGTACTGATATAAAACCAGGAACAACAGCAACATTTAACAAAGGTAACATTATGAAATTCAGCTCCATTACAACTCACAAGGTTCACTGACAAAACTACTGTCTTATACTAAACATGTTTTCCAAACAAATACAACATGCTAACATTATTAGCACAAGCTTATGACATTTTACCTTGTATAAATTAGCCTAACAGCTAGCAGAGATTTCCTCTGCTCATATGACGCCAGGATAAATCACACACAAGACTTAAAATGCTATTTTTATGGAGGCTTTATTGTCTTCACAGTTTATTGTTTGTTATCTGTGAAATAAATATAAAAATTTTGTTTCCACTGAGGGAAATGGTTTCAGCTTACAAAAAACGACGTGTGGTTACAATTCTGGAGAGGTACATGTCCGGCTTCGTCAGCAAGATTTTCTGAACTAAAACTATTAATACCACACAGTAAAAGTCCTGAAAGAGTAAAAGAGAGGCATTGTCAGCACAGTGTGAGTAAAATCTGAATCCTTGATTTAACCATGTAGTACAATGTTTTCCTTGAAGTAGAAGAACGCAGTAAGTACGTTCTATACTGTTGAGTTTCAAATTTTTTAAGTGCTTCGGGGCCTTTTATAGATTATCACAGGGCACAATGAGTCAAAATATATTAAAAAAATATATGTTTCATATCTAAACATCATAATAAATCTATAGCTGTTAATAGCACTATAGCAGTTCTCGACAAAGCTGCAAGCAGCAATACCACAGTCCATGAAATCAGCCCGTTGTGAACAGACTCTTCCTCAGTCATCATCAATAGGTAATCTGAGTTTTAGAGAAGTGACTGTCTGCTTGTTTCAGTGACAGTTTCTACAGAGAGAAATGATGCAAATCAGGACCAAGAGGATGAGCCAGAGAGGATTTCAAAATAAGAGCATGATAATATGATGAAGGAGGCTGAAGGAGGATGATGATGATGATGGTGATGATGATGATGGTTTCATCTCTGATGAGCAGATTAGATGTTTTTCGTTCTGTCTGTTCTCCAGCTGATTGAAAAGATGTTCTGAGACAGTGGACGCTATTTATTTTTCATTAAGGAGAGCGAGTGGAGAAATTCAGCTCTGACAGAGGAAACGGACACATGTGACACACATGCGCACACACGCACACACACACTTGAACATATGGATTTACACATGAATACAGATGAATGAATCTATGTAAGGACACAAAGAATAAACATAAGAACACAAACACTCTTGTTAAGATGGACACTTTCTCTCTCTCTCTCTCTCTCTCTCTCTCTCTCTCTCTCTCTCTCTCTCTCTCTCTCTCTCACACTCACACACACACACACACACACACACACACACACACACACACACACACACTGTACTCCTGGTGACTTAATTACACCCCACCCCCGCCTCTCAAAGCCACAAAATCAAAACCACATTTTGATATCATTTCACTCATTTGTATTCGTACATCAAGACACACACACACACACACACACACACACACACACACACACACACACACACAGGCACAAACTCACGCACGCACACACCCTCTCTCTCTGTTTCTGATCAAAGATTCTCCATCTTGTTCTTAAATAAAAAAAGATAAAAAAAAGACCACTGTAGGCTGTAATTACTACCAGAGCATCTGATGCTCAGTGTGTGTGTGTGTGTGTGTGTGTGTGTGTGTGTGTGTGTGTGTGTGTGTTTTCTTGTTATTCCTCTTTGATTCTTTTTCTTTTGGTCGTTTCTTGTGTTGATTTTTCTTGTCTGAACAAGTAATGAATCAGAATGAAAAGTGTGTGTGTGTGTGTGTGTGTGTGTGTGTGTGTGTGTGTGTGTTTTACACCATCTGATGCTGTTTTAGAAACAGTATGTTTATGCGTGTTATTCCTGTTAGTCATGAGTAGTGACTCCTTCCTTCTCTCCTCTCCTCCTCTCTCTGGTGAGGAGTTGAACGGATCTTTCTTTTCACTTTTAGTGAAGGATGCAAGGAGACGAGGGCAGTTAGGGAGGAAGGAAAGGAAGCAGGAGGAGGAGGGGAGGTGGGACGGATTGTTGAGGGAAAGCAGGTATTAAAAAAAGAAAAGCAGGATGATTTGAGGATGGGTGGGCAGAGGAGAGGACAAACAGGGAGATAAGTATTAAGATGACAGCGACAGATGAAGGAAGAAAGGAAGATAGATTGATGGAGGAGAGGTGCATGAGAGGGAGATAGATGGACAGATTGAAATACAGAGGTGATGGAGGGAAAACAGGACAAGAAAGATGGAGAAAGAGTAAAAAAGGGAAAGAATTTTGAGAAAAGAAAGAAATGAATAAAGTGACTGAGGAGGAAAAAAGATGGCGGGATGTATGTATGTGCTGATGTAGGGATAAAGGAAAGAGGGAAAGCCTAAAGAAGAAATAGAGGACAGAGGAGGAATGGTGGAAAAGAGTGAAGAATAGAGGGACGTTTAACAACCTCACCGGAGGAGGAGAGGGATGGAGGGGTGACACATGGACTGAGAGATGGAGAGAGGGATAAATCCAGGTGGAGGTTTGAGAAGGATGAAGAACAACATGGATAAGAGAGAGATGAAAAGATGGGAGGGAGGTTTTAAAGGATGAAAACAACAAGAGGAAGGAGGAGCAAAACTAGATGGATAGAATACAGTTTAATTGTAAAAAAGAAGAGAGGAACGAAGATATGAAATGACGGAGGTATGGAGGAAAAAGATAAAACAAGATATAAGAACAAAAGACGAGAGCAAGGCAGCGGGATTTGATAGAAGAGTGATAAAAGCAAGGTTGAGGAGTGGGAAAGGGGGAAGTGTGGGATGTATGAGGGGATGGAGGGATGGATAGATGGAGGTGTGGAGGCTGTTTTTGTCTCTCTACCTGTGAGGCACAGTAAATCAGAGGCAGATAAGGTAATTCTGCGAGCCGTACATCATCAGGCTGCAGACAGTTTTATGGCCAGCAGATTGGCTGTAAGGGCTGCTGATTACAATGAGACAGAGAGAGGGAGAACGGGATAGACAGAGAGAGGAAGAGAGAGACAGACAGAGAGAGAGACAGGGAGACGAGAGAGACAGGGACAGACAGGAAAGAGACAGAGAGAGAGATGAGAGAAAGAAAAAACATTGAGGAAGGTGTTTGGAGATGGAGCCTTGAATCTGTTGAAGTTGGACCGATAAGTGAGGACGACACTGTAACATGAAATACAAGATATCAGCTGCTGATCTGTTTTGTTTTTCTAAAAAAAACATGTTGTTTTTTTTAATTAATCCATTTCATCCAAAAAACGCAGTAATACAAAAATCTAGTCATTATTTACATCGATCAGCTGTAACACTAAAACCACCAAGAGATGAAGTGAATAAACCCCCATTTCTAGTGCAGTCAGTGCACTAGAGATAACCTGTGCATTTTTTCCCCTATCGACCAATCGATTGGTGGAAGAGTAGCTAGAACTTCAGTCAGCCAAGGTTTTCTGTGGTTGATTACAGCCCTAGAGTTTAGTCTGAAATAAGGTCTGTTGTTAATGCAATCTCAGGAGATGTTCATGTTTTGTTCTATGACATAAAATACGTCAGTAAATACCCCACTATGAATTTAGATGCTTTCATGAATCTAAAAAATGGCGGTTGCTAACAAGTGGCTAAATGAGGCTACAGAGCGTTATCACGCCGAACAGGGCTTCACAGCCTTGTTGACCATGGTGTAGTTTGTTTATAGCTCAACGTTAACCATGTCTCCTCTGGCGTTTGCATTTAGGCTTCAAAAATCATAGGAGTGTCATTATTTTGTGGAGATTATCTTGCTGAACAAAAGTACTTTAAACCTTTGTTTGTCATTTTCTGCAATAATCCAAAATCCAACAGAAGAATCCTGTCGGCTTTTTGACGTGAAAACAAAAGCGATGCTAACTTTTGTGTTGGCCTGCATATAAACATTGTCCCTGCAGCACTCTGTAATGAAATATTAACTTGTATTGTTTACCTTGGTGTTACTGGTAGAGGGTGTGTGACTTATTTAGACTAATGAATGAATGCTATCATATCCTGATGATATTCTTCGAAACATAAAACACACTTTTTTCTAAACAATAAGCACAACAATATATATGAAGCCTAAAGATGAAATCAAATGTGATCAGTCAACTTATAATCGGCCCACTAATACAGTGACATGGACGTGATACAGCGTATTAAATATACACTCTGTAGGCGACTTTATTTATTAATGATAAGCACAATAAAACAGTATGTTGTGCGACACAGTACAGCAGCATGAAAACATTACTTTTAGATAAAGAAGATAACTCATGATTTGTTCATTTCAGGTACTGTACAGCAGTGTTTAGTGTCATGGCTGCTGTGTTCCATGTTTCTGTATCTTTCTCTCTGTGTCTCACCCTCTTGCTCAGGGGCACTTCAGCTGCTGATGCAGCGGTTAAACCTGCAACCTCTCGGACACATTCAGACTTTGTCTCCCCTGAAACCACTCTGAATATTTCAAACTTTCCACACACCGGCAGATCAACACCGGATTAAAAATTACAAATGCCGCTGGTGGTTAATTACAATTTCATGACCTCCTCCAGTAAAACGAGTCCAGTCTGTGAAGGGGTGGAGGCGTGTGGAGGGGAGTGGAGTTGAGAAGGACACAAAATGGCCGATGAGAAATGGCCGCCAGCGCCAAGCGGTGTTACTGTATGTGGAGCGAAAGCAGAGGGTGTTTATTTAGTATTTATTCTGCACTTCATCATCTCCCCTCCGCTAATCCACTGGCTGCTGTACGCACCACTGACCACGCTGTATCGCTAACCTCTGCCTGGATCACAGAGAACCCAGTGTGTGCATGTGTGTGTGTGTGTGTGTGTGTGTGTGAGTGTGAGAGAAAGAGAGAGAGAGAGAGAGAGAGAGAGAGGATGATGTCTATCCCTCCATCTGAAACCTTGTTAAATATTCATTGACAATTATTCCGCTTTGACCGAGGAGTTAGATGATGCTACTGCAGAGAGAAACTGAAAGAGAAAGTGTGTGTGTGTGTGTGTGTGAGAGAGAGAGAGAAAGAGAGGGAGGGAATGAAAGAGCAAGAGATGAAGGCAAAGAATAACAGAAGATTGTCTTGGAAATATTATGATGAATCACTTGTACGTAAGATCATTAAATGTCCTGCAGACATACCAAAATCGCAGACTGACAGAGAGACAACACCCACTCTGTTTCACCCCCTGTGTCTCACACACACACACACACACACACACACTGGGCCTGAGCATGATTAGGTGAGCGTATTAAATATTAAATATCAAATAGTGCCCTTGGTCGACTCTCCTGCCATCTGACGGGCTGATTCTCAGTGAAAGAGACAGGAGTGAAACACTCAGTGGTGCAGGTACAATAATCGCTCTCTGCTCTGCCTCTGTTTCACCTGCTTCTCTGAATCAGAGTCAGATTCGACCACGGTTGTTGACACGTTGAAGAAATCTCAGTCTGGTTGTCTGTGGTGATTCTCAGGTCGATCTTTAGACATCCTCGGGTGTGTCATAGAAGCCTTGCACCCCAGAAATTACATTTGTATAAAATAATTTGAAACAGCAGATACGTTTTTGAGGGAGACAAATTATGTTTTACGTTGTCTATTAACATAATAATGAAGTGTTTCTAAATGACGTATCTAGCAAGTCACAAACATGTTGAAAATATCAATAAAATGTTCACTGAAAACATATATTACTCATTTTCCACCAAAATAAGCATTATTCTCTTTCTTTATTAACATTATCCAAATCAGGAGCTTTCCCTTACCTTAACCAAAGTGCTTCTGTTACCTGAACTTAACAACAGATTGGAGTCTGGACACAAACACAAGGTTCTTGTGTCACAGTCCTGCACTGTTTGCCCACCATCCACCCAGAATACCATCCATCAAATGCAAATGTAATTCCTAGGAGACAGGGTTGATTTGGCCTTGAATCACTTCTAGGGCTGTGGTTTCCAACCTTTTTCTTGAAGAGACACCTTTCCTATCATTCAGTAAACTGACTCAGTGAAATATTTACCAGTATTTCATATCATATTGTGTGCATAACAATAACGGTAAAGAACAACTCATAAACTGTAGAATTAACCCAAATATTAAAGGCAATAACTGCAGGAAGTTTGTGTAAAACAAGTAATTTAGATGCATTTTGAGCAGATAATTACCATCAGAGATGAGTTTTCCTGATATGTTAGGAACTTTTCTGTGTCCACTCTAAGTTTAAACAAGCATACGTACATAATAGGCTTTTTTTTGGTGATAAATTCAGTGTTTTCTTCACCCTGATGCTCGGCTATTGATCTGTTCACTGTTTGGTTGTTTGACTTTTCTAAGCAGACAGTGAAGGCTTCGTGAATATAGCTTGTGTTCAGGTCTTCACTGTGACGTCATCCTGTGACGATAATCAGCTTTATTGTGTTTTCTTCACAGAAACAAATGAGATGCTTAGATATAGGCCTACTTTTAAAGATTTCTTACAGCCATTAAAATCAAGAAGGCCTTGTGAGCCCTTGTGTTCAAAGCTTTGCTGAACACTAGTCATCATCAACTCTAATAGAATAATACAATTACTATTTTTTATTAAATTTTTTGTGTATAGTGCCCTGTATTTTTCTCTGGATGGGATTTATTTATTTATTTTTTTTAAATTGTGTAATGCGGTTATAACAGTAAGTGAAAACAGGTGCAGAGACATACAGACAGTTAAACAGAAGATTACATGTGAATTTTTCTTCTGTAAAGCACTTTGAATTACTTTGTGTACGAATTGTGCTCTACAAATAAACTTGCCTTGCCTTGCCTTGCCTTTAACACCAGCGTCCGACATAATTTTGGCACCGCTACCGCCAACATAAAACAACAACCAGAAAACAAACAAATGCCAAACAAAGAAACAAAACCCCAGCTAGAATCACAGAATATTCTTCAGTTCAGACTGATTAATCGATTATGAGAATAATCATTAGTTGCTATTCTGTACTGTATTAATTTGTTTGTTAGTTACACTAGTTTCAAATTCAAACCTTGATGCCAGAAATATCATCAGAGCAGATTAAATCTAAAGTTTCAAACACTTCTTGGTTTTACAAAACTTCCAAAAACCTTGATCTTGAAAATATTATGTTTTGGAGAAGGGCTGATATAATTTTACAGTATTTCTTAAATGTGTTTGGAATTGTCCAATGAAATTCATCCCACCCTTGAGGACGTCCTTTATCAGGATCACGGGCCCTTCGTCCGCCTCCCTGACGAACGTCCTCTCAGGTGTCGTTACAGCAGCTGCTGATCTTACTGGTTGAACTGGTTTCATCCCGACTAACGAGGCAGTAAAAAGATCAGGATCTGGTCCCAGCTGAGGAGCCAGCTAACGGCCTCCCCCTGCTAATTTGGGGCCTGTTTTATATTTCTTTATTTTTTTATTCCCCCCGGAGCTGATGTGTGGCGTTGTCGCTGTGGCAACCATAATAATCCAGTGAAGAAGACCCTCGGGGGCGATGGTGGCGTATTGTGGCAGATGCCAACAGCCGTAAAACATTTCTGTCAGAAACACTGAGGCTTCAGGCTTTTTCTTTTTTCTTTTTTCTTTCTTTCTTTCTTTTTCTTTTCTTGTTTTTCTTTTCTTCTGTTGTTGTTTGTTTGTTTATTTCTTTCCTTCTTTTTTTTCTTTCTTTCTGTTTCTTTGTGTTTCTCTCTTTCATTCTTACCTTTTCCCACTTCTTTTGTTTGGTTGTTTCTCTCTGTCTTTCTTTCTTTCTTTCACTTTTATTTTGTCGTTTCTCATGGTTTGTTTCTTCTCCTCTTTTCCATCTCTTCTTTGTTCGCATCAGCCCATCTCTCCTCGTCCCCCCTCATCTCTTTCTTTCTCTTCATCCCTTCCTCCATCTTTCCGTGTGTTACTTTTCCTTCACCTCTTCTCTCCTTCCAGGCTCTGCCTAAAAAAACATTATTACGTAATGTGTGTCGTATTATTGAGTCCTAACGGTCTCATTTTCTTCATAAGTTGCTGTTCTTTCTTTTTCCTCACTCCTCTCGCCCATTCGCCTCCCATCTTCCTTCCACTCTACTGCTCCTCTTGCTCCATCCTTTGCTCCAGCTTTACCTCCCCTCCACTATTTCCTCCACCATCTCTCTGTATCAGTCAGTGGAGGTTGAGGATTGTAGCCGCTGTGTCACACGTTACTTTTGATTTATGTTCCATCTTTGATATTGAAAATAACTGGGATGGTGTCCTTGAACAGAGTGGAAAGCCCTGGCAGGACTAGGAGGTGGAGGAGGTGGAGGAGGGGGAGGTGGAGTGTGAGGAGGTGGATTTGGAGCGAGAAGTAGAACAAATAAACTGGAGGACCATTCGCTCTCCTCTCTCCTGTCACGTCACACATTCATTTCAGTTCCAGACGCTCGCCATCAAATTACATCTAATAACTGATAATTACGCAGAATGGACCTTAATTACCTGTAATTTACCCCCCAAAATCTTAATTCTCCTCCGCCACCCGCCACGTAAATAAACGCCACATCTAATTTGCTTGTTTTGGAGACCACGCAGAGCATGGTGATGGATATGAGAGGCCTTTGAATTGGCTCAAGGTAATTTGATTCTGGAGGAGCCCGCTGCATTTTTAATGATCTGAACTCAGCCAGGCGTGACGTTGTTTTTATTTATATATTTATTTTTGTGTCACCTTTGATAAAGCTGCAACACTTACGCTTTAAACAGGAACAATTACTTTGTTCTTTTTTTTTTAAATGTATGTATAATGTGTTCATGTATACAGAACATGTGAACACCTGCTGAAAATCTTGTTTTTGCTGACCTCTGGTGGTTTAACGTCTGCCACCTTAACTTTCCTTGTTGTCCCTCCACGTGTCCCCCAGAGGCGCCATTAAACAATAATGGCAACTGGCCATGTATCATACCGACATGATAGGATGGCTTATCTCGTGGGAGTGTGACGCCAAAAGTCAATGACCAAGCGCTGCCATTTGACAACTTTGGAGTGAGACCAGATTGGCCAAACTGTGGCTAGACTGTAGACTATAATGCCTCACAGTTTGCCTCAGTGATTTACATTTGTACCAATGGGAAAACGTTAGCCTATATTATTAGCTATCACACACACAAGTCAAAACAACGATTAAGCTAACGTTGGAGAGGCTGTAACATTTGGTATCACTCACCAACACCTACTCTGTCTGTTTCTTTACACCTTCACCAGGATCATTTCTTACTTACATTTACGGTGTTATCTTTAAATTAATGTAGGTCATCTGCTGGCTAACGTTAGCAAAACAAAGTGCAAATGCTAACTTAGCTCACCGACAAACAGAATAAGTCTAAGTAAGTGATAAAAGTCCAGATTTATAATAATTTGGTGATTAGCGCCACCTCCTGATTATATTAGGAAACGTTTTAGAGCTGGCTAACGTCATTAACTAACTTGGGTTGCTGCGGTTTTAAGGTGTGCCGTGATGTGAAAGTTATCGGTTATCATAGTGTGTACATGTGCTTATTTATGATATTGAAAAAAAAAAGAAATGCAACTGGACGTAGAATCTCATCTTTACTGTACTTATTTTCAAAGAGAAAACTTTGTACCCATACTTCCATAAAAAAAGGTTTTAAGTTTGTATTATAATAATAAAATCTTAGTTCGACCAAAAATAACCCTTTTGTTTTCATTCCTTTAAGAGTCATTCTGACTGATAGTAATAATTATGTAATACCATGAAACGTGATGTTTATCGTACAGTGAAAATCTCATACCGTTGCAACCCTATCTTGGACCCAACAGGGGCTTGGGTTGAGCTGTATGCAGCTGACAGACAGAACAACAAAGAAAACAAATGCGTACATTTATAGTTCCCTGGAGCTTCAATGACATTTTGTATGTCAATTGTATGTTATGCTGTATGTACGGACGGGTCGATGGCTCATTTCGCTGTACTTGTACTTGTACTTGTATAGTGACAATAAAGGCATTCATTCATTCATTCATTCATTTTGCTGTTAAGCAAACTCACAGATATTTAAACATCTGCATAAAAATTAACCGGCAACACAAAGCCAACAAATTTAGAGCCAACAAAATATAAAAGCAGAAGGAAAACTTAAACACAAGACACCAGTTGGACCAGAAGAGAAATACAGCTTCCACTAAAACTAATAAATTAAAAGACAAGCAAATTAAAAACCTAGTAAACTAACTCACTATTTTCGGATAAACTCTTCCAGTAAAAATATGTCTGTATATAGATGATATGAGAGATAATAATTCAGTACTTGACCCCTCCTAAAAGCCCTCATTTTATTGACCACATACGTAAATTCACTTTTATCATCTTGTGTTCAGCTGGTGTGTCCAGGAACCAATCAGAGAGCATCTTTCCAATCATAAACTGTCCGACAGTCTGCAGCAGCGCAGGAATATCAGTCTGCAGTTTGTGTTTCTGTCTTTCAGGACAAAGGAAATAAAATCCAGAGTAGCAGCACTTTAACGTTTCTATTAAAACGAGAGCAAATATGAATCCATATGTCTTCTGTTGTTACGCTTCTGTATTCATATATACACACACACTAGATCTGGACAAAAACACACACTCAATCATCACCATCATCTGCCTCTCTCTCCTGCTGAGCCTGTGTGTGTGTGTGTGTGTGTGTGTGTGTGTGTGTGTGTGTGTGTGTGTGTGTGTGCGTGCGTGCGCGCGCTGTAGCATAGAGAGAGTTTCTTGTGAAGTTGTTTTTTAAATCATATTTGATTTCATGCATAATTAGCTCGGCCATCAGCAGCCGCCGGGCCACATGCTGGGTGTTTACATACACACACACACACACACACACACACACACACACACACACACACACACACACACACACACACACACACACACACACACACACACACACAGAGAGTACAGGCCAGGTCAGGAAGGGTATACATGCACTATAGAAGAAATCATAACATTTCTACATTACTGGCAACTGAAAAATATGCTGCTTACCTAGGTGTGTGTGTGTGTGTGTGTGTGTGTGTGCGCATGGAGCCCGCAGGCGGCTTCCAATTTGCCATCAGAGTGAGACAGAGGCAGGAGAAGAGAGAGAGAGAGAGGAGAGAGTCTTCTTTGCTTTACTTGAGACTCACTCGCAGTCGGATTAAAAACTTAATTATGTTTTAAAATGATATTTTAATTAAATATGGAGGGAAGCAGAAATGGATTGGCACCAAAATAATTAATCAAACATCAAAAAAAAAAAAAAAACCTGAGCGGCGTCTTTCTGCTTCGGCCAGCAGAAAATAAAGTCAGCAGGCCTGTTAGCTCGGCTGAACATTCATTTAATTTTCCCTCCCTCTGTTTTCTTTTTTCTCTCTGCCCTACACACAAGACCACATTATTTCCAGTCCCACAATTCATTTGTGATAATGACTTACAGATGTATTTAATTATCAGCTTGCTAATTAATTATCAGTGTATTATTTGGGATCTCCAGTCTGTAACCGCTTAATTTTAGCAACTTAGCTGCTAGTGACATACATAAAGGAGATCTGTTACAGTTTCCTTATTGTCTCTCATAAATATAATGTTACAATGTCGGATGCTCATATTAAATTTGGTCAAAGTTTCAATTAAGGAGGTAAACTTAAATAATAGTAATCCCTGTGAGTAAAAACCTCAGGCCTCAGACAAGACAAGCTAACATCAGCTCATTCTTTAATGGTCATCTGCTCCAGGCACACTACATTACACTGCTACATGTAGCTACATGCTAACATCAGGGAGTCTGAGGAAAATAAATTGCTTGTTGCTCTCGGTAACTACTGAAGTCAAAGTAAACATTATCGGTGGTAGATTGTATACTTAAAGGTCCAGTGTGTAGATTTTAGGGGCATAGAAATGGAATATAACATTAGTGCATAATCACCTGAAAATAATCTTTTATGTTACTTCACACTGTGTCCTCACAGCAAGTGAGTCTAACTATCGCGCCGATATTTATATCAGACGCTCTCTGTCCACATTAGGGCCACTAAATATGGAACTCCATCACGTCATGTAAACAAACCGCTCACCCAGCACCTATGGTCTTGGTAACCACTGAAAAGATGTGTACTTCCCTGTTATTCATATTCACAACAGTACTATTATGGGCAAATTATATTGTTGTAGCTAACACACGATATCATACCACCATCTCCACTTTGTAAAACAAGCTAGCTTGCTAGCATCCAACACAATTCTTACCAGAAACATTCAGCACCCTGGTGATCTCCCTCCTTTTCTTCTCTCCATTTCAAGCTCAAGAATCAGCCATTACTTCACTATTGAGGCACTTGAGGAATAAAAAACAAAACAAAACGGGTCATCTGTCAAAAGTTTCGTAGAAAATGGCGCGTCACATTGCACTGTGTCACTTGCTGGCAGTTCAGACAATTCAATAGAAAACAATGGAATCAAACAGATTTAGTTTTTGACGCTTGCTTGTGTCGCATCCAGGTAGGACATCGTGTCAGAATGATGAATGTTTGTATCTACAAAGTGAGCAGGGCCTCGTCTGTGTAGTCTGCCATGTTGCGCCACCATGTTAACACAGAAGCCCAGAATGGACAAACCAAACACTGGCTCTAGATAGGGACACTGGTGTTTTCGCATCGGCCTCCATAGTTGGCAGCCCATCTGTAATAAGAGCATCAAAAAAACACAGGTTTCTTAACTGCTTAACTGAAACTGCTTTATTCAGTGCTTTTAACAGGTTTTAATCAGCAGGTCTGTTTTTTGTTTTTTTTTGTAGAACAGACCTGTGCGAATAGCTCAGCTCCCAATTAAAAACCTCCTGAACATCTGCATCAGAAATGAGGTGAGCACATGTTAGCAGATGCAAGGCCACTTGCAAGTCTGTCTACACTGTCTGCAATGAGCCAAACAGTGTACAAGAAACACTGATTTGAAACATGAAACTGTTTTTTTTTTTTTACCAGTTTAAATCACCTGGTCTGTTTGTTTTGGAGAGGAAGAGACCTCTGTGGATAATTCAGCTCCTGATAAAAACCTCCTGAAAAATGAACTCTGAAGGAATTCTAACCAGGAGAAGTTTCATCTGGTTGCATTCAGCAGTGCTCACCTCTAGACACCACTAAATCTCTCTAAATCTTCTGCAGTGTTCCTCTAAAACACAAATACTACTGGGAACATTCTGTGCTAAGTAGTTTGACGAAAATACACTAAAATGCCTGTTTTACTTTGTTTTCAGTGAAAAATTCAGATTGTGTCATACCAACAAGCAGAGTACAAATTATTCTGTCTTATCCAACCATTTCTTCAGCTCCCTCCCCTCCAACACTTTGCTGGCTGATGGATGGATAGATGGATGTAGGAGGGATGGAGTGGAGGAGGGATGAGTGGAGGAGAGAGGGAGATGATAGAGGCAATCAATATTTCTAGCATTCTAATTAAAGCCTCTCTGAGGAAAAAAAACATGTAATTATCAGTAAATGAAATACAAGGTCACTCTACCTGATGGAGGGATGGATGGAGGAGAAAACACCAGAGAGGCAGAATGTTTGTCTGAGTGAATTCTGCTGAGAATGGACTGTCATGTTTTATTTTGATTTGTTTCAGAGATGTAACACATGTTCTTAACAGTACTTGAGGACACTCATTAAGCTGACACATTTCTTAAAGGACAACTTGGGCATTTTTCAACCTGGACCCTGTTTACTCGTGTAAATTGGTCAAAGAGACAGATGTTAGCAACAGTTTTGAAACTGGTCCACTATTGAGCAAGTGTCCGGCTCTATCTCCCTGTCCGCTCTTCATCCGTATACTCCGGCTTGAATAAATATGGGCGACGGACAAATCCAAAGACCTCATCCACATTACTGAAATCAGGTAAATAATCGTCCATGATATTTGAAATCTTTTAGGTAACACTAAACTACCTTCTTTATAAATTACTCTGATTACTTTACTCTGTGCAGACCTCACAGCGTTTCCCTGCAACAAGTGACATCTCGTCATCTTTAAGAACGCGACCTCCATTTAATGAGGCAATAACAAACAGACCAGATCAAGTGAAAGGAAAAGAGACACTTATAACACATAAACAAATCTACACAGGGTTGAAAAATGCTGAAATTATCCTTTAAACTTAAAGGTCCAGTGTGTCAGGTTTAGAGGGATTTAGTGCCATCTAGCTGTGAGGACTGTAAAATGCGACCAGCTGAAACTTCTCCCGATTAGAATTCCTTCAGAGTTCATTGTTTAGGAGGTTTTCACCAGGTGCTGAATTATCCACAGAGGTCTCTTCCTGTCCAAAACAAACAGATCGCATGATTCAAACTTGTTAAAAAAAGTGGATAAAGTAGTTTCAAATGTAAAAAAAACTCTTCGTAGAGAGGCTGCTTACTACAGAGGTCAACACAAAAACTCTATGTAGATGTAAACATTTAATTCTGAGGTAACAAAAACACAACAATTCTTATTTTCAGGTGATTAAACACTAAAGAAAACACACTTATCATATTGTATTTCATTTCTGCTCATATATATGTCCCTACACGCTGGACCTTTAACTCTAACCCAATTATAATCCTAACCCTAAAGCAAAATTTTAATCTTTACACAAGGACAAAATGTCCTTACTTTCTCAAGTCTCTATTTTCCCAAATTTGTTTTCACATCTTTAAAATGTCTTCTCTTTTCCAAAATGCTCTCACACACAGTAAATGTTCTCGCTCCACAAAGTGAGTGTCCTCTCTTCGAATATCAGCTTTTTTCGAAATTCATACCAAATGTTTTCACTTCTGTACGTTTGTCTCACTTCCCCGAAATGCCTCCATGCACACACACACACACACACTGACACACACACACTGACACACACACACTGGCACACACGGAGGCAGCAGGGTCAGGAAGTAAAGAGATGCAGAGAAATTGAATCTTACCTTGAACAGTCTGGAACAGCTCGACTTATTTATCACTGGAACAATGTTAATGAAAGAGTAAAGCTAGCTTGTGTGTTAGTGTGTGTGTGTGTGTGTGTGTGTGAGAGAGAGAGAGATGCACTTTCAGAATATAAAATCCTCCACCTTTCCCGCCGTGTTTAGATGATTCTCTGATGAATTGACAGAGACGAAGATAAACACTAAATAAATGACTGAACACGCTGCTGGAGGCTTCAGATGTTTTCTATCCCTCCTCCTCTAGTTCTCCCTCTCTCTTTCTCCTTCTCTTTGCTCTCGTCTGTCCATTTACCAGTTTACTCTTTTTTCTGCGATCAGTTTTTCCTTTTGTTGGTGAATAGAAACACAGTAGAACAAGATAAAGAGCCTGACCTTGTCTGTCATTCAGCTGATCTGAGCCAATCAGAGACGCTTCCACCTGCATGCTGCTGCGTCTTTAACCAATAAACTGTATTGTTCTGTGTGTGTGTGTGTGTGTGTGTGTGTGTGAGCAGGGACTGGAGAGATGTTATTGATTTTTCAGGTGATCATCATTTTCTCTGCGCTCTCTCTCTTTTTCGCTGGTTGATGTTTTTTCTTAATAGTGTTTTAGGTCTGCATCACTAGAGCATGCTGGGAGATCAGCTAATTTCGCACAGCGACGTGTCAGGGACCTGTTTGTGTGTGTGTGTGTGTGTGTGTGTGTGTGTGTGTGTGTGTCAGGAATGGTGTGTTTAAGATGCTAAACTGCTGCTGACTCCCTGAATAAAAGAGCCAACAAACGTTTGTTATAAAAACAGCTCAGTCGTCAGAAGAAAATGTTGGCTTCATACGTTTCTGCAAACCAGGAATACTTAACAGTTGTTCGTTTTAAATGTATCATTCTAAAGTGGTACACCTGACGAGCTGCTGATTACTGCAGACCACTGTTAGAGTCCAACATACAACGAAATTGGTCGTTTTTGGAAAATCATCGCTGAGTGTTTTTTTTTTTTGGCTTGTTAGCCAAGAAACCTGGGTGTTTTTTAGTGACTGGTTACCATTGGGGATAGAACTACAAAAAGCAGTTGTTTTTCCAGAGACAATGCTGCATTTCCTGCTTCAATAGTGTTTTTTTTTTACCAAGACATCGTTGCATGTCCACCAAGGGTATCGCCATGAAAAGCAGTTTGTTTTTCACTTACATCGCTGTGTTTCCTGCTGGCATAGTGCAACAAAAATGGTTGTTTTTTACCAAGAGATTGCTGCCTTTCCAGCAGAGATTGTGCCACCACAACTGGGTATTTTAAGCCAAAACATGATCTTCTCCTAACCAATTCCATGTGGTTGTTGTGCCTAAATTCCACCACAGGTTTACTTCGTTGTTGATATGTAAAGAAAAGTAAAGCTTTAACATATCTGCTGCATAATAACATTTAAATGAAACATACCTGTGGTTCACAAAAACATACGAAATCAACATCTACTTGATTTTTACCGTAGAAAAATGGCCAACTCTGCAGACAAGGACCTAAGGTAACGAAAACCAGACGATTACTATTTTTAGGTGATTATACATTGAAGAAAACATACTCATGATATCATTATATAATATTCCATTTTTGGCAATACCTCCCCTTAAACGCTACACACTAGACCTTTAACTTCCTGTTGGCTCCGTAAACACATGAATGTGATAAAATAATTTAATGGTACAGCCTTAGTGTCAAGTTTTTATATTGTCAGATAAACACCACTTTGTGTCCTGTAGAATCTCCACCCCCTAATATCAAATATAAAATCCACTAATGAATCCAACATGTTGTTTCAATAAGCAGAAAGCACTGCTTTGATAACATTTGTAGCTTTACGGTTTCCTTCTGACATCAACAGTCACAGTCAGGAAGCTGAGGACGGTTTGAGATAAAGATATCTGGCAGGCGGCGGCCCGGTGCTGGGGGCAGGTGTTACAGCAGCTCCCATTAATACAGCTAATTAACATTAGCCACTTCTCTAATTAACACGCCAACTAATTAGGAAATAATTAACCAACATAAAAAATCTGATCTTGATGAGAAAGACTGAGAGATGAGGTCGAGGTGGCGTCGCAGACAGACAGAAGAACTGTGCCTGGTGGTGCTGGTGCTGGTGATGGTGGTGGGAGCGATCACATGGGATTGTGGGAGTTTTAGAAGGAGGTGGTGATAAAGATCAGTGAGGTTTGTTTGTCTGTGACGCCGACAGGGGGCCGAACAAGGGCCGAGCAAGTCCACATGGGGCCAAATCAGCATCTTCACAGAAGAGTAAAATGTTTTTGACAAGATAGGAATCCAAACTGATCTTTGACACGGTGGCAGGTGGATGTAAAATGTCAACAGATATTTAAAATGGCCCCCTGCATCAACTGTTTTCTACATTCTGTTTTTATTATTTGTTTCATTTTTATTGTGCCACTCCTTGTTTGGAGGACTTTACTCACTCTTTATTTGTCAAGTGAGAGCTGAGTATGCCTGAAAATATGCTCCAAAACGGCACTGCATTCAGTCTGTCATAGACATTATTATTCTTTTCATGAGACCAGGATAATGATTTGACCAATAAACATAATATTAACTTGACGTTTACTTAATGTGCTTATGAACAAGTACCTGATAAGTAAAGACAGAAGTGTAGAAATTGTCTAAAAAGTGTTAACCAGGCTGATTTTGAGTGTCCCGACTTGTCTCCCAGTTAAGCTCTTGGGCTATTACAGGAACTACAGGCTGTATTTCCATGTTTTTGTATTGCCCGCCATCCATGCCGTCTCCTGTGTGTCATAAATTCCAGCTACCTGCTGATGATATAAAAACTAGGCACATCTAAGTATTCAATATTTCTTGGAGGAAAGAAAAGTTTGATCTTGGGTGTGTGTGTCATGTTTTGAGCTATGTAAGGTCAGGAAAGGTAGCACTATCATGTGAAACCAGACAACCTAAGGCATCCATTGGTATCGACTGTATGATGCTAGCTTGTCAGTAACGGGGCTAAACAGCACTCCAAGCGTCCTTTGAGCCCTCACCTCAAGATATCTTAATTGAAATGGGTTCTACATTAAGTCATGGTTGAAGTCAGAGTTTACAGTGACTTAGACGAAGTCTGTTGCCCTGATATGGTTTTGTCAGAGTCTGTGTTTCCCCCCACACTCTATGACAGAGGTTTTAGAGGAGAGAAGCATCACACACTCCAGGCTCTACAGCTGGTCTTGATGAGCTCCTCCTCCTCCTCCTCTTCTTCTTCTTTCTTCTTCTTCTTCTCTCTACTTCTTGCCACCACTGCAGATTCTGTCTCAGTTCTTCTTTGCTTTCTGTAAACAAAAGGGATAAGAGGATGGATGGAGGAGTGGAGGAGCAGGAGGAGGAGGAAGAGGAGGTTAGAAAAGGTCAGGAGGAGGAGAGGAGGTGAGCTGTAGGGTTTGTTTAGTTGGTTTTAGCTGCAGATGAAATCCTCAGTAGAAACATCTGGACAACACAACCAGCCTGCGGACAAGACACACACAAACACACACACACACACACACACACACACACACACACACACACACACACACACACACAGTGATGCAACTGTAACTCAGATTCATGTGAACATTTTTTTCCTTTTTTTTTGTTTATAACCTGCTCCCTCCGTGTTGCTCACATCTGTTATGGTCTGATTATCAGGGAGGGGGTGTGTGTGTGTGTGTGTGTGTGTGTGTGTGTGTGTGTGTGTGTGTGTGTGCGTGCATGTGCGTGTTTTCTTGTATTGCCGACAATTATTTATTCTGCTCTCAAAGATGAAATCGGAGCGTTCATTCAACTGCTTCACACAGATCAAACTGTATTACAGCATCGACACGCACAGCTGTGTGTGTGTGTGTGTGTGTGTGTGTGTGTGTGTGCTGGCAGCTGGATGCAGCCGTCTCATATACATTATTGATCCTATATCATTACCCACTGCTCTGCTCTATCAAGACAAAAACACCCTGTTATTGGAATATCTCATCTCCAGTATTGACCTGCGACACACACACACACACACACACACACACACACAATGATGTCTCAAGAAATTAACGTCAAATATGGATCCAAAGACAAACCTTGTTGATGGCTCACTGATTAAAACCTCTTTTTTTGCCCCAGATGTGTCAACGCCTTTTAATTTTTCAGTTTTAATTTGTTTGTGTTAGCGCGTTTGTCATTTGTCATAATTATTTGTTTTAAAAAAGTGAAATTACCGTCCTGCACATCATTCAGATAACAAATCAGACACAGCTAAGAGACAGTATTGTGCTTTACATACTGTAAGCTACATAATTAAAGAACTGCACAGACAAAGTTAATTATTTTTACTTACGAGCTGACTAGACACAACACCTCAAACATCTTTAAAAAGGATATAAAACAGTTGTCAGTAAAATTGTTGCATCTGAGTATCCACATCTATTATCACACACATTTCCTCAGTTATTTCAGCAAAGGTTCAAATCTCAGAAGGACCAGATGACAGCCGACAGTTTGAATATATCTCACAGATGAGCGACAGATAAACAGTCAGTAACAGAAGGATCTGTACTCTGGTTCTGTGAAGATGAATCTAGTGTACAGTCATAAAATCTGCAGAGACAGAAGCTACTACGGTTTTTAAAGAGTTGGTGTTGCCAGTTTGTTTAAGGGTTGCTATGAAGGAACAGTGGCTGCTGTGAGATGTAAACAATGATAAGGTAGCTCCATCTTCAGGGCAGTGAACAGTGTGTGATGTCGTTTGTTTTAATTAAATGAACTTACCATATAGTTACCTGGTTCCAAACCTTTGAATCCACCCACTCCACTAAGTACGAGTTAACAGATTCTTCTGGAATTGAGAAATGAAACAGCAGTTTCGCGGTTAAAATCAAAAACAACCAATCAGCACCACAGGCGGGACGAATGGCACTGTCCAACGTTGTCAGGCCGTGTGTCAGAACCAATAAGAAGTAAGAAGAAAAACAGTGAACGCCACAGACAAGACAGCCACAGCTGTCCGGCTGTTCTGAATCGACATGACCTCTCAATATCGCCCAACATCGTAGTTGTTTTCACTGCGCTCAGTTCCTCTCTTAAAGCCCGGTATAACAGGTATGTTGGTTTGGCTACACATCAGTGTGGACTTAAAATTTTCATATCATTTAATTTAATTTAATTATATGCAGCAATCAAGGTCACAGTCAAAAAAATTGAAATACATTTTCCATGGCCGAAAAGGAGCAGGGAGGAGATAACAATCTTATTTTACCTCCCCCTCTCTCAAAACACAAATTACCATAAGAAATAGATGTCAGTTCTTTCTGTATGTAATGTGATGTGTAATGTAATCCTGGGACATGTGGATTCACCACCATCAGAATCGCAGTCTATGGAAAAGGGTCTTAAAGCTGTGTCGACCAAAGCAAGCAACATTTTGTTGACTGAGCTATAACCTCTCTGTAACATGGAGCTACAGTAAGGGTCTTAAAAGTTATTTATCCTCTGGAGACAATAAATCAGACATATTCCCTGTGACTAGAGCATTGAACCAACTGACTGACTCAGGAAACAATAAAACAGGAGCTTCACATTTTCTCTAAAACCTGCGGAATTTTTTAAACAAATGTTTTTGGGCGACGCTCACGGCAGCAATCAGCACACTCAGCCGCCGGTCCAGACGTCATTCACATGACATTAAGATGTTCCTGCCAGATTAGAGACAATATGAGGAAACAATGCAGGCGCTGCCGGACGCTCAGACTCTCAATAAGGTGCTCTGTGTGTCAGACAGGAGGCAAAACTGTGATTATTCATACTGTCTGTAGCAGAGAGCTAATGCTAATACAGCGTTACTCTGTGACATTGATTAGATGATTGGTTTGTGTATTGATTTATCAGCTGATAGTTGTTTTTAATGAATGGTGTTGAAGAGCAGACGGTGTGTTTGAGATCCTGCAGAGTGTCTATATGCTGCTGCTGCTGCTCAGCTCTCAGTCCTAACACCGCTGTTTGATTGGCAGTTATAGCCCCGGGAAAACCCCAGGAGACACACACACACGCACACACACTTCATGCACTCACACACACACACACACACACACACACACACACACACACACACACACACACACACACACACACACACACACACACACACATATTTAGACAAACAGATGCACATTCGGACACACACGTAGGGCCCATTTTCACCGCAGCAAATCAACTAGAAAGCTTTCCAGCAAACTTACACTCACACACCCACACACACATATATTTTCGAAACATGAAAACATGCAATGAACACACACACACACACACACACACCTACCTCGGGGGAGATGTGCTTGTGAGGGTTTCGAGGGATGCTGGGTAAATTGGCCCTGACATGTAAACAAAAAGCCGCAAAATGACTTGATTCAGCACATCGCAGTGCAACACACACACACACACACACACACACACAAGCAGGCTTACATAAAAAAACAGAAACTGGCTGTGTGTGTGTGTGTGTGTGTGTGTGTGTGTGTGTGTGTGTGTCAGGGGACGGTCTACATATTCATCAAATGAGGCAGATTCTCATTGATTTGTGTGTCTATTAGCAACGTTAAAGACAAGACTGGAAACACTGGACTCAGCTGTTCCATTTGCAGTCACACACACACACACACACACACACACACACACACACACACACACACACACACACACACACACAATCCTCTCAGTTATGTAGACACGATAAACAAAATACTTGATTCTGTTTAAATTTAAATTCATTTTAAGATCTGTGTATGCAGCAGTTTGACTACAACAGAGTCCAGTGGGGTGAAAACAGCACTCAGACGATTGTAAATGTTAACAAATCTCCATTTTATTTACTGTAGTTGTTTACACACTGATTGTCTGTGTACTTATTTTCACTATCAACTTCTAACCACTGATACGGACCGCCTACAGTACAGACAGGAACTCAAAAGCACCTTCATGAGCAGTTGCTATGCGCCCTGCTCTGATTTTGTGCCAAATTTATGAATATTTAAAGGCGGGGCTGCTTGAATGACAGGCCGTCTTCCAATCGTGTCCTCAGTTTGCCAGTCAGATCCACCCCTCATTGTCTCCACAGCTCCACCCTTTCATCCAAATATGGTCACTTGTGGTGAGTCCACAATGGGTGACTTCACAGTAGCTATGTCCATTGTTTTACACAATCTATGCTATAAACCAAATTAATTGTCAAATTAAAATAATGACCTGATGGTGGTACTGAAGGAAATGTCTAGGGATCATTCTGACTGTTCATCCGAAGGGGAATGTGAATATAAGAACCAAATATCATGACAATCCACCCAAAAGTTGTGGAGACTCTTCACTTAAAACTACAAAGTTTAACTTCATGGTGAAGCTACAGGGCGATTACAAGAGTCACGAGGGCTCATCCCCTAGTGTACGGTTCATTTTATGTACATCTGACTGAGTTATTAGACTTTACTCTCCAATCATACCAAAGCTGTGGTGCAAAAGATAAATAAGTTTGTCAGAAAATATCAGAGGGGATGAGGTTATCAGATTACACCCCCAGTGTAATCCACACCCTCCTGAACGAGACTGAAGTGAGAAGCGAGATTGACAGCATTGAACTGAACTGACGGTTCGTTTACAATCTGTGTGTTGGTCTGAACTGTGATATTACAGTTCTCTCGGGTGGTCAGTGGAATGTTACTATAAATCATCATCATAATAAATAAAGTAAGTCGTAGAAACGATGGCCGAAACTGAGGAAAAATAAGGCACAGGTTGTAAAAAAACACACGCACGCACACACACACACACACACACACACACACACACACACACACACACACACACACACACACACACACACACACACACGTGTCCAGTTTGAAGAGAAATAATTTCTGACAGAAATCCTTGAAGATCCTTCAGACTGGGAAGCAGCCCAACTCATCACTGTGTGTGTGTGTGTGTGTGTGTGTGTGTGTGTGTGTGTGTGTGTGTGTGTGTTTTAAACAGACTCTGTGTTCCAGTCCAGTGTCCTCAAGGCGTCCAGGAGAAATTGCTTCACTGTGTGTAGCTGTATATGTGTGTGTTTCATTATGGCTTCAGTCAGCTGTTAGGTATGAAAAAGCCAATTACAACCATAAGATTACGTTCAGTTCAGTCGCTCTCTGCAAACTTAGGCTGAAACCAAACTGAATAAATAAATGACTGAGTCTCTAACAGACAGTTACTGAGTGACATCGTGTCCAGAGAACACTGACACATTTCAAACAAAGGTTTTGTCAACAGTTATCAGTAATCTACAATGAAATTTTAAATGTTAAACGAAACACTGAGCTTGAAACGTTTTCATTTTTATATGGAGGTCACAGTGAACAATACGTTATCTGAAGTAATGTCTGTCACTGGTGATGGTGCAGTTTTAGCTGAGGTGTTGAAGCTGTCCTGTCAGCTGCTCTCCTCAGACACACTTTGGATTGAAATGTTCACTTACAAGAAAGAAGCTAGATGTGACCATTGTCCTGCATCTTTGCTGTCTGTACATGTAAATATGGTCCTAGATGGATTTCCAATCTGATGCACCTCCTCTACCAGCAGCAGGCCTTCATTATTGTTGTTTCCATTTTGTCCAATTTCACATATTTTCACTCCTGTTTACATATCTGGAGGCATTAATCTGGAAATATGAATGACTTCACACGGAGGAAATTTTGGTATTTTCCAACCTGGACCCTATTTTCTCATATTTTTGTGTGGAAATGACTAATGAGAATACAATTTTATGAATTTGGTCCAGTCTTGAGCGAGCGGGCTGCAGCCACAGCAGCAAGGGCTGTGATTTTACTTGAGTCACAATTTTCTTTAAACTGTCATTTATTTCCTCTGTTTTATTCACAGAATTGTTTTTTCTTCATGTTTTCTTTTAAAATGTTGATTTTATGACTTGGTGTGAATGTGAGTGTGAATGGTTGTCTGTCTCTATGTGTCAGCCCTGTGATAGTCTGGTGACCTCAGCTGAGATAGGCTCCTACCCTTTAAAAATCAGGATAATATTGTGTTTTGGAGAAAAAGAACAAGCAAAGATTTTCTTATAGGATGGGACATGGGTTAAATCCTGCCGTCTGATTGGCTGTCCCACATGATCAGTCATCTCTTCACTTAACAGCTGCTCATAAAGGTCATTCGCACCTCACAGTGAGTGGGAGTTAGCTGCTTGATAAATGTGTCTTGTTCACTTTTAACAAAGACCTTTTCTTACTCTTAAATTAAAGGATTGGTCCCAGATTCAGAGTCACAAACTGCATGAAGGAACAAAATTAGCAAAGAAGAGAACAATCTAACCAGCTAATGAACAACCTGACTGATTTACTGACTCACTGACCGACTAACCAGCCAGCAAACAGCCTGCAAACGCCACCCGAGAGAAGTAATGAGTGAAAGTGGAGAGACATTTACACAAAGTGAGAAAAATTTTCTCTGAGAGCTTCCAGTTAGTTTCTGTAATAGCGGCTCACACACACAAACAAAACATTCTCACACACCTTCACACACACAGACGCAGACAACACCGCTGATTGTGTATTGCCTGTTTGTTTATTAGCTCTCTGATTGAGCGGCTCTGCCTTCCACAGATTGGATGACCTTTCCAGATCCTTCCGCGAGTCCACTAAGTAGATCGGACGGCGAACGCGACGCGACGACACTTTATTCAGATTGTTACCGAATGAGGAAAAAGCGGAGCGGTCATATTTGTGTGTGTCACTGTTTGTACACGCTCACTCTGCCTTCATTGGTTCAATTGAAGCCTCATCTCCATATAGTTTGTATGCAATTACATCTGAGCGGCGCGCTGAGTGCCTCTATATGATTGTGTCTGGATACTGAGTGCGACTAGCTGAGATGTGTGTGCATGTGTGCGTGTGTGTGTGTGGATAATTTGTGAGAAAGAGCAGCGATTGATGCTCAATGTGTGAATATGTGTGTGCAGGTTTGTTTTTTTTGTGTGTGTGGAGCAATTCATGGTCGATTTGTGTATGTGTGTCTTTATGGGAACATTTGTGCAGGCTTGATGGGTGTGTGTATGTATGAGAGGTAATTTGTGCCAGAGAAAAGCGATTTGTGCTAAATGTGTGTGTGTGTGTGTGTGTGTGTGTGTGTGTGTGTGTGTGTGTGTGTGTGTGTGTGTGTGTTTGTGCTTTTATGAGTAATTTGAGTAGCAGGATGAGTGTGTGAGTGTGTGTATATATTTATATGCATATACATGTACATATGGATATTTGAGTGAGCGTGTGTGTGGGTGTGTTAGTGGAGATGAGAGTGCAGGATAAGCGTGGAGTGTGTTTCTAGTGGCTCGTTGGCCACTCGCGGGGCTTTAAAGGGCACGTCCGTCAAAATGTAGCACAGCTGAATCTCATTCAAAGGCAATGAACAGCTAATCAGACAACAGGACAAGTAGGACAGCCGGCGTCTGACGCATCACATCACAAATAGGCTGCAGTGCTACTTTGATTCTGCTCAACTTAATGAATGACATCTGAAGGGTGGTTTTAATACAAGTATTACCAACTGAAAGCACATTAACTTTATGTTCTCTCCTGTGCTCTGTGGAAAAATCCAATAACATATACTGGATTGAACATTTAATGGAAAACTGAAATAGTTAAAACTGTGTTTTTGCAAATTACAAAGACGTAAGCTTCGAGTTATTTATTGTCACATGCAAAACAGTTACAGAGAAGCAGGCTCAGATCTCAGGCTTCCTCCAACAATGCTCATTAAATGTGTATAAAAAACAAAGAACACAAGTATAAAATGAGAATTTGAGACATAAAATAGTGCAGAAGTTAAAATATGGGGATTAAATATATGAAAATGAAATATTTGGGGTAGGAGGGTGATGTGAAAACATGCTGGCTCTATATATGCTTTAAATACTGTTTATTTAAATGGAGTCTGGTGGGTTAGGAGATGGCGATTTCGAGGCAGTTTCCGATTAACCCTTTAAAACCTGAAGCGACATCACTTCTTCGTGTGTTCAGACGCTCTTCACAAGTATTTAAATGTTTGAATCCTGAGCAAATTGATTTGATTTCTGTCGAAAACATGGGGCGAAAGGCAATGAGCAACTTGGCAAGAAAAGGTCCTCAGACTGCAAAAAGTGAGCAGATTTGTTAAATTTTTTTTAATTTTTTTTTTTTTTAAACTATGGAGAAAAATGTGCACTAAACTTTATTTATAATTATTATACATATATATTTAAAGTCATGGAACAAATTTCTTATTTTTAAGCACCTTTTTGATGTTATTTCCTTTTTGTCATTTGATTTTTTTCTGTCTTTACTTTTCTTGCTAATTTTTAGGTAATTATTTTTATTATTATTTTTTTTTCTAATTTCTTGCTATTTTTGTGCTTTTTTCTTCAGTTGCTTGTTGCCCTCTACCCATGTTTTTGAAAGAAACCAAATAGGATCTTACTTTTTAACAAAAAGGTCTGTGTCTGTAGGAACCTCTCCACAATGTTTTAATAAACAAATTAATAAACTGAATCAAACGAAGGCTCCTGATAACACCCCCTACAGGCTGCAGCCAGCCTTCCAATGTAAAGTAAATTAGCCTTTAAATGGGAAGTTTTACGTGTTTAGTGTTTAAGAAGAGCTCATAGGTCCTTAAAGGGCGTCTTAGGATCATATTTTTCGAGTATTGAGGGAGAGGGCTGCAGACAGCAGTGGCGAAACAAGCTGCGATATAACCACTCCAGGCATGTGTGCACCATCAATGTACGTCCAATAGAAGTGTTTGTTTTTGTCACTGACAGGCTCAGATTGTTATTGTAAGTGTCTGCCAACATTATGAAAGGATCCCTACAGAGAAAGAGCTTCGTGTTAAAGAGTAAGATCCTTTAGTTTAACCAGGAACAGCCCTGAAATCACCATCACCAAACCCACCAGACTCCGGAGGGAGCTCGCAGTAGAGCCGCTGCTCCTTTGCGTCGTAAGGGGCCAGTTTAGCTGGTTCAACATCTGATCAGGATCCTCCTGGGCGCCTCCTCTTAGAGGTGTTCTGGGCATGTCCAACTGGTAGGAGGCCCCGGGGCAGACCCAGAAACACAGTGGAGGGATTATGTAAGGGATTATATATCTCATGTGGCCTAGGAGCACCTCGGGATCCCCCAGGAGGAGCTGGATAGCATTGCTGGGGAGAGGGACATCTGGAGGGCTTTGCTCAGCCTGCTGCCTCTGCAACCAGGCACTGAATAAGCAGATGGAAATGGATGGATGGAGAAACAGCCTCAAAGTCGTCATCACCAGTTCCACCAGACTCCATTTGAATAAACACAAATTTTATTATTGTAAAACACACTTCATTGAAAGTCAACAGAAACAAAATAAAACTCACAAAAACAGTCTTGGTTCGTCTCTCCACTGTTCCAACAATCACCAGCTCTGGTGTGGTTTAAACTAACCCTTAATTCACCCAGTTAGATGTGACAACATGCTGCCTCTATACACACTAACATGACTGTTTATTTAAATGGAGTCTGGTGGGTTTGGTAACAGTGATTTCAGGGCTGTTTTTTGGTGACACAAAAAGGATCTTAGGAGGAAAAAGTTTTGGCCGGAGAGCAGCTCACACAAATAACTGATATTTTTCTTTCATTGTTTACTGTCCCTCGCCACCACAGCTTGTGTGTTGGTGGGACAGATACAGCACTTACAGTCAGGAGGATTCCAGATTTATCTTTTTCCAGGTCATGAATATCCACAGTTTGTCGTGTGATTGATGCCCGAATGTCCTCTGCTCTGTGTCCTCCAGGCTGAGCTGATCCCCAGTCAGTGTGAAGCCCAGCGAGCCGCTCTGGCAGAGCAGATGGCAATCAAACTGAGAAGCCTGCACTACCCGTCATCGGCCAGCAGGAGGCCCTACAGCCAGCTGGCGAGGAACAACAGGTAAACACACAACAGAGAGGACAGAATAACTTCAACAGTAGATGCCAGAGACGATGTAGTGTGAGAACAAGTGGCATTCAAAGATGGCGTTGAGTTGCTCACATGCATACACCAACATTGTTCAGGTTTCTTTGGGCTTCGAGGTTTCTGACCTTTGTTCCTTTAAAGGTCCAGTATGTAAGAATTATGGAGATTTAGTGTCGTCTAGCGTTGAAGGTTGCAGATTGTAAACAACTAAACTTCTGGTTAGAATTCCTTTAGTGTTCATTGTTCAGGAGCTGAGTAACCACAGAGGTCTCTTTGTCTCCAAAACAAACACACCAGCTGATTTAAACCAGTAAAAACACTGAATAAAACAGTTACACATTATAAATCTGTGACAGATGGGCTTCCAACTTCGGTGGCCCTCTTGAAAACGGTATAGGTCATATCTAGAGTCAGTGTTTGGTTTGTCCACTCTGGGCTGCTGTAGAAACATGACGGTGCAACATGGTGACAACGATTCTTATTGTCAGGTGATTATACACTTAAGAAACACATTTACTGTATTATATTATTACTGTATTATATTCCATATCCGCCATTATATCCCCATTAACGCCTACACACTGGACCATAAAGTTCCCGTTGGCTCTGTGAACACATGAATATGATAAAATAATTTTTAATAATTTAATTATGAATAATGAGCTCATCTACACACATTTTATTGCACTGAATGGCTTAAATTCTGATAATACAAAGGATTGATTTAAGGTTTTTGTTTTTTCAGAAAAACGTGTTCATCATTTTACAACCTGATTGGGTATGGAAACAAAATGCCGTCTGGGACATTGTGTGTCACATGATCCTATATACCATATGTGGCCTCTGCGCCAATATAATGTCTGTCCCAGTGACCCACTGAGGTACTGCAGAAATGTGTGAAATGTTCAGAGTTTCTCACACACCAAACTCATAAAAAAAGACATCTGTCAACAGGCTGCCTTCAGCTGCAAGAAAAGTCAGTTAGGATTTTTCTAAATAAAAATGAATTTATGAAATCACACCCTAAAAAACAGTATTTGTTCATGTGATCATCTCAGGTCAACTTTATTTATACGGCAGCTTTCATACAAACATGCAGCCCAAAGTGCCTCACATGGCAATATTGGAATGACACAGACACAGTTAACAGGACACAAACAGCTGAACATGAAGTTTGGCAATACTAGAAAATGTATTTTTTTTAATTTATTTATTTAACAGGGACAGTGCACAGACACTTTGCTGCACCAGAGTTAGTTGTAAGCTAATTTTCATCTGTAGTCCCAGGGCAGGAAACAGAGAATCATTTCTCTGCTAAAAGACCCTAAAATGGATTAATAAATGTCGTACATAACAGCAGCAGCAATACAATTGCAACATTAGGATATAACAAGATTTCATAATATCAGATCAAGTGTTTGATTTCATGCATGGTGGGGCCATGAGTGGTTGATGTTAGCCATGATTTCAACTTAAATTTAAA
This sequence comes from Epinephelus awoara, assembly GCA_035609425.1. Classification (NCBI taxonomy): domain Eukaryota; kingdom Metazoa; phylum Chordata; class Actinopteri; order Perciformes; family Serranidae; genus Epinephelus; species Epinephelus awoara. The sequence goes on from CM069309.1 coordinate 2,809,720, forward strand.
ACCAACAAAGCTGCTGCTCTGTCAACAAAATGCCAAAAAATAACAACAATAAGGCAATGCAATGTTAAAATAACAGAACAAAGTAACTAAAAAAGCTGATTAAAAGTCCACACAATAAAAAGGAAGTAAATGAATAAAATAGAGTAAACATAGAAAGACAGGATTTACTTTTAAAACTTTAATTTTAAAAGTCAGAAGTTTAAAAAATGGGACGGTGGGTTCAGTGCAGTGGGCAGCCAGCAAACCAGTTAGCAAAGTGGGAAGAGATGACCTGAACTGATCAAGCTACGTTTACACACATGAACAGGCACCGTGTTATAACATGTTCAGGGCAGCAGTGGCCTCAAGGTTGGACAGAGTGAGTGGACGGTTGTTGGTTTGATCTCCTGACCAGCAGAATAACCATCACCACCACTGAGGAGCCTCTGAGCAACGCCTGTAACTCCCAGCTGCTGCTCACTGGCTGCAGACTGGTTCAGACTGGTTGTACTGGGCAGCTTCCTGGTGTGAATATGTAGACATGTACAAGTGTAAACAAAATCTAGTCATTAAAATGCATCCACGTCAGGTGACCTCGATCACACGTGTGTTCTGTGTGTGCAGAACAATCGAACAGCATCAATGAATAATAGAGACGAATAGAATAGAATAGAAGAGACAAAAACTACCAGATGATTATTCTCTGCTGCCATGAGAAGGACGCACAAGAATGAAACCAGACCGAGACACAACAACACAGGAACATGTGACGCACGCACACACACACACACACACACACACACACACACACAGTTGAATGTAATCATGCGCACACAGAGTATGAGTGTTAACAGCAGTAATCTGGTGTGGCCAGGCTCGGCTCGGCGAGCGCCGTCTTTGGTCACGCTGCCTGTCGGCGTTTCATCCTCAGCTTTGAGGAGCCTCCCTCCGCGGTTATCACTCACACGCAGAGCACATACACACCAACACACACACACACACACACACCAACACACACATTAAAAACATACACAAAGTCGTGTGTATGCAAATGAAAAATGAAGCTTAAACTGCTCACTCTGAGTCTGTAGTATGTTGTGTTCTCCAGACTTTGTTGTGTCGTCACAATCACGTACATGAAGGATGTGGTGTATCACACACACACACACACACACACACACACACACACAGATCCACTGTTTTTATTGAGCATAAATTGCAAACATTTTGGCAACACTGTAGTGTCTTCTGTGATTTAAATAAAATAAATCTAAGTGGTTTACATACACAAAACACACACATACACACACACACACACACACACACACACATTAAAGAAACACACATTTTGTTTGTGTTTGTGTTTTCCAGTCCTCAGTGGCTGCAGTGTAATGTTTCAGTAATTTACTCTGGATGTATTGGACAGTAATTGGTTATTCATATATTAGCTGCTGCGCTTCAGATTTACATCTGTGTGTGTGTGTGTGTGTGTGTGTGTGTGTGTGTGTGTGCGCGCAGTGCAGTGGTGTGTGGGATGAGTTCGGTATTAATTGGATGTTACATGTTTTTCTTTAGCTGCTGTGAGTTCAGCTCAGTTGAGATTTCTGGTTTTGGTTCAGTTGTAAAGAAAATGAAGGTCAGACTGAATTATTTACTGATCTCACACAAAATATCTCAATTCTGAATTAATGCCAAAAGAAATTTAATTGGAGGAGAAAAACATCGTTTTTTTTTTTTTTAGTTCATATTTTTCTGGTTTTAAAAAAGCATCTAAAGGCCCAGTGTATGGCCTGTGACACCGAGTGTTTAATAATGTTTCATTCATTAGTGACCAAGTTAAATTCAAAATGAAAGAGATTTGATTTGATGATATTTTGTAAATCTTTTTTTTATCCATCAGTTTGGTTTCAGCTTCTCTGTGATGTTGCTATGGATCCCACTGCTTTTCTGGGCAAGCCCCGCCCATCAGTGCTGTGATTGGTCAGCACTCACTGAAACCATGACCTCTTTGACCCAAACACCTCCAACCTCAATGTTTCAATGTCTCTGCAGGAAGAATCTGTTAGTATGAATGCATGAATAGTAGGAGGTGCTATGCTGCCGATAACTAAGTTGTCCTTTTAGTTTCTCTGCAGGATGAATCCATTAGTATGAATGAGTGAATGAGTGGCAGCAGGTGGAGCTGTGCTGCTGCTCACTGATCTCTGCAGGATGAATCCATTAGTATGAATGAGTGAATGAGTGGCAGCAGGTGGAGCTGTGCTGCTGCTCACTGATCTCTGCAGGATGAATCCATTAGACAGACGAGTGTCAGTGAATCACCTCATAAATCCAACAGAGTCTCTGACTGAAAGGTGACGGCTGCCAATATGACTCATTCAACCTTTCACTCTATCACTTCCCCCCCCCCTTCACCCCGTCTCTCCTTCCTTCACTCCTCATCCTCATAATCCTCACCATCCTTCCTCATTTCTTTCCTTTCTCTCAACTCCTGTCTCTGTAACTCCATCTCTTGTCCCACACCCTCCCTCACTTTATTTCCTCTCTCTTCCTCCTCCTCTCTTCTCTCACCTCCTTCCCTTCTTCCCTTCTGTCTTCCTTACCTCACCCCTTTCTTTCTCTCCATCTTCTTCCCTTCCCTTCCCAGCTCCCTCTTCCACTCCTCCCTCCCTCCTTCCTTCCCTCCTCCTCTCCCCCCTGCTCGTCTTCCTGCTGTATGGCGGATGATGAATTAGAGACAGTAGTTATAGCTGCTATCGCCGTCGCAGCAGCAGGCAGAGACAGAAAAGTAAGTATGAAGAAGTGATGAAAGGAGAAAGAGAAGTAGAAAGTGGAGGATGATGGTGAATCCAGCCATTTAGAGCCTGACTGAAGAGTCACAGCGTGTGTTTCAACCAACAGTTTACACCTAGCACCAAGACATCGATTCTAAAAGCAGCTCGTTCTAAGAAATATATTTGGTTTGAAGTAGAAAGTAATAATGAAGATAGCACTTTTCCAATCAAAAATACAAAGTGCCTCAGTCAGAAAACCCCTCATAAAAGAGTGAACAATTACATCAGCATTTAAAAAGGCAATATGACAAGTAAAGTAAGTAAAGTTCAACTTAAGTGAACTTTGACCTGCAAGTTTGCACCGCTGACCAGTATCAAGCTGACCTGACAGTGCCTCACAGCCACATCGGAGGAGGCTGTCACAGCGTATTAACTGTGTTGCTCCACATTTTAATTTAACCTCCTCTGTCAGAGTATAAACTTCTGCTTTAAAGAGCAACAGCTGCAGACAGTTAGGAGACAGATGTTACAAACAGTAACGCAATACGGTAATAATATTACTTTTCCAGTAAGGAGTAGTGTAACTAATTACTAATACAATTTCAGTAATAATACACAGTTATCCCAAAACCAAATAATTCATTATAACGTCACTTTTGTTATCACATCCCTACTGAGTTGAAATACAATAATTAAATAATAAATCTGTGTAATCTTTGTGCTGCGCAGGCACGAAGGTACGAAGCAACATGCTAGTTTTGAAGATGGAAATGTTTACCTTATATTCCCATTACTTTGATTTTGTTCAGGGGAAAGATGACAAGAGCACTGTTGCTGCAGGTGGTTGTACTTCAGCTCTGGATCTGGTTGGATGTGTGGTGAATGAAATGTTGCTCCACGAGGCATTTTCCGGCAGATCTTTGGGAAAATACTGCTCACAGGCAACTGAAAACCCCTAAATAAAAACAAACCCCAACAACCTCATTTGCACATTATCTAGCCTCAGCTACGTTAAACTGTGATTACCTTGACATTCACACAGAGACATTAGTGTGAATTTTGGTGAGATTACCAGTTTTATCAGGTGAGCCTCCCAGTATGGCTAGTTTTTGATCTCCTCCCCACTGGTCAGATACCACCTGAACTGCTCGACCTCCGTGGACATTGCTTTCATGACATTTTAAGCCATTAAGACTTTATTTTCACTTTTTAAAATGTTTGTAAAACTTGTGTAGATATAAACATGCTTTTTCCAACATGTAAATTTGCACACTTTCACACAATGCCCGCTACATGTTGTTATATCCAGTGTTGACTGGAATTATGACGAGTTAGAAATGAATAATAGATTCCTGTAATTCGAATTTCCTCAAGTGACTGAATGTCAGAACGGCTCTCCGTAACACTCCCACGCGCTCCGTCAGTGCCGCGTGACAGAAAGCAAACCTGACACTTCAAACGCTCTGTAACTGTCCCGGTGTTGAACGCAGCCCCGCAGTGCCGCCACGTCGCTCCTTCCTCTCCGATTTGTCTGTTTTCTCGTCTTCCACCCCCCGAGAGATCCTGTTTTACAAAGCGTTTAGTTAACATTAGTGTGAGAACAAGACGGAAACGGGGGAGAGGAGGGGGGGAGTGGGAAAACGACAAACGACAAGAGAAAACAATCTGTGCGAGTGTTGTATCTGCTTCATCTGTCTGAGTCAGTAAAGGGCCGCTCTGCTCGCCGCATAATGAGGAACGCCGCCTCAGGGGAAGGAAGCAGCGCTCGCTTCCTTTGCTTTCTTCTTCTCTGTTTAGTTTTTATTTTAGTGAATCACTCGCAGTGGAGGACAAGGGGATGTGGAGAGGGAAGAGATGGGGAAAAGTAGTAAGAGGAGGAAAAAGATGGAGGAGAGGATGAGGGTGAGGTGGGAGGAAGATTTGTTTTATTTCAGTGTAGCTGATGAGGAGAAGATGGTGAAGAGATAGAAAGGACGATGAGGGACGTTGAGAGACAAACGTAGAAGAGGAGGAAAAATTCCTTAAGTTGCAAAGTTAAGATACTTATAGAAATTGAAGACAGAAAGTAAGGACAGTTTTTAAAAATAACGACATGCTTGCAAAGTGAGGACATGTTAGAAAGGAAAGACATTTTTGGAAGCCACTGAGATTTGTGAAGGGTCTCGAAGGGATGACATTTTTTGTGGGTGAGGACATTTTTGAAAAGTTGGAACATTTTTGGAAAGTGGGGATTTTTTTGGATAAAAAAAGGGGGGTGCAGTTAACAAAAGTTACAATGTTTTTGAAAAGCGGGAGCAGTTTGGAAATATAGGAACGTTTTTTGAAATTTTTGAAATGTAGGGACAACTTACAACAGTTGGAATATTTTTAGAAATTGTGGACAATTTTGAAAAGTGGGGACAGTTTAGAAAAGTTAGAGCATCTTTGGAAAGTTGGGTCATTTTTGAAATGTAGGGACAATTTACAAAAGTTTAAATGTTTTCGGAAAGTTGGGACAGTTTTGATGAGTCGGATCATTTTTTGAAAAATGGGATAGCTAAGAAAAGCTGGAACTTTTTATTTTAAATTGGGGACATTTCGGAAAATAGGAACAGTTGAGAAAAGTTGAAACGTTTTTAGAAAGCGGGTACTCTTTTGGAACATAGGGAAAGTTTAGAAACTTAGTACAGTTTTGTAAAGTCAGAACATTATATTAACAGGTAACGACCGGTGAAGCAGTGCAATAAATTCATGCACTTTTAATGTGAGTGTAAAATTTTGCAGCTTTCAGGTGAATCAAACTGAAACAGGAAGAAATTGAAAAAGAAAGTGTTTATTTTCTTGTTTCTATAATTTCATTCATAGTTTACTCTCTCTGCCCTGACGGCAGGTCAAGCTGTGTGTGTGTGTGTGTGTGTGTGTGTGTGTGTGTGTGTGTGTGTGTGTGTGTGTGTGTGTGTGTGTGTGTATACTTGTTTAGTTTTTAATGTGTGTGTTGCACTCAGGGTAACTGTGTGTATACATGTTATTATCAGTGGCCGCATGTTTGGATTGTTTTGTGTATTTCACTCATTGTTCCCATGTGTGTGTTTTAGAGCGTGTGTGTCTTCATGTGCGGTCCTCTCGACTAGCGTGTGTGCAGAGTGTGTGTTTGTGTTGTCGTGGAAACGCCGTGGGCCTGACAGAGCTGTCAAACTGTCGTCGTCAGCTACCAGAGAATTCCAAACAATTTCACTGCTAATGTTGAGAAACGTGTTGGCGATCCCCACCGAGACCGAAAAGCAACGAATATATAAATAATAAACATACACACACACACACACACACTCTCTCTCTCTCTCTCTCTCTCTCTCTCTCTCTCTCTCTCTCTCTCTCTCTCTCTCTTACACACCTTAACAAAACGGCTGACAGTAATGTGTGTGTTTGAGCAATCGGCTCCTGTTCCAGCAGCATAAATATTTGATGTGATCCTGTGTCGAGGAGGAGGAGGAGGTGAGAGGACAAGAGAGGAGGGAGGTGAGAGTGGGAGGAGTGAGGCAGGAGGGGGAGGCTGGAGGAGGGGAGCTGAGGGAGGAGGGTGAGGGCAACATAATGTGTGAAAGATGAAGAGGAGGAGGAAGATTTAGAGGAGGTGAACAAAGAATGTGGACAATATGTGATAGTGTGGGAGGGAGAGCAATGACGACATGTAGCAGGAAACTGAGAAGGAGTTGAAATGAAAGGTGGAGGCAAAATTTGGAAAAGGGAGGAGGAAGAATGATGTGGGACAGAGGGGCAGGTAGAGAAAAAAGGAGGGGGAAGTTTCGGCTGAAGTTGATGACAGAAATAAACGAGTTTGCCATTTTTACATGTCTCTGAAATGTTACCAGTTGCAACTTCTGTACCCAGAAGTGATTGTTGTTGTTGTTAGCCCAATGTCATGGTAGTGTGGTCTATAAAGATAGAGCGCATTCAAGTCCCACTCCCACCTGAAGGAGAAACTATTCATCGCTCTCCATAGACTTTGTGTTGTGTGAAGGTAACCACCTTGTTATTTTCATCAGTGGGATGTACTACCGATATGGTCAAGAATCCACAACTAAATTTTTACAAGCTGCTCATCCAAAAAACTGAGCTTTTAAGCAATAAGACATGAGGTATCAGCAGGAAGACACGGGAAAACTGTGGGATCCGAACACTCAGTTTGCCTACATAGAGCTAATTTGGCCCGACAAACTGTAGAGGTTGGAACTAACTAAGCTATGTGACATGTGAATGATGATCTTACCATGTGATCTGATAACACAGGTGTAAATATCAAAGTAATTCACCTCTGGATCATGTCTCTAACATAAGCAAGGTAAGGATTAGGAATTTGAACCAAGATTATTTTACTACATTGCGTAGTTCTCACCTGACATGTTTTTAAAAACACGTTTTAGGTCACTGTTAACAGATCATTTGTTACCAAGTGGTAGTCATAGCAACTAGCTGTTATACTGAATTAAACCTAAGTTAAAACAGTCCTTAAACCAGGTTGTCCATTGAGATTTTTGACGTGCAAGGTGTAGTTGCAGTTCAGCTAAGGGTGGGGTTATTCCGGTACAACGTGTCATCAAAAAACGTAAGTCAGAAATTGTTCATGGCTCTTCCAAACAGTCTCAAAGGTGGGGTGAAAAACTGGCTGTTACAGAGAGGTGCGAGACGCGGTAATTGTTTAAAAATTGGGGATAATGGCGAACACTTTCAGACAGTCTCTGCTGGAAGACATGCATAGTGTTGCACTCAGTTGTTCACACTGAAAGTTACAGGAAATAGTTTTGTAAAGAGAGGAGAAAAAGCTCGAGAGAGAAGTTCAAACCTTTGCGCTCTTTGACAATCACTGCATGAAGTGGGTGTGAATGTTGGATTGTCGGTTTTTGGACGTCAGAAAAATTGCTGGACACAGCCTCCACTTAGTCCGAAATCTGAAAGGTGTTCGAGGAGAGGTTTTCCGAAGCAGTTTGACCGTCTGACAAGCAGTTCTGATAAGAATATACAGCCGCTCTAATAGTCCCTATGTCCACCTATTTCTTTGTGACCCCAGAGAATTATTTTCTAGGGATCAGACCAAATGAATGAAACTACAATTATAAAAGTGACTTTACACATGTTAAGAGCTTCCTGTGAAAAAAGAAATATAAAAACCAAAACTGTGTGCCTGAACTGCAGCAATCCACATCTCCACTTCCACCCGACATTTAATTTACCAAAACCAGCTGACATTTTTACAAATATCACAGTAACCTCTGACTCAATACAGTCCCCTATTTTTGTTGGCTGAGTCATGTTCTGTGACGTTATGCATGTTTGATTTTGGCAAAGTAATGTCACAGGAAGTTCAGCCTTCACAGAGAAGCCAGACACAATCGAGGTACAAGACGTAAATAAATTCTTGTTAGAAAATATTTTAGTTTCAGTTCAAACGGCTTCTTGAAAACAGACTATTTTCTGCCTCCTCTCTCAGGCTGAGTCTGCCTTTATCTGTCAGCGTCTCTTCCTCATTCCAGTTTGCATTTTTAGCTGCATTCTTTATCAGCATAACAAGACGCATACGTCTCTCATCGCCGCTGGACAAAACAATATCACAATAATACAAGAAACAATAACAGAACGTAGAACATGCAGGAAACACAAAATGAATAAAAGAGGGAAGGAAATTGAATTACAACAATAATTCAACTTAATAATCTCTCCCTCTCTCTCTCTCTCGCTGTCTTCAGTCTGCAGGAGTTTGAGGCCGAGTACCAGGAGCTCTGGGATTGGCTGATGGACATGGACGCCATGGTAACAGACAGTCACCAGCTGATGATGTCAGAGGAGCAGAGACATCACCTCTTCAAGGTAAGACAAGCTCTATTGTCTGTCTGTCTGTAACTCAGGAGCCTCACAAAACACACACAAAAACATTTTTCTTTACATACAGGAATCTTTTTTCTTTTATTGAAAGTCTTTCATGACTCACATGGTTTGCACCAACATCACTGCTCTGTGGTGACGCTTCTTCTTTGCCTACCATGTGGCCGATGACTGATTACTGTCGTAGATCCAAATACCCACCCTCTGAGCCCTCATGTCTTAAATTATCACCTCAACTTAAGACAAGACTTACAACCTGAGTTGTTGCTATGAATTCAATCACTGCTGAGACCTTGACAGTATTTTCTATCTCACAGTATTTTTCGAAACTTCGTCACATCAATAATACTTTTAATCTTTAAAAAGGAGTTAGGTGACGTCTGCACCCAGAGTGGACACTTTCAGAGTCCATCAGGCCATTATGGCAGGATTATCTTGACCAAAAAGACCAACTAAAACTCTGTGACTGACATTTTGTGAAATCAAAGCAGCAGCATGGTCTGGAGGAGCCACCCTCAACAAAAATTCAGAATAAACTCAAGGGAACTTCAAGGACAAAAACAGTGTTCAAACAAATACAGCCAAGAGATGGCTACAGTCGGGACCACAGAAATGTTGGACAAATAAAGACAACAATAACAAATAAACAGCAAAACGCCTACACCTGCTTAGTTGCCAGATGTAGGCTCACATAGTCCAGAGCAACACTTGTAAAGAGTCGATTCTGGATATCAGCTGTCCAAGACTATCTTTGACGGGTTGCGTTAGCCCATACGTAGGTTAATCTGTATACACACACTCTGCTAACGACTTGAGAGAGACCCGCTGTTGTTGGTATTATCACTGGCCATTTTGCAACTTCTCGGAGGTGACAACCACAAATTGCCATATGTCAGCAACTTGCCCGTCACTCTCCCAACAGCCACAGACAAACACAGTCAAAAGCCTCTGACTGGTTCAACAGAGTCATCATGGACAGTTAACGGGGGCGGCCAACAACAAGAACTGGTTTCAACACAAGAAAATGGATAAATAATCACAGAAGACATTCAGTGTTGGATTATTTATTATGTATTTATTTTACGAAGTCTCCAAAAAGACACCATAGTTCAAGGCTGGATTACAAAGCCTCTGGAAGGGATGTGATGTCACTGGATCCTTATTGAAGCAGCACGATGTACTGAACGAGACTAAAAAAAAAGGTTGGCTAAAAAAGTAAGTCTCTCACAAAGAGGAATCCAGAGATAAACATTAGTAACATTATGTTGTTTGTGACATTGTGGACTCCACATTCACTTCTATGGTAACCAGCATGTCAGATATTTCTTATCAGTCCCGTTCAGTGCTTGGTGGTGAGACAGACTTGCGCACGCAGCTCATCTGGGTATCAGGTTGTTGAAAGTAAAATTAACCGGAACTGAGAGATGATGAGATCCACCATCGTTGCTGGTGTGCTTGAAGTTGGTGCTAGCGTTGCTGGGAAAGCGGAGACGTATACAGTGACGTAATGATATGGCTCTCCAGCTTATGGGAAGCAAAGCGGTTCCTCAAGGGTTCACATGTTAAATCAACTGCGAACTGGCACCAGCCCGAAACTAGACGCAGGTTTGTATTGGTGGAAAGAGGATATATGACATCCTACAGGAGCCTTTGAGGGTGCAAGTTTTATCAAAAGAAAAAAGTACCAATTAGCTGAACAGGGAAGCTTTTTGTTGGGCCTTAAAGTTTGTTAAATGTTGAACTTTATACCTACGAATGTTGAGCCTGATTATCAGATTTGACTCAGGATTGTTTTAATCAATCAGCGGCGAGTGACATATCTTTCCTAAGTGCAGTTAAAGGTGCAGGAATAGTGAGTTACTGTTTGAGAACAGTGCCAGCAGACGATTCACTTGATCACCCTTTTTGCAGCCGTTGTCCTGTTTTTTATGGATTTATTAATTGGTAGCTACATATGTAGGATGGTGACGATGTCACTTCTAATCCTACAAAGCTTTCATTGGACGATTGTTTCTCCGACTGAAGCAGAGCATCAGACCTCCAGTATTAGAGATGCAGTCTGCGTGTCAGATGTCTGGAACCAGACTGAGACATGTTTACTAGCATCTGAAATACAGCCTACATGTTCATTTTCAAGGTAAACAAACCAAAACAAGACTGCTCCACCAGCTGGACTCTGACTCTCTGCAAAACACACAGACTTTTAGACAACATGTTCTGCAGTATATTTTGTCTGTGTGGCTCATCCTGTGTGTGCCACAGGTGTCACATGACGGCATAAAGTACATACAGTGATGAAATCTGTCTTCTGTTCAGACTTCACATAAGTCAGAGTTCTATGTCGAGAAATGGTTGTTATAGTTAAACCTTTAGGTGCTGTAACGCTCGACAAAGATTCTCTGCTCATTGGCTTTACTGTGATGTCACAGATCTCCCATCAGCCACCTCTGCCTCCATCATGGACGAGCACTGCAGACTGTGTGTTAATCAGAATGTGTAAATATGTAGAAACAGAGCTGGCTGAAGTAAATGATGTCCTCCCGCATTTCATTCATCCATCAATTTGTCTGTCTGCCCTCATCCCTCCCTTCACTCCTCCCTACAACTCACCATCCAGCCCATCACACACACACACACACACACACACACACACACACACACACACACACACACACACACATCTTCATCCTTACCAAGGAGAATGGGATTACAAGGCATAGCCTCCCTCATAACCATATCATAGAGTAAAGTGTGTTTGTGTGTGTGTGTGTGTGTGTGTGTGTGTGTGTATGAGAGAGAGAGGGAGAGAGAGAGGGGTTGTGCAAGTGTGTGTGGGTAATGTGTGTGTTTGTGTAATGACTTCACTGCAGCCAAATGAGTCAGAAAGAAGAACAGCATGTGTTACGATTAGAGATCTGAGTCATCCTCTTCTGTCCTTCACACACATGTACACACACACACACACACACACACACACACACACACACACACACACACACACACACAGACAGATAGAGAAATCAAAGATATTTATTGTACTACAGCTTCTACACTCTAGAAAATGACATTTTCTAAAAAGCATTTTATCAGAACAAATGAAGTGATCAGCCTGGTGTGAGCTGATTCAACATGTGTCCAATGCAAATTACTTATGTGCAATGTCAAACAAGACGTAACTCCCAGTGCTACTGGTGCTGCCACTTGTTAGCTAAATGAAACATGATCTGGAACAACAGTGGGCTTAAAGACATGCACTCTATGTACACTGTGCAGAGTTAATGCGTGTTCTTACTTACAGTGACGCCAGAGGGACGGTCATGTTGTTGCATACATCAGAAGGGTTTAACTCTTGTAAGGTGGCCGTTTGGGAAATCTCAGACTTAGCTAAACTTTCAACTTTACAACCACAGCTGTACTTGGAACAAGTTCTCCCAACTCGTCAAATACAGCAGCTCGGTCAGTGGCCTACGCTTCAAACTGTGGCGCTCTAGGGACTCCTCTAGCATCAGTTTTGGACACCTAACAGTCAAAATCCCATGTTTCTATCACCTATGACGTCACCAGCACGCAACCCCTTGTAGTTCGTTCTAGTCCCATTGAAGTCATGTATTAGTAACACTAGCATCTCGATCCTCCTGGATCTTTGACAAGAGTGTTCAACACAATTATTCCCAACGTTGAGTTTAAATAGAAACTGCTCCACCCATTTCACAGGTGTGCACAGGTGTGAGGGAATTAATCAGCTGGGGGTGTGTTACTCAATAATTGACAACAGCCTGTGCACCATGTGTAAAACCCTAGACCCAAACATCTATTTAGTCTCTGTCCCCACAGTGTCTCATGACAGGGGAGACTTCATGAACTTGGATGTTGAATTTGTTTTAAAGTTCAGAGATGTATCAGTGACCCCTCGATCACTGTTGGTGCGACGGGGATCTGAATTCTGAGTGAGCGTGTTTTTCTATAGGCTTTGATCTACTCAGTAGTCAGACTGAAGAGGTTTAAAGTGGGATTTGTTATTCCATATGTTCAGCTGATATCCCAACAGTGCTAACCAAGACTAACCTTCTGTTTCTGTTGTGAGGTTTGAAGAAGAGCTGTGATGAAGATAATCCAGCTTGTTGGAGGCATTATTGTGAACTTGAAAGTGAAACAGGAACCTGTTCCTCTTTAAATCTGCACACATGTAAATGTGAAGCTTCCAGATTGTTTCACCAGTGACTGCTGATTTCTGTTCTTACTCTGCTGCTGCACAGAGGGATCTTTGTCTCTGTCAATCGAACCATCGTACAGTGCGTGATTCTCCTTTCACAAAACAATCCCTTCGTACTAAATAACATCGGTTTGTAAAGAGGAGTTTCTATGACCTAAAAGCATCAGAGACCTTTTTAGATATTTAGAGTTGTCCTCTCTTGTGTGAATGTTGAATCAAACTTTAGGACAGGAGTGTTTGTTGAACTCACATTTGTGTAAAACACACTCACTCACCCCTAAAAACACAAATGTATGCACACACCTTCACACGCAGTAATATATATCGACTGTCATGCTGCTCACACAGCATCGAACCGCTGACATCTCATTCTCTCCTTACCCAAAAGGCACTGCTGCGAACCAACACGTAACTTTGTGTTGTTTTCCGTTCTTTCCGTCTTCGCCCAAACTTTTCTGTCTTTGTGTGTGTGTGTGTGTGTGTGTGTGTGTGTGTGTGTGTGTGTGTGTGTGTGTGTGTGTGCAGACATGATTTATTTAGCGGCCGATGAGACTCACCTGGCCTGCGAATTATTGATAAGTGTAAAGATGAACCTAATTTCTCCATAGGAGTCACACTTAAATATTCATCTCTGTATGAATATTCATGGCGGCGATGATGCATGCATGAATTTTAGATGACTCTGGAATCACTGGGCATTCTTCTTCTTCTTCTTCTTCTTCTTCTTCTCTCTCTCTCTCTCTCTCTCTCTCTCTCTCTCTCTCTCTCTCTCTCTCTCTCTCTCTGTCTCTCTCTGTCTCTCTCCTTTTTTTTTGATGTGTCAACTCTCCTGTTAAAATATTGATGCGGAGCTCGACAGCGTCTCCTCGCCCGGTCCAAGGTCGCTTTCTTATACTGTTTCTCTCCTTCTCCACCACTGAGAGTTACACAGACAGGGCTGTATACTGTAAGCAGCTCATACATGGCTATTTTTATCTTATATATCACTTAGTTTTTACTTGTTGGGGCTGTTTCTTTATTTAAGTACTCCTTTGCTTTAGCAACACACACCACACTGTCAAAACACTCCAATGAAAGCAGAAGTCCTGCAGTCAGTCTGAACAGTTTTATGTTTGTATAAATTCATGGTATATTTACCCATATATTTTATAGTTTGTCATTAATTTACTCCTGTTTTAGTGTTTCCAGCCAAACATCTTGAATATATCGGCCTGTTTTACCTTCATCTTTACAAAAACTAGCCAAAACATTAGGTAATAAGTCGGCAAATCATTTTAAAGGTCCACTATTATGCAGATTTTTGAATTCATACTTTTATTTTTGGTTTCTATTACAACATGGTTATATGCTTTAATGTTCAGAACCACTTTATTTTTCTCCCGCTGTTTGCATTGGAACACCTGTACTCACTAGCCATGTTTCCATCAGCTTGTTTAGATGTACATCTAGAAGAATCGCATCAGAAAATTATGATGGAAATGCCAAAATTCAAATTAAAATCCCCTGATTCGCACAAACTAAAATACGCTCGCTTTAGCCGGGTTTTGGTTGATTAGAAAAAATGTTGATTGGCAAAACAGGGGATGGAAACAGTTATATTTCGAAATTAAGTCTGACGTAGTGCACCTCTCTCCATGGTGATATCCACACTCCGGGTCGGGAAGGCGGTAATGCATTTACGAGCTGGTTGCCAACCGCCAGAAAACGTAGAAGAAGAAGAATGCGAAACTTGTTTTGTTTCCAGTTCTGCGGAAAACTTGCACGAGTTAGTAGTTTTCACCAAAGTCCGTACATTTAATGGAAACACACAGGATTTGTATTTCTTTTAATACGCATTTCCCAATGATGTGAATCACTTTTGGATGGAAACACAGCTACTGTCTGCCTGAAACACATTATTGTATCTGTGTGTGTGTGTGTGTGTGTGTGTGTGTGTGTGTGTGTGTGTGTGTGTGTGCTGCAGAAAGAAGCTCTAAACCCCCTGTTTTTTTTTTTTTCTTCCATGTGACCGTTAAAGAACCTCGCTGTGCTCCACTAAAATGCTGGGGGGACTCGACCCTGTAACCATAGCAACGCCAGGGCCCAACAAAAGTTGTTCTTTTCGGAGGTGTGTGTGTTTGTCTGTGTTTGTCTGTGTGTGTGGCGTGCGACTGAGAAAATGTGAGTGTCTATGTGTGCGTCGTTGCCTGCGTATGTCTGTGTGTTTCTTTGTGTGTGTGTGTGTGTGTGTCCTCCGGAAAAGGAAAGCTGGGCTGACAGTTGTTTCTGCAGGCAGGCTTGGCAGGCCGAGGCTCTACTGTTTATTGTGATGTTAGATGGAGGCACTTATCAACCTTGGAGAGGAGGGAGGAAGGAGGAGAGGAGTGTTTGTGTGTGTTTGATACAGATATGTGTGTATTTGTGTGTGTTCGGTGTTACAATCACATGCTCACACCAGCGAGCACGGACTAAAGATTTAAAAACTTTTTTTTTGTAAGTCTTTCCAATTTGTGATCAACAACTGGAAAGTTTTTATTAATTTAAAAAGCAGACAAAACTCACTTCTTGTGTCCTGATTCCTTCATCTGCTGCCAAGTGGAACAAAGCTTCTATCTGTCTATAATGGCTCTAACAGAATTGTTTGGTTTAGGGACTGTTCTTTATTTATCAGCAGAGGGGGCGGCTGGGATGTTTTGTTTTTTTCCCCCTCCCTGAAGCTACAGATATTTTTCCCTCAGCCCCCTGAGTGCTTAGTGGAAAATCCATGACCCTCCCTCCACCATGAATGAAACTTACCCTTTGATGTTTGAAAGCTAAAAGTTGAAGACAAAATCCTGGAGTTGAAAAAAGCCTCAGTTTTTCACTTTTGTTGTTGATGCTGGTTAGTTTGTATAAACGGTTTATTTTTGCCCAAATTTTAAACAAGACCACAAATAACGTGATTTTGATAAAATACCACTTTTCAAAGCTCAGATTTGGTTGTTTTTTTTCCGACAAAAGCACTTGTCGCACATGATGAGTCCAAGGGCTGCTGCAAATTTGAAAATCAAAAAATAATTTCTGTTTTTACCAGGGTTGTCATGAGAACCGATACTTCAATACCAAGTCGATGCCAACACGCAAAAAATACGTCGGTACCTGTTTTTTTTGTTTTTGTTTTTTTGTACCGCAAGTACCGGATAGAACTTTGCACTCAGCGCGCCGCGTTGATTCCTGTTGGAACTGACGGGGGAAGTATATGCGCGTCAGTCGGCGCCGAGGATGAGCACCAAAGAAGAACGCCTGTTCTCCAACGTCTTTGCTAGAAACAATGGCTTTTACAAGTGTTGCTGGGGCCACAACACCTCGGCTTGTCGAAAGTCCGGTAGTAGGAGCCGTGTGTGGAGAGGGTCTAATTTATACCGCAAGTGATGCCTTCGCGAAACATACTTTTAATAAAGTAGTGAATTCAGAAATACATGAGTTCTGTTTTTTGATTTTTATCGTGGTATCGAATGAGAATTGAGAATCGTGGAAATTCACTGGCATTGGTATCGACTGCTGAAATTCTGGTATTGTGACAAGCCTAGTTTTTACAGTTTCTGGCTGTGATAAACGGTGTACGGGGTTCTTACGGAAATGGAAAACCTACCAGAGTCAAGTTATTTCACATTTTCCAGGCCTGGAAAAGTCATGAAATTAGTTAAAATCATTGAAAGTTTTGGAAAAGTCCAGGAATTTTGTTGTATGTAATGAAATTTTAAGAGTAATCTTTTGTGGTGTCACGTAATATAACATAACGATGAATTCATATTCCTCAACTGTTGACTCAGTGTAGCTCCTCCTTCTGCCTGGGTTCGTCTCTACCTTCATGTCTGCCAGCGAGCTACAAGTATGTTTGAATAGAGTTTGAATCTGATATATTTGGAAAACGCTAGGGCAAGAAAAATAAAACCAAAAAAACCTATTATAGTGCTTAAGAAGTCATGGACATGTTTGGAAATCTGGGCGCAGTTTTGGGTGGGCGGGTTTGGGAGCCATGTTTTCTTAAATACAATACAAATAACAGCCATTTAAATCTGTGTGCCCCTCCCCTAAGTCAAAATAAAAAACATAAGTCTCTCCCCTGCGCTTTCAAAATGATGTGACATGCCTCCTGAATTTTGCACCACCCCTCCCTTTCGAATAAATAACAAACAGTCCCTTATATAACTCAATCAAACTTTTCTAAGTTTTCTAACTGGTGTTCAAAATCATATGAAATATTTCTCTTCCAGCCCTTTATGTTCTCCTGGCAGGTAAAACATGTCAAGGTTTTTACCTTGATGTTATGTTTCAACATTTTGATTAAAGTTATGCAACAGAAGCAGCTTAAGGTCGGACTGTGGCCGTGGTCAGTCTTATGCGTCAGGGTTCTCTCAGATTGCGATTCAGTTTGCATTACAAACTGGGGGTGTGGAGTTTGAAAGAGCAGTAACCAGTCAGGGAGGGTGGATGTAAAGTGTAGGATTTAGCGTTTATAGAGCTTTCTTTGAACCCATAGGGACTAAAATTTAAGATCTCTCGGCCTCTGTTGCTTCAGCCCCAACAGTTCTCTTTAAATCTGTCTTTCACAAGCCCCCACAACTTTATGGCAGCACATTATTAAATTACTGGATCACTCCTTTAATCAATAGAGTTGTTTACTCCGACCACATAACTGCAAACACTTCACTTGCAGCTATGACCTGTGATGTGTGTTCAGGCTCCAGGTCTTTTTTCTTCTGTTTTATGTGCAGAAATAGAGCGATCGTTTATTATGCAGGTGACCAGACAGCAGAAGGCGTCCTGTGTAAGAACTAACGGATGCCAGAATAGATGTATACCTGTTTATTTAAAGGGTTAGGGTATTTTTTTTGGATCCTGGTGTTTTTGAGTCTCCTTTGGTCTGAATCAGGGACTCATGTTGTTCCAAAGTTGTATAATTGCCTAGAGTTGGTTCGTGTTCTCACGGCAGCATTTACAAGAGGACCAGATCAAATGCCTTGTGTGAGAAAGCTGCTCTTGATTGGTCAGAATTTCCATGTGGGAAAAATCCAGGAAGTAAAGCAAACGTTGAAGAAGAGTACACTTGCAAGATAAATGTGACACTTTGTAATGTCACAATGGAGGGACAACTACGCAGGTTGATTTTAGCGCTGCTCATCGTGGACTATATTGTTACAATCCTTCCACTGTTTGAACAATCAAAAGCTGTGGTTTGGTTGAAATTAACACTTAATTCACCCAGTTAGAAAAGATGTTGCGTCTATACACACTAAAATTACTGTTTCTGTAAATGGAGTCTGGTGGGTTTGGTCAGAGTGATGTCAGGGCTGTTTCTGGTTAAACAAAAAGGATCTTCTCTTTGACAAAATGGTCTCTTTCTGTAGAGAACCACTCTGCGAGTTGTCCGACACTTCTGATAACAATCTGAACCTGTCAGTGTCAAAAACAAACACTTTCAGTCAGTGTGTAAATGAATCGTCCTTCAGTTGCCTGCAGAGAGTGTATTAGAGCCTGTTTTATAGCTGCTGGCTGCAGCGGTCTCACTCAGTACTGGACCAGATTCAGAAAATGCTGTTCTCATTAGTCCGACACAAAAACATGAGAAAACATGATCCAGGTTGCAAAATACTGAAGTTACCCTTTAATATCAGATCAGACAGGAACAGTGGGTCTGCAGTTACTGACTGTTGTTTGATCAAGTTTCTCTGTGAACTTTTGTCTGTCTGTTCTTTTCATCCGTCTTTCTCATAATGTTTATTCACATTATTGTATCTGTGTGTGTGTGTGTGTGTGTGTGTGCTTTGTCTTTTTGTTGTGTAGCCATTCTTCCTTTTTTCCTGCGTCCCTTTATGTGCTCGCACGTTGTTTAATGTCTGTTTCTTCAGTGTGTGTTTATTCTGTGTTTCCCTGATTGTTAGTGTGCATCCAGATGGTGTGTCTGTGTGTTGTTTTGTGTCATTTTGTGTCAGTGTGTGTGTGTTAGTTTGCCGACGGTCCGCAGGGAAACGAAACAAGCATCAGACCTTGTAGCTGCTGTCAACCAATCACACATCAAGGCCCCTGTAGTTCAGCCAATTGATGATCAAGGCTCTGGCCCTGAGTCCCACAGGAGGCGGAGCCAACAATCACTTCCCAGAAGTGTAATGTGTGTGTGTGTGTGTGTGTGTGTGTGTGCATGGCATTTCACTGACCATGGTATTATTTTGACTGAGACACAGAAGCACACACACACACACACACACACACACACACACACACACACACACACACACACACACACACACACACACACACACACACACAGAGCTAATAAAAATGCAACATTAAAGCACAGTCACACACATTTGATGTCTCTTTATCGTGTAGAAACACATTCAGTATCAGTAAAAGTTTAAATGACAAAAGAAAAACAGCCGGAGGAAGAACTGCAGAAGAAAACAGTTAAAAACAGCAGAGATGCTCTGATTCAGAATCAGCTGATATTCTTGTAAATATCTCTGTCTGCTCTCTTTAAATTCATCCATCACAAAAATCACAGTCCTAAAATGATTGAGATGAATAAATCAACTCAACAATAAGGTCTCTGTATCAACTAACAAGACTAATAATAGTGAAATAGTGACATTTTGTTGATACCACAATGCTAAATCCTTTGATGATCCCCTTATATTTATGTCACCATGAGGTTGAGCTTGAGATATCTGGATAGATATAGTCTCATGTAGCTACAACACCGTGTAAGCGCTAGAGAAAGGTCTGGAAGCGCCTGTTATCTTTCTGGTATTAAGGGAAATAAAACGCTTTGGGTTGTTTGTATTTCTGTGAACCAATCTCAAATCCATTTGGGCGATGCTAAGCCCAGGATGTAAGGGCTAAGGGGGTGATCAAAGACGCTTGAAACGCTGGAAGCGCTTATTCAATGTGCACTGGCTACTGGTGTTTGACACTCAAAAAGCTGAAAATATTCTAACTTTTTAGCATCTACACGCATCTGAAACGAAGACGCCAGAAAAACACCCGTCTAAAAAGACGCTTGAACGCTGGTCAGACGCGCCGTATCATGGGAAAACAATGGTTTTACTGGCGTCGCGTTTCTAGCGTTTCATCTCTGTGTGATCGCTCCCTAACCCATCCTCACTGTGACCTCGTCACATGTCCACGTCTGGCCATGGACTTTCCACGTCCACATGTGACGTCCAAGGTACCCTGGGTGTGTTGGTTGTTGACGTTCTGGGACGCCGTGTCAACGTCAGCCTGTTACATGCATTGTCTGTTTTCAAAATACACTTCTGTTTTCACAGGAAATGCACAGTTTGCATACAGTCTCTTTCAAAATAAAAGCACTACATCAGTACAACACCGCCAACTGGTGTTTTTTTCCTTCAACACACGCTCATGGTTGATTTTAGAAAAAAAGAAAGCGTTTGGCTTCACAATCCTACGGGAAGCAAACATTTTTTAGCACTAAATGTTGCTGCTACTGGTGACCATTATACCTGCTGAACAGTGACACGTTAGCATGAGCTGCTTTTGTCCCTGTATGTGATGACTTTTCCATAAAATGCAGCTCTTTCCAAGTATTTTTTTTTTTTTGAATTTTTCGTTGTTTGTTGCCGAAGCAACGGAGACGTCACATGATGACATGAGAGGAGAAAGAGAAGAAGGCTGGAGACAGAAAGTGTCAGATGTAGATCAGCGGAGGGAGAGATGTGTAACACATGGCTTCTTTAGACAAAAAGATTCACTCCAGATTTCATTTGAAAACATTTCACTGCATTAAGTCATCACAGATCTCTGTGTCTCTCCCTGTGGCTGCTTCCAGTGGAGTCCAACTAATTACAGTGGCTATCAGGACTCTGTGTGTGTGTGTGTGTGTGTGTGTGTGTGTGTGTGTGTGTGTGTGTGTGTGTGTGTGTGTGTGTGTGTGTGTATCCCTGCCGCTAAATTCTCATTTCAAATAGCCCATGGTGCTCTGATGGAACGCTGGGCTACACGCGCGCGCGCGCACACACACACACACACACACACACACACACACACACACACACACACACACACACACACACACACACACACACACCTGCTCATTAACTGGCTTTCCAAAACCAATCAGTGTGGGTGCGACAGAGGAGCTCTGTCTGAGGCCATACACACACACACACACACACACACACACACACACACACACACACACACACACACACACGCGCACACACACACACACACACACACACAGAAACACAGAGTGTGTTTTCACTGGTTGTCTGGTCATCTCTGGTCCAAACCAGAAGGAGAGACCCTGAAGTGATTAACACTTAAACACACACACACACACACACACACACACACACAGAAAACAAAACAACACAAATACAGCTTCATTTATCAGTTTAACCCTTTAAACCAAACTGATGTCAGTGGCATGTAACATTATAGGATGTTTGGAGCTGCACATGTTTTATCCTGTGTAGTGTTTTACACTGAAAGACATCTGATTCCATGTCTGGAGGTTTTTGACGTACTTGACTTTGAGTTTTTGAGACCTCAATGAAGACATCAGTATGTTGCCTTCTTTCTCTTCAGTTTCTAAATGATAATTGCTAAAGATAAAATTAGGGGTGCCCAGTAACTCAGTGGTAAGAGTGGGCGTCCCATGACAGCGGGTTCGATTCCAGTCTGTGGCCCTGCTACATATCTTCCCATCTCTCTTCCTGTTTCATGCCTAAGTGTGTCCCGTCAAATAAAGGCAAAAGCCAACAAAACAAACAAAAAAAAAACCAACAACTTAAAGATAAAATTAGATTTGATGCCTTGGAAGGCATGTTTTCTTTAAAAATCACCAAATTACATCATTTATCGCAGCCAGAAACTGTGAAATCAGAAATTATCATTGGATTTTTAAAATTTTCGACAGTCCTTGAACGCATCAACACTTGGATGAATGCTTAAGTCAGGAAAGAAAACATCTCAATTAAACTTTGGCCAAAAATAAATACTTTGCACAACAAGAGTGAAAATTGAGGCTTTTCTCAACTCCAGGATTTAATCTTTAACCCTAAACTTTTAAACATGAAAGGGTATATTTTAATAGTTTTAATAACCAATGTATAAAAAAAAATAAAGAGATAAGTAAAGAACAGTCTCTTCAATAAAATAAATATATTATATTATTTTTATTTTTTATTTATTATATTTTAGGGCTGCCCACTGAAAGTCAATCAGTCATCCATCTTGAAATTCTTCAAGTTGAGCCGTCATGTTCTTGTTTTTGTCAGTCAGTGTGCATTACATCATATTTTTATATTCTAGCATTGTGAGCCTGTTAAAAACATCTGTGACAACATGAGCTTGTGGTTAACTGATGAGAGGAGCTGAACCCTGAGGTGTAGTGGTTAGTAAGTGAGGATATTTATAACCAGGTCTCAGAGAAGTCTGAAGTCTGGCAACATTTCAAACTTTGGAAGGAAAATACTAATTAGGTGAAATGAAAACTCTGTAAACAAGAATTCACTTATCAGTCCTTATCATCTAACACTGCAGACCAGAGCCACAATGAAGTCCCTTCTTCACGCTGCCTATGCCTTTTTACACAGAACCAAACAATGGCGTCATCATGCTGTTCCAGTGTGTAGTTTCAGACAGCATTTTGGCATTGCAGAAACAAACAGGGCTGTGATGGGTGTGACATCACAAAAGCATCGGTGTGACGTATAACTTACACATTAGCGGTGCTTTATCAACAACGATGGCATAATATATCAATAACAATCATGTTATATGGCAGCTGATCTCATCCTCTGCTCGGAGGGTAAGGAGCTCCTGAACCACATTGTTTTCTCAATTTGCTAACATTTCCGGCTGCTGATCTTCTTCTTTGAGTGCTAGCAGCTACTTTTTAAATCTCCCCCAGCGGGTCGCACATATGACACGTCAGTAAAACCTGTGCCATCCATGATCCCATCCTGCTGGCCGTCGTGTTTATACAAACACCGTCCTTGTTGTTACTACCTCCAATGCCGGATCAGAGGAGAGACATCTCCATCCTCCGATTTTGCGATCGTACCTTTCATACAGAATGGCGTGGTAGCATAACAGCTCGATATTCCTGCCGGGCTACAGAGACATGAAAACAAGTACAGATTTCAGTTCACTAGATTTAAGGTTGCCAGATTTAAGATGTTGATGCAAATTCTGCAGATAGGGTACAGTGTCCTGAAAAGAGACACCATTGCTTACCATACCATGATTTTTTATGGGTAAAAAAAGAAGGAATAGTTGAATGTTTTTATCGTTTCAATTTGAAAAATTCTGGTTATGGTACAACCCTAAAAAACGTCCCTCATAAAAGAAACGAACTCTAACTTTTTGGCAGGAAACAGGAAACAAACAGTTGAAGCCCACACAGTGTATGTCGACACTTTGTTAGAGAGCTGGTTCGGACCATGTGAGCATATAAAGTGTAAACATAACTAACTTTAAGTATTTGAAAAAATGACCTCTGATCTTGTTTTTGTGGAGACGAAAGCTTCCTGCAGAGACACCAGTCTGTATGATGGAAACACACTCACACAGTCTGTGTTTGTGTCTCTCTCCATCTTAAACCCTGAGGGCAACAGTGAGAGTACACAACCTCAACATGAGGCTGAGAGCACACACACACACACACACACACACACACACACACACTCACACTCACACACACACACACACACACACACACACACACACACACACACACACCCACAGTCTGGGTTATATTCCAGTAGAGAGTCATGCCTGAGAAACACACAGACGGCTTAAGTCCTATATCTTCTGAGATCTCTCTCTGTCCGTCTTTCTGTCTTTTCTTTCTGTCTGTCTGTCTTCACTGTAACAATTGTGATTTTTTTTTTATATGCTACTGTTTCATTGTTAAATATTGAATCATTTAAAATTTGAATCAGTGAGTGATTAAATGAAAAAAATCTCCAAAAACATGAATTTCTTTAACCTGATTTCAGTCAGTGACAAATGAGAAGTCCAAAAGTTTCTTGATCAATGACATTAAAAGCAGACAGTAAAGCAGAGGTCAAAGGTCAGCGCTGACTGGACTGTATAGAAACTGCTGCGATATTTTGGTGATCATGGATTGTGAAAAAAGTTTTAAACAATTGAATTCAAATTAAAACCACACCCGAAGAAAATTCTTGTCAGATCAAAATAGCAGTAAAATAAATTTGTGTTTGTGTTTGTAGGACTTCATTTTAACAAGATGTTGATTTAGAGGTCCATTGTGTGCATGTTAACTAATAAAGAGAATATGTTGGTTATGAATCTTTGATTGTTGATAATTAAACCAATATGTTTATCACATGTTAATAATAAACGGTATTTATAAAGCACCTTTCATACAAGAAATGCAGCACAAAGGTCTTCACAATAAGGGCAGTATAAGCTCTGAGTGCTTCACATGAAAACAGACATAATTTACATAAAACAGACAAACAAGGCGATTCAATATAAAAGGACATTTAAAACAGTTTAAAACATGGATTAACTGATTCACATAATCATAGAGTTGTAAAACTATAAATCAGAAAATCAAGTAAGATTTTAAGAGTTTCGCTGGTTAAAGGCTAAAGTGAACAGATACGTTTTTCCATCCATTTTCATCTGCTTATCTGAGGTGGGGTCACGGGGACAGCAGTCCAAGCAAAGCACCCCAAACATCCCTATTCCCAGCAACGCTTTCTTTCAACGCCTCCTGGGGGACCCCAAGGCGTTCCTAGGCCAGATGAGATATATAATCCCTCCAACGTGCCCAGAACACCTCTAACAGGAGGCACCCAGGACGATCCTGATCAGATGTTGAACCACCTCAACTGACCCCTTTCAACGAGAAAGACCAGCGGCTCTACTCAGAGCTCCCTCCAGATGTCCGAGCTCCTCCTCCTATCTCTGAGGCTGAGCCCAGACACCCTGCAGAGGAAACTCATTTGGACCGCTTGTATCTGCGATCTCATTCTTTTGGTCACTACCCAGAGCTCATGACCATAGGTGAGGGTTGGGACGTAGACGGACCAGTAAACCGAAAGCTTCGCCTTCTGGCTCGGCTCCCTCTTCACCACGATAGTCCAGGATCGACGATCCATCTCAGCTTTCTTTTAAAGATATTTAGTGAGCTAGCTTCCCTGATATCTACAGGTAGTGCGTTCAGTAGCTTTGGGGCGTCATTGACAAAGGCTACATTGACGATCTTCTTCCAGCTGTTTCAGGAAACCTCCAATAAACCAGCAGCAGATGATCGCAGTGTTCTTAGAGGTGAATAGTTAACAAGGGAGTTAGCAATGTAGCTCGGTCTCGGTCCATGTAGGGTTTAGTGTACAAGGAGCTTAAAATCAATCCTACATATTTGCTGATTTACAGAGAAAAGTAGAGAAAATAAGAACATGAGAGACTGAGGAAAGATTAAAATAATGAAGAAGAAAGGAGGAGAGTGAAGATAAATGAAATGAAAAGTAGGAAATAATTTGTTACCTGCTAAAAACTGTGACCTGCAGTGAATTAGGTTTTGAAACGCACCTTTCCAACACCCCCTCCACCTCCAGAAAGAGCGAGAGAGGGATGAAAGAAGATGAATGTTAACCCGAGAGAGAGAGAGGAAGAGAGAGATGGAGGGAAGGTAGAGAGAGGGAATCTTTAATTAGAGACAGATGACTTTGCCACGCCTCAGAAGGCTGGAATTACACTGCAGGCTATGAGGCGAGGCTAATTTCACATGTAATTGTTGCTGCAATCCTCGCTGTGCTGCTAACGCTCCCAACCTCCCTCCATCCACAGAGAGACAGAGGGAGGAAGAGGAAGAGAGAAAGAGAGGAGGAAGAATGTATAAAGGATTGGAAGAAATGAGTAAAGTAATTTGTTGCTGCAAACGTCTGTGTGCTGAAAACACTTTGAGCTTTTCTTCTTCTGTAGGAAGGACGACAAGAAGGGAGGAGAAAAGCAAGGGATGAAAGACAGAAAAGGAGGAAGAGAGGACATAAGGGAGGAGCATGAAAGAAGGCAGGAAAAGGGAGAAAACAAGGACTTAAAACAGATTGAGAAAAAGAAAAGAAAGTGTGTATGAAAGAAAGATGCAAGGAAGGATGTGAGAAAGTGTAGAAGCTGAAGGAAAGAGGAAAAGATGAATGAAAGAAGGGAAAGATAGAATTAAAACAGAAAGAAAAGACAGCATTTAAGACGGACGCAACAAAAAATAAAAGAAGGTAAGGAAGAGGAAATGGAGTAAGAGAAGGAAGGACTGAAAAAGAGGGAGAAAACAATTAAATTAGGAAGCGAATAAAGATGAAAAGAAGCAAGGGTGCATTAAAGAAGAAGGGAAGGAAAGGTGATGAAAGAAGGGTGAGAAAAAATGAAGAAATAAGAAGAAGGAATTAAAATACGGAAGGAAAGGAAGTTAAAAAAGCAAAAAAGGATTGAAGAAGGGGAGGAATGAAATGATGAAAGACAGAATAAATGAAAGAGGGAATAATATAATAGGAAGGACATGAAGAAACAATGATGCAAGTAAGGAAGCGAAAGAAGGACAGAAGATTCAAGCAAAAAAGGTGGCAAATAAGGAGAGGAAAGAAGGAAGGAAGGAGGTAACAAGGAAATATGAAAAAGAAGAAGGGATTAAGGAAGGAAAGTTAAAATAAGAAACGAAGGAAGGAATTAAATAAGGAGGAGATGATTGAAAGCAGAAAGGAAAGAAATGAATGACAGGATTAAAGGAAGGGAAGAGGGAATGATAAAAGAGGATGGACAACAAGGATGCAATGAAAGAAAGATGGAATGAAGAAGAGGAAGGAAAGACAATTATATTAGGAAGCAAATAAGAATGTAAAGAAACAAGAATGCAAGGAAAGAAGGAAGGAAAGAGAGAGGTACTGAAAGGGGTGAGAAGTAATTAAAAAATAAAAATAGTGGATGAAAGAGGAAATGTGAAAGAGAAGATGTATTCAAGGAAGGAAGAACTAAAATACGGAAGGAAAGAAAGACTAGATGCGAAGAAAGAGTAAAACAGAGACAGTCAGAGAAAGAATGAAGAGCAGGGAAAGGCAAAATTGAAAAAGGAAGCAAATAAGGCTGTAAAGAACCAAGGTTGCAAGGAAAGAAGCAAGGAAAGAAAGGTACTCAAAGAGGGGCAAGGAATAATTAAAGAAAAATTAAAAGAGGGGATGAAAGAGGAGATATGAAAGGGAGGAGGTATTCAAGGAAGGGAGTCCTAGAATAAGGAAGGAAAGAAGGAAGTATAAAAGGTGGAGAGGTTTGAAAAGAGAAGGAAAAGATGAAAGAATAGGAAGGACGTGAAGAAACAAGAATGCAAGAAAAGGAAAAGAAAGAAGGAAAAAAGGACATAAGAAGTAATTAATAACTTCATTTATACAGCACTTTATGAAACGTAGTTACGACGTACACGCGTACCAGGTATAAAGCAGGATAAAGTAGTGTAAAAAGTTTGAGGAAGGAAAAAGAGAAATGAAAAAAAAAAGGAAAGACTGAAGTAAAAAAGGTGGCAAGTAAGGAGGCAAAGAAACAAGGGTGCAAGGAAAGAAAGAGGGGTGAGAGGGAATGTGTTAAAGGAATGAAGGGATGTAAGAAGCAAGCAAGGAAGGAAGAACAGAGGAAGGCAAGAGGATAAATGAAGGAAGGAAAATAAAAAGAAAACGTGACCTACATCACCTAAAATAATAAAATATGTTTTTTATCATATAAATAAACTGTTATTTGTTTAAAAAACAAGAAGGAAGGAGAGACAAAGAACGAGTGTACGACTCACTGAAGAGATAGAATATGTTCCTGTAATCCAGAGTGGAGGAACGTGTGACCTCTGAAGGTTTAAACTGAGACGACACTGAGAGAGAAAAAGAGACGGAGAGAAAAGAAAAATCTGTCTTTAACCATTTAAAAAAAGAAACACTTTGAAACAGCAAAAATCTCTCCTTATCCTACA
>CM069309.1:4102500-4372500 GCA_035609425.1 Epinephelus awoara
TAGTTATTATAGACATTTTATATACATTTCAACAGTTGTATTCTGCTATGTGGTACAATCTTTAAAATCTGCTGTTTCATAGTTTGTAAATCAAAAAAAAAAAAAAAAAACTTACAAAACTCATCAAAACTCGCAAACTGATCAGAACTTTTTTTTCCATTTTTTGGAAGACTAGAAAAAATACTTTTTATTGTATTAATCATGCATTACACAAACAAAAAAGAGTCTTTAGTTACACAGTAAGTTGTAGCGTGGGTGAAGAGAAAAATAAAGATTTTGTTTGTGATCGATCAGGAGACGCTCAAATCCCTTCAGTTACAAAAAAATAATTAAATTAGAACAAACCGCAACGATGAAATAAAACTCGCCGTGTGTCAAAACAGGTCAGAATGTTCAGCCAATCAGGTGGCAGCTTTTCGTTTTTAAAACCCGCCCCAGGAGGCGTCTGATTGGACGGTTTCTCCTGGGGCTCAAACAGGTACTTCTTTCCTTATAAGGAAAACAAATGATATAAATAACTTCTGCTTGTTGAAGCTGTGATGAAGAAAAGTCAAATGATCTCAACGTGAAGAGAAAACTCACACAGTGATATGAGGAGGAGAGGAGGAGGAGGAGGAGCTTCTCCCAACATGAGACCTTTGTCAGTTTTTACTGCAGCAGCATCATCTGATTACAGAACGTGTGGTGCGTTCAGGTACCAATTGTAAAGCCAATTACCACAAGTTAGTGGGGTTTAAAAAGTTAGAAAAGATCTACAGAAAGTTCTTATTTCTGTTGTGATGATAAATAAAACATGTTAATCTTTGTGTGTCTGCGAGGACAGGTGGTGACAGACAGACAGCTCGTAGGTTCCTCATCTTCCTCGGCTGAGTCTCAACACTCCTCAGCAGCTCCTCCCTCTCTCCACTATGGAGGCCCTTTCCACTCATGTGATGGGAAAAAAAAAAAGATCCTGTGAGTTATTATAATGAGAAACTCTTTTAAAATAATGACTTAATCTAAAAAAATAAATGACTTGCCCATTTTAAAATAATTACTGAGACTCTTTATAAAAAAGACATAATATGAGTTAGTTTTGCAAAATAATGGGACATACTGAAAATAAACGACTTAATTTCACAAAGTAATGACGTAATATCTCAAAATAATGACAGAGTTTCACAAAATGACTGAATATTGCAACATAATCAGAGACTTTCTCAAAATTAAAATGTGCTGTCAAAATTAATTTAGTACTCAAAATAAAGTTTGTCATTATTTTGAGATAGGAAAGTCAATATTTTGCAATATCTCGTCATTATTTTCAGATACTAAATCACTGTTTTGATAAACTAAATAATAATGATGCAATTCAAAACAATAAGTAGTAATTTAGCTAAATTAAGTCATTATTTGAAGATACTTAGTGAATGTTTTGGTGAGCTATTTTGAGATAGTCATTTTAAAATACTAAGTCATTATTTCGGGAAACTAAGTCACTATTTTGAGATACTAGGTCATTATTTCAAGATATTTAGTCTTTATTTTTGTGAGTCATTATTTTGTTAAGTTGGCATTTTGAGACAGTAAGTAACTATTTAGAGATACTGAGTCATTATTTTGAGATACTGAGTCATAATAATGAGCAGCTAAGTCAATTTTTTGAGCCAGTAAGTCATTAATTTCAGATACTAAGTCATTTTGAGATACTTTAGATAGACTTGAGATATTAAGACATTATTTTGTAAAAGTGGAGGAAAATGAAGGAAAATTGACAGTTGAATTTACAGTTGAAAAAAGCAAATAAATCGCAATATATCTTATCGCAATACTCAGCATGTGACTTTAGCATCATGATCATATCGTATTGTGTGATTCCCACCCATATTTTGAGACACTGAGTCATTTTGGAGATACTAAGTCATTACTTTGAGATAAAGTAATTATATTTTTAGATACGTAGTCATCACTTAAAGACACTAGACCATTATTTAAATAAATTCTCTCACTATAATATAATATAACTTCCAGGATCTTTTTTTCCCATCAGACTGGCAGCAATAGGCTTCCATACTCCTCTCCTTTACTTTCTACATGACGTGACACCTCCACTGAGATGGAGGTCGATGGCAGGACTGGACGGGAGTGAGGACCCAGAATCCTCCTCGGTGCCGTTAACGAGACGTTTCCACGTTTATAAAAACGATTATAAAAACTAGATTTATTTTACACAAACAGAAAACGTCCATACGTAACTACAGTAACGCCGACGCCTGAATCCTTCGCTCCGTGGTTTAAACGCAGGGCTCTGTTGGGCCCGCCAGGGGCTGAGGTGGGGGATGTATTAACCAATCCTCTGTTCCCAACAGGACAGACGTCCAATCAGCTCACACCTCGTCAGAGAGAAACAGAAAAGCTGATTTTTAACCCAACGTGGTCGTTCATGACGTGTTTAGAAACAAAACCAACACGTGATGTTCAGTTTCTTTAACTTTGATATATTTTAACCTCTTAATTATTTAATCCTCTTAAAACACTGTAAAAAAAAAAAAAAAGTCATTTTTTTTCCTTGACGCTAAACTTCAGAATTTAAAATTAAAAACTTAAATACGACAAAACCTCGACGGGTTAAAACACCAAACGTTCTGTTCCTTGGTTATAAGCAGCTTCCTCTTTTCTCTGCTGCAGCTGGAGACGCTTTAAAGGAAAAATCCCCCTCAGATCTTCTTCTTTTGCTGTTCAGCAACACGTTTCAGTGATTACGCTGTAAAGTGTCGTTCTTCTGGCTGATGCTTCTCGGTGTGACTTAATACTCGTTTCCCGTAGTTTTACCTGTGTATCGAGGTGAAGTCTAACAGCAGCGACAGACAGAAACACTACAAGTTTCAGCAGGCGTCAGCGCACCTTTTGCACCTTTAAAACAGATATTTAAATCTTCGTTAATGAAGGAGGAACTGCAGCAGCAACACGTGTCAGTGCTCAGTGACAAAAGCACCAGTTCCTCTGTGGATGTTAAAGTTTGACTGTTGTAGCAGCGTTTCTGTGAAATTTTGGGGGGGGGGAAACACAAGACGTCAAAAATGAAAGCGGTCTTTTCTCTGTTCGGACCCCAGAAGTTATGGCAGTGTAATTTGAATTACTGTGAGGTAACGTTGCATTCAGGTGATAAAACTCAGACAGTAATTGTGAGCATGAAAAAATGTCATCTTGAAGTTTTGCTAACTATGATACATCATATGACACAAAAAGAAGCGCCAACAAGCCGACGCTGGATGTAACAGGAGGTTTTCATGCACTGACTGTTGACGAAGTGCAAAGAGTCATGTGATGAGCGGATGGTTTGAATAACCTCCTCTGAATTAACTGTTAACTTCATGCTGCTAATACTCGTGTAGGTCCTCACTGCAGCACCGCCGACCTCACGAGGACATGACACTGGCCATGGACGACAGCGTCCCTGAGTCCAGCGAGGACTTTTGTTGGGTCCCTCAGTTTCATCTCGCCATCAAATAAAGACCGAAAACTTGGAGTTTTACATCAGATGTGAACCGTCAGTGTCGATGAGCAGATCACACGAAGGTCAGTGAACACACCAGAGAGAAAAGGCAGGACTCTGATACGGAGGTGATGTCTCGGTGCAAAGACAGAACGAAGATCTGGCTCTGAGTCTGAGGCTCAGACACAAAAACCTCAAACTGTCTCTGATGTCAAACCTCGAACTGAAACACCTGGATGTGACATCACTGTCGTCCATAGAAGAACAAGAAGAAGAAACAAGTGAGCGCAGAACGTCACAGAGAGACGACTCGGGGGGATTTTTCCTTTAAGTATATCTCTGCTCCTGCTGTGTGAGGGTCAGGAGGTCAGACTAGTGTTAACACGAGGGGAGGGGGAGGGGGAGGGGACGGGGGGTTCATGTAGTGTCATCGTGACTCTGCAGACCGGGAGAGATGACATCACAGGACAGGTGAGCTGCTCAGTGTCGACCTGCAGGGTTTAAACAACGTTTCCACAACGTTTCTGCTGCTGAACGTCTCTCAGTCTCTTCAGTCAGTCGGAGGGAGACGACACCTCTTAACTTAAACTGTGTGTGCGTGTGTGTGTGTATGTGTGTGAGTGAGTGTGTGTGTTCAGCCGTCTGATGGAGGTGTGCTCACCTCATCAGTCTCTCATTAATATATAATCTGTGTTCAGAGACCTGAACAGACCTGAATACTGTTTGTGTGTGAACAGACGAGCCTGACTCTCTTTATCTCTTCATCTTTGTCAGTCTGTGTCTCTCGCACCACGGTCTTCCTCTCCTCCTCCTCCTCCTCATCTACACGTAGACCCTGGCGAGGGCGTCGGCTCCGGCAGAGGCGATGTAGGCCTTGGAGGGGTGGAAGGCCACGTCGTAGATGGCCTCCTCGCTCTTCTTACGATGAGCTGTGATCTCCTGAACGCACGTTTTACTGTCCAGGTTCCACAGACGAAGGGAGCAGTCGTGACCTGAGGAGGAGGAAGAGGAGGAGGAGAAGGGGTTGAGGGAGGGTGTGGAATGAAGGAAAAGGGAGGAGGAGGAGAGACAAGTAGGAACCAAAGGAGGAGGATGGGGGACGAAGAAGAGTAAACATTTTGAGTTCAAACACATTATTAGGATTAATATCAGTAAGAGTTCATGTGTAAAGCAGATTCCTGTGTGTTTCCTTACTTCCGGACATCAGGTAGATGCCGTTAGGATCCACGGCCAGACTGGTGACTGCGTCCAGGTGAGCTACCATGGCATGGATCACTTTACCTGCGCGCGCACACACACACACACACACACACACACACACACACACACACACACACACACACAAACACACACACACACACACACACACACACACAAACGGGTAAACACTAGCACTCTACAAATAATCACCTTTGTATCGAAACAACAGAAACAACTTTTTTCTGCAATGTTCTGAAACAGTTTTGTTTCAACGCAAATCTGAACTGGGCTTTAAGTAACAGAAACATGATTCTTATTTTTACGTGATTATACGCTAAAGAAAAAATACTTATTGTATTTTGTTTCTGCCAGTATTCCCCCCTGAATCCTTCACACTGGACCTTTAACCAGCAGAGGTCCCACTGAGATTAAAAACCTTCTGAGAGACAGACTCACCTGACTTGTTATCGTAGAATTTGATGTGTCTGTCTTCATGAGCCGTGATGGTGACCGGCAACGTGGGATGACTGACCACCTTGTTGATATGATTCGATCCCGGGAGGGCTGCGAATTCAAAGAAGAGAGAAGACAATTAAATTCATTATTTTTGCACAAATTCCAATTATTACTAGATTTTTTTTTGTGTGTGTATATGTGTGTGTGTGTGTGTGTGTGTGTGTCTCTTACTGCCTTCTCCCTGCCCCTTCAGCACCAGTGCATTCTGGGAGGTCTCCAGGTCATACACCACCACGTCTCCGGTGTTAAACGACGCCACCATGTGGGCGGGGTCACACCCATTAAAGTCCACCGATGTGGGGACCCCGTGCTCTGCGAACACACACACATTCACATGTTAATAAGCTGCTGTTCCTGTGGTGGCCTCAGGGGACGCTCTCTGTCCTCCGTCTTCTGTCCTTACCCTTGTTTGTGTTGAAAGTGCTGATGCAGGGGTTCTTCTCCGTCGGGTTCCACAGTTTCACCGTTCCGTCGGCCGAGCAGGACAGGAGGCGGTTCTTGATGCCGCTGTAAGCCAATCCCCACACAGCGTCTGTGTGCCCCAACCATGACCCCGCCAGGACACTGGGATCTGATTGGATAAAAGGAGAGAGGGGGGAGGGGTCTGTTATTGTGCAGCATGGTTTGGATGCACCGATCTGACTATCAGTCACACACAATGTTCCTTTAAGAGTTCAGGTTATAGTTAGTATCTTGCTGAGGGTTCCCAGTGTGTGTGTGTTTGTGTGTGTGTGTGTGTGTGTGTGTGTGTGTGTGTGTGTGTGTGTGTGTGTGTGTACCGTAGGTATCGTAGGGGTCGACATTAGAGCTGGGGATGTTCCACCACTGGATGGTCGAGTCAATGCCTCCACTGAAACACTGTTCACCACTGGACGTCATCGCCAACGACAACACTGGACCACTGAGGACAGACAGACGGATTAGAGAGAGACACACAGAGAGACAGGCAGAGACAGAGAAACAGAAGGGCAGAGGGAGACAAATACAGACAGACAAAGAGACAGAGTGAGAAAGAGACAGGGTGAGACAGACGGAGTGACAGACAGAGACAGGAAGAGACAGAGGGAGACATCATCTACAACCCTGAGTGGATACTGATGTACTCACTGTTACATTAGCTGTGAGTGTGTGTGTGTGTGTGTGTGTGTGTGTGTGTGTGTGTGTGTGTGTGTGTGTGTGTGTGTGTGTGTGTGTGAGATACATACACATGGGCTCTGAACGTATAGACTGGCTCCACATCAAAAGAGGCACTTCTGTAAAACACAAAGAAACATACAGACTGTGACTAAACACATCATCATCATCATCATCATCATCATCATCATCATCATCATGCAGCCTCTCTGTCCCTGGAGTCTAAAGCTGCTGGGAGCTGAGCTGTGCTGCAGAGGATCCTGAGGGGAGGTGTTTGCAGGGATTATTTGTGGGACACTGATGCGTCTGTGTTTGAAGTTGGGCTCAATAGTGTCAGAGGCGCCGCGCTGACGAGGAAATGAGATGCAAATACTGAAGGATCTGTCAGGTCTGGGGAAGAGAAAGAGGGGATTTTCCTCTGAAGCAGAGAGAATCCAGCAACGAGGAAGTGAAGGAAACACTGTCTGTGATTCTCCGTTAATACAACATCAAGTACCGACAGAGGACTGTGAAACACTGTGGATGGTACCAATAGAACAGTTCCGTACCGTCCCAATATTTGGTGTGTTAAAACTGAGAAGCAGGTGGCACCTTGTATGGTAGCCTCGACCGCCAGTGTGTGAATGTGTGTGTGAATGGGTGCATGTGACATCATTGTTTTTCTCAGTGTGGCTTTGAAGAGAGTTATGTCACGGCTTCATTTCCCTGTCCGAAATCACTGTCTCAAAGAAAGGTAAGGCTGCGAAAATATTCTTAATATAATGCACACTTAAACTGATTCTTTAAGGCTTCTAAAATATGTTTTGCTGCTGCCCATGTTGTTTTGATCGTTGATGATCATTTGGAGGGTGACATATTCCTTTAACTTTGAATTCTGATGATTAATTTTCACACGGCAGCATTAATTCTGAGGAGCAACAGTTCCTCCCAGAAAGCTTTGGCAGTGGAACAGTTGTTTATTGGTTAAACCAGAACGCAGAGCTCATAATGCAAATGAGAAACCAGCCTGATGAGCCTCTGAACTCATTAACATCTATCAGTTTGGTTTCCCAGTAAGTTATATCTACGCTGCACAAAAAAAAAAGTGGATTAGAAGACGACTGTGACAAAACTGTTGAAGTCTCTGGAAACACAAACCATCAAAAGATTTATTCCAGCATCACTCATATGTGTCTAACAAAGGATGTGATCCTCCTGTACGATGGAGTAAGAACTAATAAATAATAAATGACAGTCACACAGTAGAGCGGCTGTTTCCTGGGCTCTTTAAACTTGAGGGGTCCAGATTCAGGTCAAGGTCGACCAGCTGGACTCAACATCAACTACAACCTCATCACCTGAGAGACCTGACGTGAGGTGAGCTGCTTAAATAAATATAGCTTGACTACAGCTACAGTAACACTTGGTTAGGTGTGTATAACTCACTTTTTGGCAGGGACGGTCTTGGTGAGGTTCCACAGTTTGAGGGTGTGGTCCTCGGACACGGTGACCAGACAGGGCTCCACAGGGTGGAAGGCCAACGCTCGGACGCCGTCAAAGTGGCTCCGCAGCGTGTACTTGGGGTTCCACGTCTTCCTGAACGAAGACTCCTTACTGGACGGCAGCTGAGGTCGATAAGAAACGATAGGTGAGGTGATTAAACGTGTCAGTGACTGTGTCCTGAACTACAGCTGTGGTTTTGTTAGCGTCTTACATCGTAGCTGTAGTCTGTTTCGTCGTTGGTGACGGTGAGGTCAGCGAGGTCGCCCAAACCCAGCACGCTCTCCAACACGTCGTCTGAACCCCCCAGCAGGAAGGACTTCCCCCCACCAGGAGGAAACGGAAGAGGCTCCGCTGCAGAGACAGATATTACACCTTAGCTTTCTTTTCTGTAACAGAATCTTACACTAACAGCAGAATCCATCCTCATCCTCACACATATATGATTTTTAACTTAAACTATTATTTAAAAACAATCATTGGCAGCCTCATAAATAAGGAATCAAATCTGTCACAGTAGGATTAATTACATAAATAATATATCCAAGTTGCACAGAGATTTTCGGTCTGAATGTGATGTAACTCTTTGTGTCAAAACTGAATCTGATTGGCTGATTATTTTCTTCCAGCAGTCGTTGTAAGTAACTTGCAGAGTACACTGGTACCGCTCATTTGCGACTGGACGGACACCACTTCCTCTAAGAAGTCTTGTATCTCTGCCAGGTACGGACCAAACCATCGCACCGAGGTGGAAACCAATCCCAAGTCCACGTCAACTAAACTAAACATCACAGGAGTGAAATGTCCCGTGTCTCTCACCCCACTCTGTCCCGTCTCCGGAGCTCCGAGCCTCGCCTGCTCCCTCGCCATCCTCCGCCGTCACCAGGAAGTCAAACTCCTTCAGAGCCTCCTCCGTGTCGGCGTCGTCCTCTGACGCCAAGCCCTCGTTCCCCACCTGCAGGAGGACAAAAACATTGTTAGAGCTGCAACAATCAGTCAATTAATCAATTATTCCATCAGCAGGAAATCAATCAGCTACTATTTTGATAATCAGTTGATAGTTTGAGTCTTTTTTTCTAGCACAAATTTGGACGTTTCCTGGTTCTTAAATATGACAATTTGCTGCTTTCCTTGGTCCTGCATTACAGTGAATTTAATGTTAGCTGATAAAATAAGACATTTCAGGTCGAGGACATGCTGAGAGGCTTTTCTCACTGTGCATCAATGATGTGTAGAACAAACGATTCATTGATAAAATAATCTACAGATTCATCTGTAACGAACAGAATCATGAGTTGATTGATATAGATATATTTAAACGTGTGTGTGTGTGTGTGTGTGTGTGTACCTTGGTCTTGTGTTTCTTGGCTCGGTGGTGTTTGTCGGTGCTGATGTCGTCCATCAGGTCTCCCTCCTCATCCTCGTCTTCGTCGCTGTCCTCTGCGTTCTCCAGGAAGTTGAACGTCTCCAGAACGTCTCCTGGACTCCTGGACACAAAAACACAACTAGAGTCACCACCTCGCGTTTGTACACCTCCACGAACCTGTCAAGTTTCTCTGACAGTTTCCATCCATGTCTGTGAACACATCGATGCTTCACACACATCATCTCCCCTGACAGCACAGGTATACAAACACTGACCATAGACTGGATAAAATAATGGATGCAGCTACTGTGACGTCACCCACTGGTTTGTGGACGGCAAAGGATTGACTTGTTTAGGAGCCAGCCTTAAATGGCCATTAGAGGAACTGCGATTTTTGTCACTTCTGCAGTGGCTTCGTTTGTGTACCTCTTGCTGTCCTTGCGGCGCTCTGTCCCGTTGATCAGGTGCTGCAGGTTCTTGTTCTCCACAGATCCGTTCTGCTCGGAGCCCGACAGGCCGAGCAGAGAGCGAACCCTCTGAGTACGAACGTCCAGGATGGTGTCTGTGTATCCTACTTCCTGCAGGTACCTAGACACACACACACACACACACACACACACACACACACACACACACACACACACACACAGGTTTAAACATTAGTGAACAAATATAATTGGTTTTTCATTATCTACTCTGACCTTGTACAAAGTATTTGATGAATGAATGCAGGTCTAGTTGTGAAGCAATTTCTGGTGATCTTTCTCTAAATCCAGCTCAAACTCAACACATCATATTTCGCTCCAGACACAAGATTTAACGCTGATATGTTGTGAACGTTCTTACTGTCTGAGTAGTTGTCTTCCTTGTTTCCAGGTGAGCTGACTGTTGGCAGGAACAGCAGAGACCTCTGAGTCTTTGGTGTCTAAATGACAAACACACAAAACAGACAATATAGGAAACAGTGAATAATACAACAGCACCCGCAGAACACCGTGAGATAAGTGACAGTGAAGTGATTCCTTTCCTGGGTTCATACCAACATTACTGAATGAAATTCAAGGAATTGGAGTTCATTTTCAAGCACTATAATTTAAATTTTCAAGGGCTTTACTGAAAGGAACTTTCAGGAACTACATTTTCAAATATATTTTTTAGCAGGTGTCAGGAGAAAAAGTGGGATTGGAGAAGAGAAGAAGAGGAGGGAAAAAAAAGCTGAGAATCGTAGAGAGAACAGATTAAAGGGGAGAAAGATCAGAGCGTAACAGTATTACAGTAACAGCACATGAAGACAGTCTGACTGCAGGTTAACAGACACCAACAAGTTGTTCTTTCATCACCTGATTCAAAGCTTGGCATCTTCATCTCCCCTTGGTTTAACTCCGTCCCATATTTTAACTTGTGGTATTTTGCTCTGAGGAGAAAACAACAACAATATATTTAATCATTTAAACATCAAACAGTGTCTGTGTTCAGTTTGTTGCTTTCATTTTTCCTCATCTACATCTCTTTGATTTTTAAAAATCCTTCATATTACGGACACATTATCATAGGTGGTGCAAGAATGAACAGTCTGGAGGGGTGCTCTGCTGTATCATCAGCTGTCCATGCTCACACAAGGGTACGCTCGAGCTTTTCTTTCTGTCATAATGGGTTGTTCAATTTTTCATGAAACATCATGTTTCATAAGCTCTTCATTCTAATAAAAAAAACCTGGAGGCTTTACTGGAGAGGAAGTCACAGCTGATGAGGAGAGTCAGCACATGTTCGAGGCTCCACGTCCAGGCATGTGGACACTAGAGGACAGCAGACAGTGGGCGCAGACTCCTCAGACCTCCCACCCACTCTCCGGTTCTCTGGCATGCTCTGGGGGCCCTGGCTTAACTCTCAGCCCCCTGGCTCTGCCCCACAGCCTCTACGCAGCCTCCAGCAAGCCCCTCTGACCCAGGCTTTGCTCTGCTTCTCTATAAAAGAACCAGAGGGAGGGCAGGAGTTCTGCGAGGTCCTTGCCCACCTCAGAGGGCCCTCTGTCAGCTTTTTTCCAGTGTCCACGTACCCCTGGATATGAAGCTGTGGACTTAATCATTTTTTGGAAAAGAGTTTGTGCTTCTGCTCTCCAAACATTTGTTCTCTCACGCTACGCCAATCACAGCGGGATCCATAAAAACGCATCAAGCAAAAGATGCCTTAAATGACTGAAGGAACTTTGAATCTCCTCAACAAATGATTCAAATTATCAACATTTAAACTCAGTCAATAATTTTTCAGACACAAATGATTCTTGCTTATGAATCAGTTTCAGAGGTGTGCCTGTTAACAGTGAGCTGCAGGACCTTTCTGCATAGCACTTCCTGCAGGTAGATGATTCACCTGAGAGCTAAAGGTCTCATGACTTCCTGCTGATTCTTCACATTTCTCCTCTGCTGCTGTTTCCTGTTTATTCTAACTGATACCAGCTGTTGACAAAACATGAACCTGGTGTATTATTTACTGTGCTGAAGGATCGTCCGTGTTCACACACACTGTGAAAAAGGTTTTTTTTTCCTGTGTGGGTTCAAGGACAGAGGGATGTTGTATGCTGTAAAGCCTTCTGACGCAAATTGTGATTTGTGATATTGGGCTCTATAAATAAAATTGAATTGAGCCACACATCTCTTCACTGCTTGAAGGTGTACTCTGCAGGATTTTCCAAAAAAAAAAAAAAAAAAAAAATGTACAGATTCATACAGAAGTAATCCCTCCCAGTCATCACTTATGACTCACTCTCAGTGTGTGCTGGTGTATTTATCTGCAGGAATGATGGAAACCACACAGAAGAAAATATAGTGAATGAGAAAGAACCTGGGGTTGGTTTTTACTTCCACTGCCAATTTCTGCATCAACTCATAAACGCAGCACAGCTGATGACTAAAGCCTAGTTCACATTACACGATTTTCACCATGATTTTAACGTAGCAGAGGATCTTGAGAGCCACCTTGGGTCAGAGGTGAGTCGGCAGATAGTCTGCCACGACGAGTCCTCATGTGTGAGCAAGCCTACGAGCAAGTCGCCCCCTCGTCTGTGACTGGGACTGGATATCTGGCATGCTAGAAAACTGGAGAAGTCTGACACGACTGACAAAGAGCATCAGCCAATGAGAGGCGGGATACGTCCCACGTCAGGAGGACGGAAGAAATGTGAGGAGGACAAGCTGCAGGGTTGCCAGTTGCCAGGTCCGCTTATTAGCTGCGACTTTGGGCTTGTTTCTAGAGTGCAGTTGCTTATTTGGGCTTGCTCTCTAAACATCATGTTCCTCTATATATATCCGTCAGCAATCAGAAATTGAGGACAAACTTATTGTTGTCGTCTGCGATCACTCAGAGCTCTACGGCTCAACAACAGTGCTGTGCAGAGACAGAACAGAAAAGAAGAAGGCGAGCGAAGTCACAGGACTACATGGTGAGATCTGAAAATTGGTAAATGTGACTTGCGGAAACTATTGTGTTGAGCTGCTTCTTTTCAAAAAACCCTGAGTAATTTAAGTTGGACTTTTATTGTGAAAGGTAAACAAGAGGGAGGAGTAAAGCAGGAATATGTTGCTATGACAGTATGTCACACAATGAGTGTTGTCATTTTAGTTCATGCTGGTTCAGAGCACGGAGCCTTCAAGTTCACCGTGTTCATCACTTGATTCCAGCTGTGAGTTGTGCTTTACTGCAAACCAAATTAGATGTTAGCTGCCTCCCAGGGAGTTAGCACAACACTGCTGTTAAAGGCAAACACTAGCAGTAACAAACACTGTAGCAGCCATATTTTGCAAGCAATACAACGCAAAAATCTGCTTCTAAATCAATGTGAACACAGCTTTAGATTAGACTTTACTAACTGCAGTTCGGCTCAATGAAAACAGAAGTTTCAGTGGCAGAGAAGAAATCAGTCTAAAATCTGATGGATGATTTGTTAAAGAAGTAAAAGAGCTAAAAACAAGAGAAATATTAAAGCATCCTTTTATCTTGTTATAAGTTGTTACTCATGTTGTTATTGTGACACAGAGTGACGTCAGTATTTCTTCTTACCTTTCCTGTTTTAAAGCGTATTCTAACATTTTTATTCTTCTAACCAGGTCGTTCTTCAGGTTCTCCTGACCTTTCCTCTCCCCCTGCAGGAACGCTATCCTCGCCTGCAGACACACAAACACAGAGAGAGACAGAGGGTTAATTCATGTTGTCATCAAACAGACTGAATGAGATCATCAGAGGTCAAAGGTGAAACCATGACCCAGCTTTGTGTGTAGCACGGATATGAATCTAACCAATGAACCCTTTGAAAGTGAAGGACGCTGTTTGTGTGGAAAAATGAAGTCAGAACTCAATTTCAGAGCACAGACGAATCTGTCACGTCATACAAACAACAACAATCACTTCCTGGCAGATGACAGGCAGCTGATTTGACCTGCGTAGGTGAAAACTGCAAACTTTTTTATTTCTGTTGTCATTTTCAGCCATCGCTGTAACATTTACAGATATATAATTAAACTCAGTGAGCTGCTGCATTATCATCATCATGTTCAGATATTTACTCAGCTGGTTCTACTATTAGCAAATGTCATTACTGGTGCTAATTTACCAAAATATAAAGATATACAGGGTTACATGGCAACAATATACTTTCTGAAAAGACAAAAATGTAAAAAACAACAGATGTAACTAGATTTAAAAATGTGTTTTGCTTCATCAATTCATTTTTTTGACTCAGGATGGAACGAAAAAAGAAAATCAGAGAACAAACAGAAAAAACATCCAAATAATTTTTATTGTGTGTTTGTTTTCCATAAAAATAGATGCTCAACGTGTCAAGTGCCTCTGACATGTCGACTGATGCCATTTCTTGGTGATAAAATAACAATGGATGATAATAACTTCTTATGTTGTGCAGTGATTTTACTATGTGTGTAAATAAAGAGCAGAAACAGGATTCAATCTACGTTTGTTGAAGCTCAGCAGATGTTTGTTAAATACTGTGATTGGTTGTTTTCTCATGTTTGAAACACAGACGATTCTTATTTGTTCCACATCAACAACACCTCGTGTGTAAACTTATAATTACAGGAGAAAATCAGCCAGTAGAGTATTAAACATCAGATCTCCAGTGACGGTGTTACAGTGACGCTTTAATAATCCAGCCGGTGTGGCTAAACTGCCATTGAACTGCAAATGAGGTGTTTAAATCCATCATTTCAGAACACTCTTCTTCTGTGGTGGCACCTCTTCAGCTCTCACAGTAACAGATCTTTACCAGAAGAACAATTAGCTGATTACAGGGCTTTGTTGGGATTATAGGGCGCCACTGAGGAATATTTACGATTAACCAAAGCTTGGGGGACAAGATGTAAACATCCATGGCCTTGAGGAGGAGCGAGTGTGCGGTGATATGGTTGGTGGAAAGAAAATAGTTCCTACATGAAACCGCTCTGAACTAGGTCTGAGGATTATCTTGAGAAACTGGGTTATGATTTCTGGAAAGAGACATTGCTGTTGAGTGTTTCAAAAAGGGCTGCCCCCTAATGGTGGACCAAACGTTAGTTGACCAGAAGGGCCATTAAACTCTATGAGGTGCTGCACCATGTCAAAATAAATCCAAACCTATATGACTGGAGCATGTGTGACTATAATGTTAAAGGACAGGCACATGAAGTGTCCACGCTCAGCAGTCAGACAGGTTAATCTCCAGGGCTGGTACCTGCGGTTATTCCACAGGCTAGTTAATAACACGTCGGGCAGGAAATCCAAAGTGTGGGATCATTTTGAGAAGGTGAAGGATGAACCCAAGGTGATATGTAAACTCATCTTCATTGGTCGACTACAAACATGACGTATCATGTGAAACATGGAAATAGCTACATGCCCATTAGCCCACAGCGTCATTAACAGGCGGCTCGCTCAGTGTGTGACGTGCACTTGTAGATAAAATAAAGGCCTATATTAATTAAGGTTCATTAGTACGGTTTTGCATTTCTCTGTAATGTAGCACAGTGTTAATCATTACATTCAAATCACAAACATGATTCTGTGTCCACTCTAAATGATGTGGGCTGGTAATTAGGATCAGTGTATATGATTAGGGATGTCCCGATCCAATCACATGATCAGAAATTGGGGCCGATCACGTGATCGGATCGGGACATCCCTAATCACTGTTTAGTACGTGTGTGTGGCTGCATTGTTTCACTGCTGACTTCCAAGCAGCTGTTGTTGTTGATGTTGATGTTTGAGTGCTACAGACACCAGCAGCAACAACAGTCACTGCAGCTTCTACTGAGAGCGAGTCAGACGTAACGCACGTGAGACAGACACACAGACCGACTGCGCAGATGTCGCGGACATCGTTAAACTTCTCACACTGTTGTGTGACGGCAGATACAGAACCAGGTATTTATTTAAAGTTAGAGAGGGAGAAGGAGTGGGGTGAGCTGGGTGAGGGACCAAAAGTTGTTGTTGACTTATGGATAATGGAATTAATATTACACCGTGGAGCTACTGTACTATTATCATACAGTGAGGTTTTGATATCATGACATGTCTTACAATACTGCAATAAATGTCATGGGCTTGTTATTGAGGTACAGTATTGTAATAATGTGTGATTGTGATATTGTTACATCCCTAGTAGAGCACAAAGAACAGAAAAATAGTGGGATGATACAGTTAATCTACAGTAAAAAAATTTACTGCATTGCCAAAGTATCGGATCGGGACTCGGTATCGGCAGATACTCAAAATCAAATGACTCGGACTCGGACTCGGGGCCTCCAGCTCTGAGCTCTTACGTCCAGCATTCTTCTCCGGAGGCATAGCTGGCTACTCCTTGTCTTCTTGGAAAGCCACGTCCACTACGGAGGTCAAAATAAAACACAACTCCCCCCTGAAGACAGATATAAAGTGTTGGAGGACAAGTGGATCTCTGTTCTGTGTTGTCAGTCAAATCTGAGACGCCTTCCAACAGCTCACCTCCTTCAACCTGCAGCACCTCCTCCTGTCTGTCTGACTGACCACACCTGTCTCCCTGGTCATCCATCTGTCTGTCAGTCCACCTGTCTATC
This sequence comes from Epinephelus awoara, assembly GCA_035609425.1. Taxonomy (NCBI): domain Eukaryota; kingdom Metazoa; phylum Chordata; class Actinopteri; order Perciformes; family Serranidae; genus Epinephelus; species Epinephelus awoara. The sequence continues at coordinate 4,118,750 of CM069309.1, forward strand.
TGTTCATCTGTCTGTCTGCGAGCAGCTGCTCCTGAAACCAAACACTGACGAAGGCCGGAGGCTGGGAGCTATTTATACACTAACACACACACACACACACACACACTGACACACACACACACACACACACACTGACACACACACACACACACGGAGCTCTCTGCCAGGGTGCCCATGGCAACAGGGGGGATCGGAGGCAAACTGGGGGTCGCGACTTCCTCTAGTGAGGGTCGCTATGACAACGGGGAAACCAATGGTCCTCCCTCGGCCAAAGGAGAGGGAGAGAGATAGAGGGAGTGAACTGGGACGTCTGGGAGGAGGATTACATAACAGACCACACTAATTCAGCCATGCTCCGATTGGACGGCTCTGTGATTGACAGCCACAGCTCCCCACAACCCCCCCAAGATCTGTCTGACATACCAGAAGACATACTCGTGTGTGTGTGAGCAGTCACACACACTATATACAACCAACTGTCTGAAACAGGTTCAGTGTTTGAGAAGCAGAGACGAGGACGGCTGCTGATAAGGACACACGTTAATTAGAGGAAAATTCCTCCAATAAAAACACTGCATCACTGTCAACTCAGCAGTGATGTCACCGTGAGTCATTAACAGTTACAGGAAATATATCATGACACACACACACAATAATTTTACTGCCATTTGTCTCACTGTATGTTCGGACAGAGTTTTATTTCACAGGCTGTAGCGTGTAGTGTGTGTGTGTGTGCGTGTGTGGACAGTATTTATCCTGTGCTGAGTGTCTGCTGTCACACAGCTGTTGGGACTCTCCCCTGTCACCTTGTTGACCGCCATCAGTCAGCATAATGTAGAGTTAATGTTTGCTGTGTCACTGCACTTTAAGCCAAACGTTCTTCCTTGACAGTGTAATGTTTCATCCATAAAAATAAACTGAACATCTAACTTTACTACGGGGAACTACACACGTTTAAAATTCCTACCTGTTATTCCAGTGGTCTAAGGCAGCCAGGAAGTATTCGTAAACTCACAAATCTAAAAACTGAAGTGCTAACCTCAGATTTGTGATGTCATAGGGTATAAAGTCTGGAGCTGCTCCACAGAACATGAATTGGGAAAGATGTTTGCGATGACACTGACAGCACCCAGAGGAACGTCAATCACAGTGTTCGTGTACAAGAAGTTCGGGGTAGAAAATCCTCGTGTCATGTACATAGAATCAAACTGCGCTGAGCAAACACTGCCTTGATTAGTTAGTTTTAGCCACCTAAAAAAGACACATCAAAATAAATCAATATCAGTGTTCGTGCACGCTACTTTTAGAGTATTTTCATCACTTTACCTTGAAGCCAGAGAATGTTTTCTGACAGGGAATCGTCTTTGTTATCTCGAAGCAACCAGACTCCACTGACAGAAACAGGCGTTACCAGTTTACCACAGCGCTAATTGGTTAGTGTGTACGGTAAAGCGGGGCAAATATTCAGGTTGAGTGTACACTTGAGGTCTTTCCACAGAGTCCATTTCTTTCTTGGTTTATCAAAGATGATAGCAAAGCAACATAAAATAAGGACAGCAGAAATGTCAGACAGGTCGGACCACCGTGTTTAACTACATATCTATATGTTACAGTTACATCTGAAAATGACGACAGAAATCATCATGTTTTCTGAATTTACATATCTCCGCAATTGTAATCAATTGCCAGTTTTCTACCCAGCAGCAACTGTTGTTGTTTGAGCAACATCACGGTGATGCAGTCTATATGGGTACATTTTCTGTTTACCTGAGAACACTACAATAAAATAAACCTCATTTGGGTCTTAAAAGAAAACATGCTGTAGGTCTACAAACTCAGTCTCCCATTCATCTTCTCTGGAGCAGCTCTGAACTTTATAATTGCCGACGTCGCAAGTTTGAGACTTCCTTCTCTGGTTTCTGGCTTTGACAGTCGCTCATGTTCACATACACTGACTGAGCTCTCCCAGGCCATTGAAATGACATACTGGAATTTTTAATTGAAGTGGTGTTCTCCTTTAATGTTTTCAGATGGATTTTTGCTCTCCACATAAAAAACATATTTTCTTATATAAAAATATCTTTCTCTCTCTGTGCTCAGACATAAAGAACATTCAGACCAACAGGACTGGTTCATCTACTGGGTCCTGGCAGGTTAAAGCTCAGGTGTGGAGTCCAGGAACATTTTATGAACATACGTCAACAGCAACGTCACTGAAAACACATTCAAATATACAGCTTTTATTATGATATTGATTCTGGATCATGTCAATATTTAAACACAGCTCTGTCTTCTCGTCCACACTGACACATTTAAATTTCAGCCACGAACGAGCAGACTCAAGATAAACAGATTCAGAGAAGGCTACAAACAACCCATGATGCAACAGTGCTCCTTCCATACAAAAACATCATCTGTCAATTGTCTGACATGATGTGACCCCATTTAATTCCAAAAAGGTAAATGCAGAAAGAAATAGCATCCTTATTCTGAACAATACGGTAACTGCAAATGTAGCATAGCATCCACGGAGATGACTTCCTGAATCATTTTTGTTTATATTTCTTTATAATACCTTTGTTTTATATTTATAATAACTGTTTTGTTTATGATACCTTTGTATTATTCATTTATGATTTCTTTATGTGTTGACAATACCTTGTTGTGTTTGTTCATGATCAGCTGTCAGACCGATCCTCAGACCAGCTGGAGGCATCACGGTGACTTTACACAAAACAGATTTTCAGACATGATCCTGTCGTAAGAGGCTAATAACAAAGTTTATGTTTGTCTGAGACAATAATCTGTGAGAGGCAGCTGTTGTTAAGTGTCTCCACAGTTCATGTGGATTTGTTTCCTAGTGTTCTTAGTTTAAAAGTGAAGTCACACCACCCCTCCCGCCCAGTGCACCTGGTGAGCATGAATCGAGCGCTCCTCAGGGAGCTGGAGTGAGGTCAGGGTGCCGGGGTGATAGTGATGATGATGAAGGAGAATGTCTGTAGTGAGCTCACTGGCCCAGATTTACCAGGATGACAAATCAGGATAAAGAGGGGGGCACAACGGGGCCATTCCTCCGAACAACTGCGTCATTAACACACACACACACACACACACACACACACACACACACACTTCAAACAGTCATGACACAAATCACAAATACTCCGATACCGTCTTCACAAACACACACACACAAAATCACCTCTGATCGTCAACATAATGAAAATATCTAAGCTTAAATAAACAACTAAAACTCTGTTGTTTTAATCATGTGTTCACTTTGTGACTGACAGGCAGTTGAACCTCGGCCTGTGTGTGTGTGTGTGTGTGTGTGTGTGTGTTGGAGTTATTTCAGGCTGGTCTACTTTTAGCGTCCAGCTGGGACGGGGCTGTCAGAGCAGGGCCCAGTAGGCCAGGACACCTAATTACAGCCTGCCATCCTGCTCTCTTTACCAAAACACGGAGTCACCACAGCGCTGCCCCACCTACTGAGCCTGCTCTCCAGGTAAACACAGTGACCTTTGACCCCGTAGCTATAATCAGGGCTGTGGGAAAATGTAAAATCTGAGTGTAAAGCTGAGCTGTTCAGGTGTGGATCTTCTGTTCAACCCAGAAACCACTGTTTCAGTCACTTTTCATTTTAGTCTAAAATAATTAAGCTAGATTGGCAGTAATTTGAACCATTTTAAACCGGCCTATTATTTTCTGGATTCATTGATTAACGCACCAGACTCCATTTAAATAAACAGTCATTTTACCATCATAAAACAAACTTCATTAAAAGTCGACAGAAACCAAATAAAACTCACTGAAACTGTCCAACTGGTTCATTTCCACTGTTCCGACAATCACCAGCTCTGGTTTGGTTTAAATAAACCCCCAATTCACCCAGTTAGATGTGAAAATATGCTGACTCTATATACACTAAAATTACTGTTTATTTAAATGGAGTCTGGTGGGTTTGGCGATGGTGACTTTGGTGACTTTCAGGCTGTTTGTGGTTTAACAAAAAGGATCCTTCTCTTCAACAAAAAGGTCTGCAGCCCTTTTTTTACACAGAGATCGTGCTATAGGGTCGCTACAAAGTCCCTTCTTCGTGCCACCTTTGCATTTGTGTCCATAGAGGTGTGACAGGTGGGACATGTAATACAACAGCATTGTGTGATATATAGCATTGGCGTTAGCGGCGCTTCCTAAACAATGCTGAATCAGTGACATCTTTAATCCTAGGTATTCTTCTTCTTCTTCTTGCTTCTTCCGAGGAAATCATATTTCCCATGGGTGAAAACTCACCAAACTTTGCACTAAGGTCCAGTCGTTTTAAAGACTATTATTACTACAATCTTTTACCGTCCCTATTTTATTGAGGCTGATTTTTGTCTTCTGCTCCGAGGGTAAAGGGCTCCTGGACCCCATTGTTTTTCCAATTTACAGACATTTTCAGCTGCTGTTCCTCATCTTTGAGTTAGCCGCTAACTGCTATCGGCTACCAGCTACCAGCTGGTTGTCGCCAATACATAATACCAGTGCTCCCAATAAACCATCCTGCTGGCTGTCCCATTTATACAGACACCATTTCAGTGCTGTTGCTACCTCAGAGCCAAGACAATTCTGTATAAACGGTACGATTGTGGAATGGAGACAGAACATTGAGGGAGAATAACATCATGATATTGCCGCCTTGAACAGGCAGTGTAGTTGCTGCTCATCTCTGTAGGGATCCGTTCCATTATGTTGTCAGACACCTAAAAATCTGAGCCTGTCAGTGGCAAAAACAAACACTTTCACTGGACGTACATCACCGCTTTAACTCTCTCAATACTGCACCACTTTTAAAAATTGTTGTTCCCATCAGTCACTAAGACACAAAAACACTTCAGTTACTCATTAACTAGAGACTGAAGCAGGAAGTCTGGTCTCCTATCGTCTCCTCACGTCCTCCAGCTCACTCTGAAGGCTACAGATACAGACTGCGCATCAATATTTTACAGCTCAGGTCCTTTTAACAACCCTGGACCATATAACTCATCTGCTTCCTGTGGAGCTTCACAGACGACACATCATGTCTTCACTGCTGTGATTCTACAGTTAAATCACCTGATTTCGAATCAGAGCTGAAACTGCTTCACCTCAACAACCAGCACTGTATGTGCAGAGAGCAAAGGGCGTCGCTGTACAGGATCGAGTCGAGTGCAGGCAGGGCGCGATCTGTCGCCTCTGCACAGTTTACACAGCAAACATGAACAAACTAACCAGTCAGATTGTTTCACGGTGCTGGAGTTAAGACCAAAGAGTCATCTAAAGCACCACTGACATCTATCTTTAAATGCTGATCATAATTCATAGTTACACTTCACACAAACTGTTTAATGAAATGAGCGATTACATCCAACACACACCCACATACAGCATGTAACTTCTGTTCACTTCACTGAAACTTTTTGATATGTCACGCCAATAAGGAGACACTTGGTGTGTTTTTTATCTTCTGCAGCTTTGAGACGTTTTAGTCCAGATATCACTCGGTTCTCTTTTCAGTTCTCTGAGTATTTGTGTGTGTTTCCACCACATGTGAAGAAGCGTGAAGATTAGGCAAATTAGACCAATAACGGATTAAAAATGTCTGTGTGGTTTTCAGATGGGATTTCTGAACAACAACACATCACTGTGGTGTTTCTTTGGGATTAACTCCTGTATGACTGTGCGGTTTGAAAAAGGAGACTGGAAACATTAGAAATGCTGGACGCCGCTCTGCAAGGTGCCGAGAGGATGACAAGTATTTTATCGAGTAGTTTTCCTAATTCAGTGCATAACAATTTCATTATTTTAATTCTAGACTGGCTGGATAATCAGCTGTGTGACTGCTGTTTGAATACCAAGAGCATTTAAGTCTCCAAACTATTCCTAATCTTGACGCTTGTTACAACCAGCAGCACCTCTCAGTCTGAATTAAATATCTCTGAACACACCGACACACGGCTGAATCTCCTGTTTTTCTGTTATTAAATGGTGATATGTTGGTAAAATGCTGATGTTACTTGTTAACCAGGTGAACGATTATCGGTTGCACTGAGACATCTATTAAATCACGACTTAATAATCAACATAAATACAGCTCACTGGCCACAGCAATATTTAAACCGATCACAGAGGGTGAGAGAAGACAGAAAGTCTTTTTAACTTTTAAACTAAGACAATATCGCCATCTAAACACTCAAACACGCCGCAGCTGTTTTCACATTAATCCATTCCAGAGATGCTTTTTGGAAAAGCTTGACGACCAAACAGCATAAATAAGAGAAAGAAATGATGTTTTTAAATTTAGCCGGCCTGGTGAAGACGTTCTCGGACTGCAGTGTTAGCTGATGCTGTTCTGATCCTGGACCATCAGATAGAAGAAAATGACTCTTTTTGTTTATACTCTACTTCTTCAGGAATGTCTTAAGTCCATCCAGGGGACCAATCATGGACCACAGACTGATTTTACACGGGCTGCAGCTTGTCTTTTAAAACATGCAATGTGTGACCTGCCAAACAAGTTCAAAATTTTGAGCATCAAACACTTCATTTCCTGCATTCTGGTTCATTTCTTTGCACCAATTTACAGAGAAAATGTCTTTATTTATGTAAAGGAAAACACAAAATTCAGGTGATAGGTGATTATTTAAAATTAAAAAATAAGCTGCGGCTGTACCCGACTCAGACTTGTGTCAGTCGAATCAGATTTGGTCGTTCAATATATTTAACAATTCTGGGGGTTTTTTCATATAAAGTTTTAAAGTTTAACCGGGGCTCAGCAGCACATTCAGAGTGACAGCGGCATTCATGTAATATAGTAAACAAGCTAATGGTGCTAACGACAGATCGGAAATGTGCGACAACATTTTCAAACCAAACCCAGAAACTGTGTCGCATTAAGTTGCTGTGAGCTGTCAATTCACCTCTCCTAAGCAGAAGGCATAAGGTGTTATCTCGGAGCCTTACGGTGGAAAGTTTCTCCTCCTCTGTGCCGCTGCATCGTATCTATAGCTGTCTGTAATATCCCCAAAAATGTATACTGCACAGCACACTGACTTTCAAAGAGCAGCTCTAAAATAAGCTATAATGGAATATAATGATATTGATATAATAAAGGCATTCTGTATTGCTTTCAAATATTTATTCTCTTCAAGATCAACTTTCTCTATTTAATGTTTTCTTTGCTGAGTCAACACACATGGAGGTTTACTTTTCCATCGTCCTCTGTGTCATTTTGTTTTGGGAGGGACCCTATTCTAATGTGCATGTGGCACCTATTCATATCAATGATTAATACATGTATTAATTAATTCACAAATCCCTGGACTTTAATAGATCATCAGTTCAGAGAAATTTCCGCACATGCTAAAAACTTCCTGCACATAACATATGGCACAAATCTGCGCTGTCGGAGAAGTCCAGAATAAAGTTATATTTAAGAAAAAAGAAGTTGTAATATTCCGAAAATACATTTTTCAAACTGCCCTTTAGTCCGCTTTGCATTACGCTATTGCTCTGCACTCAAGTATCTCCATAAAGTTACAATGTGTAATTTACGTGGTTGTTTATCAGCAAATATCAACTATTGCTTTCATAAATATATATGTACTAAAGTGTAATGCAATTCACATACAAATGGAAGCTTTCTCATAGGCTTAGAATGATTTCTCTATATACACACAGGCAGGGCGCGGTCTGCAGGAGGCTGCCCTCTTGCGTCGCCATATTTGAATACAGTGGCCGAAAGGGATATACGCGCTTCGCCTTTCGCATTTACCTAGAACTTGCCGTCACTGGAGACGGTTAAGGTGAAGAGCAATCCGGGGCGCTTCTGCGAGAGCCTGCTTTGTACTTTTATAATTCTGTCGCACTTTAAATGGAGGACCACACATATGGTTTGCCCCGTAAGAGGGAAACCACGCCATCAAATAAAAGAAAAAGATAAGTGAGGACGGGACAAAACGAGTGAATATCGGTGTTGCTTATTCCAAGTGGGAAGAACTCCTTAAGAAGGATTTCACAAGGGATGCAGAGGTTACCTGCTTTCTGCTAGACAGGTAATTCAATCTGATATTTTAAAAAACACTCCTAACATATAGCTCACAGATAACCTATATCTCACTGGTAGGCTATAACATATCGTAACATGGTTTATTCCTAAATAAATATTCACCTCATCGCTAGTTACTCCTGAAAAACTCGATAAACTCTGCTGTCTGCGTAAGGCTTTTTGTCCTACGAGGCCACCGTCACTTACCCGACGGGAGGGGTGAGTGAGTGAGCACGAGTGAGCGCTGCAATCTAGAATTTGACCGCTGATGTCACTGCTACTCACCGTTTTTACACACTGAGGCTTTAAGGCCATGTGACAGACATAGAAGCCCGTGCAGACTCTCTCTGCAGCTGTGTGCTGCTCTTTATTAGAGATGGAATATCGAAACTAACTGAAAACACAGTCGTAATTCACCATCATCCGAGACACGATTTGTGCAATCAGTTCATCATTATGAGAAAAATTATCCATCGTGATTCGCTGCAACGCCTCGTGGCTTGTTGTTATGGCAACATGAGCGGATCAAAGTGTCCCAGTCTCCTTTAATGAGGAAAGAGGCTGTAATGAGTTCACTTAATAGTTTCCCGTGTTACTCAGTGGCTCTGATGCTTTTTATGGGTGCTGACTGTTGACCTCTATAAAGTCAAACAGGTTGGTGGTTTCAGTAAAAGCTGAGTAACGTTTGCTGGAGGAAAGTGTTGTTGATGCACTTTGCTCTGTGTCATTTGTTGGTTGTTTCAACAGAAACCTCACAGATTTTGCTCACTCATGATGACAATAAATGTCTTTTAACGGGATTGTTTTTGGTTAATCTAAATTATGAATGTACATTATCTAGGGATGTGTGCGATTAGTTGACTACATGATTAAAGGTTGCTACAGTCACTAGTCGGTATCAGTCGGTTAAACTTATTTTAAAGATACCAGAGGAAAATGGGAGGAGTCTGGAGCAGCACGCAAGACCAACAAACACGTGCAACTGGTACAAGTCCGCAGGTGCGATTTGGTTAAAGAAAAATGTGATTAATAATTTGAAATGACTTTTATAATACACACAATATTTTTTCAGGCAATGTTTAACCTTATAGAATAAATTGTGCTTAACTCTGAATAATTTCTGAGGCCTCTTTTACTTTTAGACTTGTCGACTAGTCTGAGTTTAATCTTCCATTTGAACGTCAGGGAAATTGGTCGTGAGGAACATCCAACTTTAATCCATCCTCAATCCTGAACACAAATAGTCACATCAAATAGTTCTTCATATTTAAACAGCCCTGGGTCTTTTGAAAAAGAAGAGATGGCAATGCAACCTTTTTACTGATACAGATAACACTTAAAAGAGCTAATTACAAATCTAAATAAAACTCCCATTGTCGTGTAACTTTAAATGACACCAGCACCACTTGGTCCCAGTGTGTTGATGAAGCATTTCCAGAGAATATATGAGCGTGTACTGCCGGTACAGTTTCCTGGCGTTCCTCCTACAGTTAATGAAGGTATGTCGACACCTTCGCTTGTGTGTTTGACTCTTATCAGGAGCGCTGACGGAGTCATGCTGAAGGCATTCAGTGTCACAACGCAACAAGTCAGAGCAGAGCAAACAGTGTGTACTGAGACCCTGTCATTACACGTACACGTACACGTACACGCACACACACACACACACACACACACACACACACACACAATCTCACACAGCCGGCAGCTTCCACTTCAGTTTGCCTGCTGCAGGGTGAGTTATGACAAAGACATGAACTGTCCCACATTTCACACTTTTCATCACTTCATGTTCCTCCAACACACACACACACACACACACACACACACAAAAGCCTGAATGAACAGATCTACATTCTGAAATACACCCAAAGAAAAGTCTGATGAAGAGCGTGGTGACATACCAAATGTGTGGATCAATGTCATCTTATTATTTATCTGTTAAATGCCTGGATCTGTGAGCTCAAATCCAGCATCAACATCATTACACCTTCATTTCTTAAACCACTGAATTTATCTGGGCATCTTGTAAATGTGTCATGTCTTTTTTTTTTTTGTGAAAGTAATCGAGAAAGCAACAGGTATATTGGTAACGACAATAACTGTTATGACTGTATACACAGTTATGGCCTCACTGTGATGTTACGTGGTATTCATCTGAGGTGGGGGACTTGGGTCAAATGACTTGACTAACACTGATAAAAGACACGACTTGACTTTGACTTGGTATTCATGACTCAAGACTTAGCTGAGGGATCATTTTTGCCAAATATTAGACATGTATACAGAGACAAACAGAGCCTTTTGTCTGTACTCTGCATTTATTTTGTTCAGATTTGTGTACATAGGGCTGAAACAGAGCAGTACCACTGGAGATCAGGGGGACAACGAAGAAAAATACTGGTGAAATGAAACAAATCTATAATATCGTGTAAAGAATTCTCCGTCCACATGTTGCGTAGCATTTAACAGCCTCACAGACCACCGTCCCCAAAACTGCATCAGTTGAGAGGTACAATATTACTACCTCCTCCACCATCGCCTCGTTTGTTGTGCGAAACTTTTGACTCTATGCCATCATAAAGGACACATAAAAGTATGAGGGCGGTGACATTTACATTTGAAACACATCTATTTTCGCACATAAAGGGAGTATAAATGAGCCCTCAGACTTGAGGCGGATGACTCAAAAGAACTTGACTTTGTTTTATTAAATATTTGCGTTAATCCCTACATTTAAAAGTCACATATTGTCTTTAAAACATGATTTAGTGATCTCTAGTGCAATTTGCACAAACCTGGCAACCTACTAGGACGTGGCAGACCAACAGGGACCAACCAAGAGGCAGCTATCATGGAGGGGGCTGGTTCAAAAAGTACTAAAAACCGGATTCAAGGATTATGTGGTCAATGACGGCAGTGAGAAGCAGAGGTGTGGACTCGAGTCACAAATTTGATAACTTAAGACTCCACTTGACAAAATCAAAGAAGACCTGCAACTCGACTTGGACTTCAACACCTATGAATCGTGTCTTTCGCCTTGACAATACTTGGTACCTTTTCCCAAGCATGTCACAAGTCAATGCATTTCGAAAGTCTACTAACATTAATGCTATTCATTCCCAGCAAGTCGACAATAATTCTCCAGATCCATTTTGTCTGAAGCAATGAGACAACATCCAATCAAGCTGCAGGAGAGAACCATGAAGAACTAACATTACATTACAGAGCAACAGTTGGAAAAAATATTACCAAAGATAATTCCATCAGTGTATCAATACTAGGCTATGTGGTGGTCAACAAGAAAGATATAAACTGGAAAGAGATGCAGCAACTTCCAACAAACTTTTTTTAAACAAATAAATAGACATTTTAAAAAGCATTAATGATTTTGTAAATTCAATAAACTATTACTTTGTTGGCATTACATTTTATCGAAGAGTGCAACTTGTGTAGGACTCGAAACTCCAGGTTCAGGACTCAGGACTTGTTAGTGTTGACTTGAGACTTACTTGTGATTCGCAAAACAATGACTTGGTCCTACCTCTGGTAAGAACTGTGGTATGAAAGGCCTGCAGCTTAAAAATCAGTAACATGACCACCACAACACCCGACTTCATCCATCACTCCAGACCCCAACATTAAAGGTACTTGAATAGGTCTTTCAGCTAATTTGTGAGTTTGACCAGATCATCAGAGTTTCATATGACTTGACTTGCTTGATTCTCACCATAGTAACTGTAGACTTGCACGAGACTTGAAGGTTAAGACTTGAGATGTGCTTGTGCCTCCTCTATGTCTAAACAGTCTTTGATGTTTTTTGGTTGGAGAAAGTCCTCTTAACAAATAAATGTTATTTAGTATGAAGGATTCGTTTTGTACATGGGGAACAAAATGCTGTACAATGGTTCGACCTCACTGACAACTGAAAGAGACAAAGATACTTCTGAGCAATAAGAACAGAAGAAATCAATAGTCATTGGTGAAAAGAAACTGAAAGCATCAAAACGCGTGCAGATGTTCACTGTCAAGTGTAAAATAATGCCTCTAACAAACTGGAATTAACTCTAGCAAAGCTCTTCTTCAAACTTCACTATAGAAACAGAAGGTTAGTCACTGTTCGAATATCAGCTGAACATACGATGGGATGACAAATCACAGTTTAAACCTCTGCAATTGAAACACTGAGTCGACTGCAGAGGACTGACTCAATGTTCAGAGCCCAGTTGCTTCACTGTGGTTCAATAAGGATCGAGGGTCACTGAAAACAAATTCAACGTCCGCGTTCACACAGTATAGAGTGCTGAAGAGATGTTTTTCTGTAGGCCAATGTGATAGTTAGCGTCACCCTGGTTCCCATCAAAAAGCCTGTAGGATTATTCCATTGAATTTTTAATTATTGGAGAAAATAAGCTCTGTGTCAAACAAAGATTGATGATACTTAAACATTTTGTTCAGAAAAATAATCTTCACTAATGAACACTGCTTCCGTGATTTTTTTACAGCCTAAATATAAGCACCGGAAGTAAAGCGCTAACATTAGGCTGTGGACAAACTACACTACAGGGCTGTAAGGCCTAGCTCGGCATGATGATGTTCTCGAGTCTTATTTAGCCACTTTTTAGCAACCACCCTTTTTTAAAGACACAGAAAAGCTTCAAAATGTGCAAGTTGCATATGAACGATGTATTTTATGACAGAACAAAACGTGAGAATCTCTTAATCTTGTGTGAACCACAGACCTTATGTCAGGCGTCTAAACCAAAACCTTTTGACTTCAAGACGATGGAACCGGGAGTAAAAAACGCCAACTGATTTAATCTGCTCTGATTTTCTGTTAAAAGGGATAGTTCCATTTTTTTGATGTGGAGTTGTATGGGGTCCTGCACGCCCCCAGTTTGGAGAAGCAGGCCGGAGTCTGACATTGAAGCTAAGCCATGTGCTGCTGTGGACGGGTCAGCAACAAGACGTATTTTAGCCACCTAAAATAAATCTCACTTATAAAAATAATCAGTTTAAGTGTGTGGTATATTAAGAGAAATATTACTGCTTTACCTGAATGTCAGACAGCGATTTCTAATGGGAAAACAAAGCTGTTAAATCACTCTCTTCAAAGCCAAACTCCATTAAGGAAAATGGTGATTTTACTTTGCTCAACACAGGAGCTGCTGGTCTACTGCTGCCTCAGTCATTTTTTAAAAAAAATATATCTTATTGTGTTACTCGGGCATTTAAGGGGTTTACTTCAGATTCACCAAAGTGCCACCATAACACAAACTACCCAACTGATCAAGGCAGGGGTAGACCAGCAGCTCCTGTGTTCAGTGTGCTAAAATTACTGTTTATGTCAATGGAGTCCGGTGGCTTTGACAAGAGCATCGATGGGGAACTGAAGCCGTTCACAGCTTTCCCGTTGAAACGCACTGTCTGACACAAAGGTAAAGCAGTGAAAATACTCTCAATATAGCGTACACTTAAACTGATTGATTTTTCTGGGCATTAAAATATGTTTTGTTCCTGACCCCTCCACAGCAGTGCAATGCCAAGCTCCCCTGTCAGACTCCTGTGTGCTTCTCTGAACCAGGGGTGAGTCGACTGACATCTACTGTGAGTAATAAACTGAATATGGATAAGTACCTCACATAAACGGACTTCAAAAAATCAGAACCATCCTTTCAATAGTGCTCATGTTTACAAATTAGTGGTTCAATAAAGAGGATAAAAAAATAATTAAAAAAGGGGGCTGCCTTACCCTTCTGACAGGACCAAGACCTCTCTACATTTTACACTTACCACATGTTTAACAACATTGGTTTCTTCAAAACTCCAAGAAAAAAATTATGATAAGTTTGATAATGATACTGGCATACTACCAATTTTACCACTAACATATTTTTGTTTTTTCCCTGAGGGATGTGGAGGAGTATATGAAACTATTGTCTCATTCAACTAACTAAAAGGCTATCAACACACTTATTGTGTGTATGTCGTGTAATATGTTGTCACTGTGATACACCTCTGACTCTACAGTTACTGCTATGTCTTCTTATTATCCTCTGTTTACTGAATTTGTTATATATAATTTTGTTTTATCAAATCATATCCAAGAGAAAAGTTACCCTTCTGACAGCGCTGTCAAGCTAACGGCTAAGCTAACTGCTAACTAGCTCCAGCGAAGCTAACGGTAACCCCAGCGCATTCCGCTATCCGTGCTCTGACCGTTAGCTCAACCACTTCGCCAACCAGGGTACGAAGACTGAGTTGACCGTCGACGTTAACGACAATTTGACGTGCAGTAAATATAAATGCCAATAACAGCTAAATGGGATCGTTTAGTTGATTCTATTTAGATCAGTGGCGGTTTAACGGGCAGCTTCCCCGGTTGTTGTTGTTCTTAGCTTGGGTTAGCCTAAATCGGCACTCATTCTGGCAGCGCTGTGGAGCTAACGGCTAAGCTAACTGCTAACTAGCTCCAGCTGCGCTAACGGTAACACCGTTCCGCTATCCGTGCTCTGCCCCGTTAGCTTAGCAACGTCGCCAGCTACAAACACTTCTGTCGAATGGTAATAATAAACTAAGGAGGTGGGAGGATTAGCTAATGTGGCTAATTATCGGTAAAGAGCAACATCTTTCTTTAGAGCAGAGACGGAAAACCGGTCAGCGGCCCCGGTTGTTGTTGTCAGCTTGGGTTAGCCTCGATCAGCATTCAGTGGTGGGATAAGTGTGCTAACCTGGAGCTCGGCCCTCTCCACTTCCCAGTGCGCCCTCTCCATCTCGAACCGGGCCCACTCGTGCTGGATGTAGTGCAGGATGCCGGGGATAGTGTACTGCTGCTGCGGCCGGGGCAGCTCGTCCGGCTGGTGCGGCACCATGACTCCTCCGGCTCCACCGCCTCCTACACCTCCGATCGGCGGATTAGCGCTGCTGTTGCTCCCCTGCTGCTGCTGCTGCGGCGGTGGAGGCTGTCTCGGGGCGGCCGCTCCGACCCCTCCTCCGCCGGGGTGCTCATCCATGTTTTTTTTTTTTTTTTTGGTTTTTTTTTTTTTTTAGAAAAGTAGAAGGAAAGTCCCAGCAGCAACGGTCCGCTGAGGATTCCCGTCCCCCCCTAAAGCCCGTGTCTCCGCTCCGTGTCTGTCGCGCTGGCTCCGCCGCGGTGTGTGAGGCTGGCTGCCCCCCGGAGGGCTGCGGTGAGTGCGGCTGATTGCGGGACGCGGTGTTTGTGTGTGGCTCTAACCGGCCGCCATTACTGCTCCCTCTCTCTCTCCCTGGATCCGATGACGGAGGGAGAACCCAGGCGCGGTGCATGACGGGAAAGAGCCATCCTCCTGTCATCCAATATGTGACGTTCAAGACACAGGCAGAATGCAGGAATTACATAAACCAACCAAAGAAATAACGTTAAAAGTTTGTGATTTTTGGACGAACATGGCTGTTTATTGTCCTGTGAGCTTTTTATAACTAGACACAACTTTTCAGTTCCTTTTCAATAATACAATCCTGTAACCCAACCCATTCTCCCTGGTTTAATCCATTTTATTAGAAGTCACTTATGCTTTGGTCAAGGAAGCATCCCAGAGGATCCATGTGCATTACTTTTGAATGGTATCAACTACGGATGCACGATAATATCGGTACATCATCTGTATCGGTCGATATCGGCTTTAAAATTAATTATCAGAATCGGCCAACACGATTTTTCTTATTTTTATTATTATTATTATTTATTTCATCTCACATTTATTTCATGGTTTCAAGTTTTGCAGTAATAAAAACATTTGTTCAACCAGAAAGAATCAATTTTCATTTCCCTTATATTAATAAGATAAGATAAGAAGATAAAAAAAGATAAGATAAGATAAAGATAAGATACACCTTTATTGATCCCATAATTGAGAAATTCCAGTGTTACAACAGTCAAGGAGAAAGAGTCAGATTAAAGATTTCATATTTAAACTTAAAAAACTTAAATAACTAGGCATGCAAATAAGTACAAAAATACAAGAGACGGCGATAAATAACAATAATAATAATAAGAAGAAAGATAATAGGAAGTGGATAATAAATAATAACAATAATAATAATAATAATACCATTCCTGTAATACTGTAATACCATGAAACCATTTTCTGGGACTGTTTCTGTACCATGAAAATCTCAGACTGTTGCGACCCTGGTTCAAACATGACGTGCCTCTCATTATAAATTGTGAGATTTAAATCTCTTTGTTAAATATCATGAGTATCATATGACCCAATACAAATTACAGCCACTGTCTATTTAATTTTTCATATAAAGACACTAAGTGGCATATCTGGAAATGTACAACTCTGAGGCCACCCAGTGGCGGTATGATAAAACAGAGATTATAATTCACACACGCTCTCTTTTACATTATTTTTTGGACACTCAAGTTTAATTTTAAACATTATAAACACAATGGTGAGGCCATTCATATAAGATATCACTGTATATTTTAAATGGAAAGACAAATAAATAAATAATTGTATAAGTGATATTAATTCAAAAGATTCTGTGACATGTTTACATATATGTGACACTTCAACACTTTATACTTACACTAGATAAAATCCAATTAAATGTTATGATTGCATTTTTTTAAACATCTTGTATGTAATCCAACTGTATTTTTCTTTTTACTTTATAATATTTCCATTCATAAGATTGATTTTTCTCTTGTCCGTCCATATTTCTTTGTTTAAATGGAAAGATGTAAAAAAAAAAAAAAAAATTGCATAAATAATATAAATTCTAAAGGTTTTTCAAAATGTTTACTCAAATATATTTACATATTTGATCATCAACGCTAAATACATACACTAAAATAAACACAATTCAATGTTATAATTGTATTTTTCAAAAACGTCTTGAACGCAATCAGACCTTTGTTGAATTTGTTTTGTTTATCTACTTTAACTGTGTTGTCTCATTTTTACTTGCGTGTTTTTTAAGCATATGTAATGAGCATCTAAACTTTGTATTACTGACGAATGCTTTTCTAAAATTGTTGTTGCCATGACAATAATAAACTTGAAACTCGAAATACAGTCAGTGGAGTCTGAAATGTGGGCTGAGTCTTAAAATCCTTATTTACCATTTGTTTCCTGAATGCACCAGATGAAGACTGTACTGAGCATGCGTCACAGATGCTAACAGCTCAGTTAGCTTCATAGCGCTGGTATCTGAATCCTCGTCTGTTTTACTGGCATTTTAGTTTAATATAAGTTTAATTTAACTCTGTTATAACTTTTATTTATGTGCAGAGTGTCTTCTCGGCTGTGATGCCTCACTGTTTAACAGCATTATTAGATTTACCAGCAGTTAGCGGGTTGTTGTTGTTGTTAGCTTGTGTGATGATGGGGCTCATTTAGTCACAGTTTAGCTACAAGCTAACAGCTGCCGGTAAGTTAACGAAACATTTTTAATGTTGACCAATACTTGACACCGTTTAACGGTCATATTAAACAGTTACAGTGTTTAAAAAACGGTTTTATTAACGGTTATAAACAGGTCATGTAAAATTCTACTATGTGCTGCATTCAAGTGCTGCTCGTAAACTCTGCAGCCCCACCTACGGAAGCCGTGAAGCCTGAAACACCATCAGTGCTCGTCCTCTAAAAGTGTTTGTTTTTGCCACTGACAGGCTCAGATTGTTATTCTCGGTGTGTGACAGCATGATGCAAGGATCCCTACAGAGATAGAGCTTTGTGTTAAAGAGTCAGATCCTTTCTGTTTAACCAGAAACAGCCCTGAAATCACCGTCACCAAACCCACCAGACTCCATTCAAATAAACAGTGATTTTAGCCTGTACAGAGGCAGCATATATTCACATTTAATTGGGTGAATTTAGTGTTTAATTCAATCAAACCAGAGTTGGTGATTGTTGGAAAAGTGGAAAGGTGAACGTAGAAGGTTTTTGTGAGTTTTATTTTGTTTCAGTCAACTTACAATGAAGCATATTTTACAAAGATAAAATTACTGTTTATTTCAATGGAGTCTGGTGGGGTTGGTGATGGTGATTTATGGGCTGTTTTTAGTTAAACAAAAAGGATCTTACTCTCTAAGAAAAAGGTCTTTCTCTGCTGGGATTACTATTATTACTTAATGTTGTGTATTATTAGAGGTTGATCATGAAATATAGATTATACTGCATAAAGAAAGGTACTTTAAGGTTGGGTACTTATATTTTGACTCAGCTGCTTGTTTTCTTAACTCTTATCTGTTGGAGGACAGACAGATTATTCTGACAGTATCATCCTCTGTCTGCTGTGTGTCATTCAGGTGTCTGATCTCAGGATGATCAAGTTCATGCTGATGGTGAACCGGCAGGGTCAGACCAGACTGTCCAGGTATTACCAACCTGTGGAGCTGAGCAAGAGATCAGTGCTGGAGGCCGACGTGGTCCGCTGCTGCCTGAGCCGCAAGAAGGACCAGGTACCTGTCTGTCTGTGAAGTGTACATGGTGTTTAGTGATGGATCATAAAAGCTGTGGTATGCTCCTTTAACTGTTCTCCTCTCTGCTTGTTCCCAGTGTTCCTTTGTGGAGTACAAAGACTTTAAACTGGTCTACCGCCAGTACGCTGCGCTGTACATCGTGGTCGGAGTCACAGACAACGAGGTGAGAAACACTGCTCACATCAGCACCACTACATGCTTCTGAGAAATGAATCCGCTGCTGAAAGTAGTCCCAAACAAATGCACTGCTTCCTCCTGTTTGCCAGGTCTCCATGTCGATGAAAGGCATTGCGTTTTCAGGTTCATCGCACTCTTGTGATCGCAGTATCTCAAGAGCACCTTGAGGGAATTTCTTCAGATTTGGCACAAACGTCCGCTTGGAGTCAGCCATGAAATGATCAGACTTTGGTGGTCAAAGGTCAAGGTCATTGTGACCTAGTGTGTCTCATTCTTGTCAACGTGATATCTCAAGAACGCCTTGAGGGAATGTTTTCTTATTTGGCGCAAACATCCACTCGAACTCAAGGGTGAACTGATTTGATTTTGGTGAAGCCGAATTATCCACAGAGGTCGCCTCCTCTCCTAAACAAACGGACCAGGTGATTGAAACTGGTAAAAATACTGAATAAAGCAGCTTCACGTTAAAAAAGTTGCTGCTTGTTGCTGCTAACTCCGATGCTCACTTCACTTCTGATCGAGGATTTTACCATAAACCAAATTATCCTCAGAGGTCCTCTCCTCGCCGAAACAAATCCAGCCAGTGATTTAAACCGGTAAAACCAAATTAGGCACTTTCAGGTTATAAAAAATCCGTGGAGGGGCCTACAGGTGGTGACTGACCCGAAAACATGAATGTGCCTCTCTGCAGTCAGTGGCTGTGTCTCAATTCAAGGGCTGCAGCCTTTGAAGGCTTCTCGTCTTCTTTGCTCTGGGCTGCTGAAACGTGTGTGTGTGTGTGTGTGTGTGTGTGTGTGTGTGTGTGTGTGTGTGTGTGTGTGTGTGTGTGTGTGTGTGTGTGTGTGTGTGTGTGTGTTTTTTGTGTCTCCACAGAACGAGCTGTCCGTCTACGAGCTGGTTCATAACTTTGTGGAAGTTTTGGATAAATACTTCAGCCGCGTGGTGAGTTCACACTTTGACCTTTCACTGCATCACGACAGGAGCTGCAAACCTGCTCAGTGATAAACCTGACTGTGACGCTGTCTGATAACTCTGTTTGTTTGTTTGTCTCCCGACAGAGTGAACTGGACGTATCCTTTACTCTGACCAATCACAGCTGCTCTCTGCGAGCACGACTTCCTGTCTGACACATACATGTTTGTTGGTTTGTTTCTTTGACTCGGCGTCGTCTTCAGATCATGTTTAACCTGGACCGAGTCCACATCATCCTGGACGAGATGATCCAGAATGGACACATCGTGGAGACAAACAAGAGCCGCATCCTCGCGCCGCTCAACGCCCTCGACAAGATGGCCGACGGCTGAGGCTCCACCAGGGCTATTCACAGAAGGCTGGGATGCGCTCTTTGACCCCAGGGGAGCTTTGGAGTACGACATGTGTGATGTAACTGGAGATGAGATGTGGGCGGGTTACAGCAGACGGAGCTGTGATCCGCTGAGGTGCTCTTTGTGTGCACTCAGCCTGACAGAACTTTGGGTCCACTCCATTGGATTAATTTGTTTAAGCATTTGTTTAGTTTTATTTATTGGTTCAGACTGACATGTGCAGGCGACTGTAAACTGAATCAAACCTGCAGCTTTGTGACTATTAAAGGTGCCAGTGTTCTGATGCCGATTAATCATTAACATGAAGTCTGATTTAAAGGCTCAGTTCACCCAAATTACATAAAATATTTTGTCATTTACTTCCACTGATCTCCACATTTATTATTCCTGTTGCCTGCAGGTGTTAAGATATTTTATCCAGTGCACTTTGTCATATTTTAAAGATGCAGTATGTTGGATTTGTATTGTCCTCCGCTAAGAAACATCCTTGATTGTGGTGGTTCTGATCAAAACTGGTGGAAACACAGGCTGGTTCACTTGAAAGCGCTGAGGTTCAACCACCAGGGCTCATTGGTGGAAAAGGGGTCTGAAAGTAAGATCTGACATTCATGTAAAAGACACAAGTACAAAATAAAATTAGACCTAAATATAATAAAGAAAATCAGTCTAATTTGTGGGTAAATATAAACCCAGACACCCTGGACGTGTCATCACTGGACACAATGACCAGCTGTCCACATACTTTTGGCCACATACTCACAGACCACAGGACTTCGTCTTTAATTCATACTTTGCAAACATTTTAATGATTATTTTTTTGGAGCATACACATTTGAAAATATCTGTTTACCTCAAACTGCAACTTGAGTTAAATAAATGTTTATAATAATATACAAAGAAAATACAAGAGGGAGAGCAGAGCCTTTTCTCTTACCATGTGCCTCGCACACAACCAGTGTTTTTGTCTCTATAGCTTCATCAAGTCAAAGAAGAACACCAAATGCACTCTGACCCTTGACCTCTACAGCCGGTCAGAAACAACCCAAAAAAAAAAAAAAAGTTCGCACACACACGGAAACAAAAAGCAATAAAATAAAAACAAAGAATAAGAAGAAGCGTGATTGTTTGAAGGAGGAGGAACTGAAAACAGAAGCTACGAGTCAAACCAGGCACTAAACTGAGGAGACAGGAGGAGGAGGAGGAGGAGGAGGAAGGTCAACACGCACACACACACACACACAAACACACACGCACACACACAGCAGCCTGCAGCAGCTCAGGTGAGTGAGAAAGAGGATGAAGGAGACAAGGGAAGGAGGCCAGGGGTTAAGGATGTGAGCTTTCATTTTTATTCTGCGACATGAGTCCTCCTCGTCGTCCTCCAGCAGTCAGTCAGTCAGTCGGCTGGTTCCGATTGGCCGGCTGATCCGTCGATCACGCGGCGGTGGTGGCGGCGGGCGGGCAGGGCGGCGGCGGTGACTTGAGGAGCATGCTCAGTGTGGTTGGAGGTCAGAGGTCAGTTGAGGTGGAAGCCTTTCTCCATGGTGGCGGCTAACAGACGCTCTCTCATGATGTCCTCGGAGGAATATTCCGGAAGCTTCAGGTAGTGAACGCAAGTGTTGACTGATGGGTAGCTGGAGTCGGTGGCGTCCACCTGCGACCAATCACACACATGATTGTGAAACGTTTTGCCAAAAAAAATTCATTACTTTTTTGTCGACTAAAACTATAACGAATAAAAATGACTAAAATGTGACTAAAACTTAGAAACACTTTGATCTAAAGGCTAAATCTAAAATAGCTGCCTAAATTAACACTGACGTGAAGCTCTTTACCAGGGAGAACTTTGAACTCCCACATGACATGAATGCAACATCAGGTGATTAAAATTTGGAGGAGATGGAACAATAGAAACAGTCAGGAGTTGTCTGACCCTGCAGAGTGAGTGTTTGCTCTGCAGCTGATGAGCCAATCAGAGAGCGAGTTTACCTTCCTGACGATGGTGAGGCGGGGGTGCAGGTTGGCGAGGCCGCCGGGGGGCAGCGTGGAGCAGCCGGTGGTGAACTGTAGGAACGCTTTCCTCTCGTCAGACGACATCCCACATAAAACTCTGACAAACCGCAGGAAGCCGGGACTGAAGAGGAGAGAGACAGGTTACATCACACAGATGCTGAACTATGTTTTCATTCCCTGTACAAGAAGACACACCTGTAACTCTTCTATATAAACAGGAAACACCTGTCTGTGGAGACGCATTTGTGACTCTTCTACATAAACAGGAAATGTCTGTCTGCTGAGTAGCATCTGTAACTCCTCTATAAAAACACCTGTCCGCGAAGACTCACCTGTAACTCCTCTATATAAAAACAGGAAACACCTGTCTGCAGAGAAACACCCTTAACTCTTATACATAAACAGGAAACACCTGTCTGTGGCCTTGCACCTGTAACTCTTCTATATAAAAAGAAAACACCTGTCCGCGGAGACGCACCTGAATCTACTCTATATAAACAGGAAACACTTGTCGGCAGAGACGCACCTGAAACTCTTCCATATAAACAGGAAAGACCTGTCTGCGGAGACACACCTGTAACTCCTCTATATAAAACAGGAAACACCTGTCTGCGGAGACACACCTGTAACTCCTCTATATAAAACAGGAAACACCTGTCTGCAGAGACACACCCTTAACTCTTCTATATAAACACAAAACACCTGTCCGTGGAGACACACCTGTAACTCTTCTACATAAACAGGAAACACCTGTCTGTGGCGTCGAACCTGTAACTCTTCTACATAAAAAGAAAACACCTGTCCATGGAGACACACCTGTAACTCTTCTACATAAACAGGAAACACCTGTCTGTGGAGATGCACACATGTTACTCTTCTATGGAAACACCTGTCTGTGGGGACACACCAGTAACTCCTTTATATAAAACAGGAAACACCTGTCTGCGGAGACTCACCTGTCTCTGGTGTAACCCAGCTTTGGCTCTGTGTAGTTGATGATGTCATCAGCAGTCCAGGACGGTGATTGGTTGCCGCAGAGGATCATCTGAACCTCCTTGTGGCTGAAAGAGCTCAACTTCTCCATCGGAAACACTCGATTAAAACCCTCTGAGCAAAGGAGACAAGACAGGAGAGAAGAGAGGAGGACATAGGAGAGGAGAAAGAGAGGAGGATTAGTGTCCATGTGGTCACAATGAGTTGAATGATGTGTGAGCAGCTTGTTTGGACGTGCAGAGTATTGTCACTGGATCACTGTGAGACTGAAGAAAAATTAAAAAATTACAATGATTAAGTCACTGACTGAAGAGACGACACTGCAGCCAGGTGATGTGTGTGTGTGTGTGTGTGTGTGTGTGTGTGTGTGTGTGTGTGTGTGTGTTTGTGTGTGAGTACCTCTGAAGGCCTCCATCTGTTTCTGGATGCCGGTGTGCATACAGAAGTCAAACATTAACTCCACGTACTCTTCTGCATTCTCCATCGTCACCATCTACACACACACATTTAGTGTATGTTACAAATTCAGTAAAATCAAACACTGCTGATATGAAATCGATTCAAGTTTCCAGTCTGAATTAAACACATTTGTTTATTCATCAGCAGATGTTCATGCTCACTGCCACACAGATCTCATGTCTCTGTATCAACAGGTGTGTTTTTACCTCGTCATCTCCATTTGGTTTCAGATCCACAGCTGAGAAACCGTGAACCTTCGAGGACGGACAGAACTGGAAGTTTAACCTGAAGAGAAGAAAACAAGATAAGAGACAGATGTTCATCTGACTGAGCAGCTGTCTGACGTGTTCTCATCTGAACAGAAACCAGCTGCTAACGACCTCCTTTAAAGCTCAGTGATCAGTTTTACGTTGTTTTTTAAAAGACTCAATTGAGTCAAATAAATTCATAGGTATAAAACACTTGCCTGTCTTCACTCATCCAGCAGTTTTAGGATTAAGCTGCATACATTTATACATCTGCAGTTACATTTGTTCTGATAAACTGTCAGTTTTGTCTTGGTCCTTAAACGCACCACTCAGCCTCTTTCCACCAGTAAGATCTGATCCAGAGGGTGAAGTTGAGATACTGGAGTTGCTGGGGATGTTACCATAGAGACCAAAAGGCTGTAATGTGCGTGTGAAAAGTGTGAATGGTTGTGTGTCTTACCCGAGGTCCTCTATGCTGAGGGGGGGTCCGGAGCCCAGTGGGTTCCTCAGCATCAGGTCCTGCAGTCTGGTGTTCTTCTCATCTTCAGACAAACTCTTACTGGACAGAATCTGCCTCCTCTTCACCGCCAGCTCCTTCACCTCCTTCAAGAAACTCGCCCTGCAGGAGCAGGAGGAGGAGGAAG
Source organism: Epinephelus awoara (assembly GCA_035609425.1). Classification (NCBI taxonomy): domain Eukaryota; kingdom Metazoa; phylum Chordata; class Actinopteri; order Perciformes; family Serranidae; genus Epinephelus; species Epinephelus awoara. Next base: position 4,143,151 of record CM069309.1, read on the forward strand.
AGAAGGAGAAGAAAGAAGAGGAGAAAAGAGGGAGGAGAGAAATTAAACATTATAGTGTGTAATAAACCATTTCTTACATCTTAACTGATTATAAGTGTAGAAGGAGTTAAAGTAAACAAAATTCAAAAAACAGTTCAGTATTATGATCAGGACAAAACATGCAATGTTCCTTTCAAACACGTGGGTGATGCCTCTCTCTGTGTCTCACCTGTGCGGGTTGACGAGCTGGAAGTCGTCCCAGGTGAGGATGCCGTGGTACCAGGCGGGCGGTTTGGGTTTCGGGGGGTCCATGATGAACTCAGACTTGGAGTCCTCGTCGAAGCTGCCCACAGAATACGTCTCCTGGCTCTCCTCGGTGGACGCCTCCGACTGCACCTCCGACAGCAGCAGGAAGGGCTGCAGGTGGGGTCTGTCGGGGTCGTGACCCTGCGGCGAGCTGCGGCTCTGGTACAGCAGCTTGCTCATGTTGGACTTGATGTCCCCCATGCAGAGCAGCTTGAAGAAGGGCTGGGAGACGGGAAGGTCCACCAGCCGGTTGTCCTGAATGCACTTGGCCAGGAAGACGCCCAGGAAGTGGAAGAGCTTGGTGATTCGCTCCAGCTCCTCGCTGTCCTGAGGGAACGGAGCCGGGAAGAGACCGCAGGAGCGCTGCACGTAAAAACCGGGAGGCTTCAGACCGCCGCCCAGGTCCACCTGAGACACAGACACACAGGACAAGGATCAGTTTACTGCGGAGGGCTCACAAGATAAAACTGAGAGAATCCATACAGCCATCCCAGCTCTGTCCCGTGAACACAACAGCGGAAGAGCGTTCAATTCATATACAGGAAGATGTGAATCGACCTGATGCCAGTAAAACTTAAAAACTTTGTGTATCTCACCTGTCTGGACTCGTCGTCAGGGAAGTCGTCGTCACACAGCCAGATCCCCAGTGATGTTCTCTGAAACTCTGCGGCCACTAAGGCGTAGAACTCCAGAGTCGGACCAAGACCTGTTCCCTCCTCCCCCTGAAACTCCACCTGGACACACATACACACGAATAGATATAATACACGTACATTATATATTTCACTTTGTTAAAGATGAGTTACTACAATTTGGAGGCATTAACGCCATCGGAACACGACCAGGAGAGTGTTTCTTTACATTCAAGTGCTTTTTGTCTGTGAAGCAAAAAGTTGCTGCTATTTATTGAAAGGTGAGGCAACATTTCAAAAGAGCAATAATGCAAGAAAACCTTTCAGAAAATATGTAAGTCATGTACTGAAAACATTTATATAACACAGCGCTCCAGAGTAAAATTAACAATACTTTTGTTCTCCTCATAAAAGAATCTGTAGTCCAACTGAATGTATATGTAGTACATATATCATGTTAATATTTATTCTCTTGAACATTTTTCAGACTCAAAAAAATATTGAGTGTTTCCTGCCTGTTAAAGTGGAAACTGTTTACTGAAAAGGTTAAATCAGTACAACGGTGAATGTATAAATGAAGCTGCAGGGGTCGCAGTTGTTCCTTAAACCTCACTCTGTGTGTGTGTGTGTGTGTGTCGCTATCTCACCTCCAGCACTGACTTCCTGTCGGCATGCAGCTGCATGACGGACTCGGCCCACTCCATCATGGCTTCTCCTCTGGGGACTTTGACTCGCTCGTGTTTGAGACGACCCACCCTGAACTCTCCGGGGTCGTCACGCCGCACCGTGGTGGACGGCCTGGACCGCTCCATGGTCGCCTCCCGCCGGTTCTGGAGCCACACAATCGCCCTGAGGACACATCGGGGGGTCAGAGGTCAAGGACAGTGGGCAGGTAAAGAGACACATGTCAGTGAACTGAGGTCACAGGTCAGAACTGAAAATCAAGGCTCAGGGTGGGAGAGGGTGGATATAGTCAGGGTCAGAGGTCACAGACAGGAAATCTCAGTTAAGACTCACCTGGATGCTCCAAACGCTGTGCAGGTGAAGTAGAGCTGTCGGGTCTCAAAGGGGATGAGGAAAGGACACTTGGAGGTGAGCTGTTCACACCAGTCGGGCAGAGCTCCGCTGGCCAGAGCCAGAGGCTCCTGAGAGACAAAAACACACTCAGGTGAACTTCCTGCTGTCGTCACACACAAACTTTAACGTTCACACAACGACACCTTGATGAAACAAGTCATCACTGTTTATAAATCTGCTCTCATATGAACGGACCTCAATCTGCTGCAGAATCTTGGTCGTGATCTTCTTGCTGGTGAACTCCTCTGGAGACGCGTTGAACTGCAGCTCGTCAAAGTCTGCAAAAAATAAAAATAAAATTGTCAAAACTGATAGAATTCAAATATACAGTGGTATCAGCGGTATTAAGAATTTGGTATCTAAGTGATTCTAATTTCTAATTTAAGGTTGTGTTTTCACTGTCAGTACTGGTTGTTGTTTGTCAATCTACTTTCTGTGGTGTATCCTATAAGACCCTTGTTGTTGACAGGCTGGAGCTGACCACTCAAAGCTCATGTTTATTCATTAAAAAGGAAAATGAGACACAAAGAATCTTGAATGACTTGTTCGTACCCTCCTGCAGCGTGCGTGCATTGGACGCTGCATCTCCTCCGATGATGTAAAGGATGCGTAGGAGCTGCAGGACGTCCTCCACCCCGCAGGCATTCTGGCTGCAGCCCGCCTTCGCCTGCGCCATCTCCCGGGCAACGCACAGGATCTCACTGCTCTGATTGGCCGAGACTGAGCTTGGGCTCAAACCTCCAGAACGACCTCCTGATATACTGATACTGTGTTCACACAAGTCCTGGAGGAGGGAGAGAAGTCAAAGGGTCAGAGGTCAGCTGGGTTTATTCTGCTGTGATCTGAAAGCTTCTAAATCAAGTTTGACGATTCAAAAATAAAATTATCTGATGTCAGATGTGTTTATATTCTGCTTCACTTTATTTTATTAATTATTAAATACAAAATCATTTCAGTTTCATGTTTGTTAATGTCATGAGTCCCACTGATCGGCTGCCAAACATCAAAAGGTCTAAAAAAGAGTTGGTCAGAAGCAGACGTCAAAGAGGAAGGGACATCCTCCGTTTTTTCTGCTGAGCTTCTGTGATACTTTTATTCTTTTCTATTATTAGGTTTTGGTCTTTGGAGAGAGGCGGAGGTAAGAGGTGGGGCAGCAGTACAGATCTACACTGTCTACACTGCTGGAAATAAATCAAGAATACACAGAAGCCTGACACAGAATGACGTCATGTACTGCAGAAATCTTTTCATGTTTATGTCTGTCCACTTTTCAACCTTAGCTGGGATCATTTGTATCTATGTTTTCTAAAACTTTATGAGGGTGTTACTCAAAGAGAAAACAGTGATGTGCATTGAAAGTGTGACTCACCATCTTCCCGCTCTCCTTCTCTTTGTCAGAGTCCTTCAGCTCTCTGTACATTATCCTGCAGGACGAAAAAGAACAGAAATGAAACACGTGTGAAACCATCGAACGACTCAGACTCAGACTCTGTCATGACTCTTACGTGTAAGTGGGCTCCCAGATACGTCGCAGTTTGTCCGTCTTCACGGCTCCACTGCAGGAGAGCTGCAGCAGCCGCTGGACGTAGTAGAAGATGGTGGACTTGTAGTTGGACAGAGGAAGTTCCACCTCCCGGGTCGTACCCAGCCCCGCCACCTGAACGCACACATGAGCCAAAATTTAACATTTAAACCTGTAAATTAAACTTAAATCTCATGTTCCAATTTCAAACTCCAAACTTTTCAAACCTGCAGGATCTGACTTTTCTAACTACAGACTCAGCTCTATGTCTGGATTTAAACCGTTCACAGTACAATCTTGTAAATAAATCATATATTTCCTGACGTTCTTACCTTCAGGGTGAGAGAGAGGTGAGGGGACGGAGCGCACTCCACCTCCTCCTGAACCTCAGAACGAGGAGTTCCTGACAGAAAAAAAGAAAGTTTAGTTAAGTTTAAATACTCAGATAACATTTGCTTCAGTTATATAATCTAAGTAAGAGTGTATGAGCTGGGCTGGAATGTGGAACAGTTCACATCTTATATTCAGATCAACGCAGGAAGTGACGGCTCAAAGTAAACACTGGGACATCCTGAATCTCGAAGAGGCATTTGCTAGTATCTGATAAAAACCTTCACTGAGCAGTGGTTTAAAAGACTGACCAGAATTTTGGATGTTTATACATGTTCATCATCATCAACCTGACACAAATACTATTATTAATGTTTGCTTGACTTCATAACTTATTTCTTGACTTTTTTTAATCTTGTTCCACTTATACATTACTGAGATCAATTTTAGGATCCTGGCGTGTGTGTGTGTGTGTGTGTGTGTGTGTGTGTGTGTGTGTGTTGTACCTGGCGGGGGGATCTCCAGGTCGGTGGTCTGCTGGACGTTGGTTCTTCCTGGTCGGGGGTCAAAGGCGGGGACGAGAGCAGAGAACTGTCTCTTCAGGACAAAGTCGTCGTCCCACGTCCTCCTGCGACCTCCTTTGGTCTCGTACTCCTCTTCCTCCTGCGGGGACAGCAGCCAGTCACTCATCACACCCTCTGACATCACTTCCTGTTGCTCCAGACTCACAGTGCCAGGTGAGTGCTGATCTACAGGCACTGTTTTATTAAAAAGGTCTATTACCAGGACCTCCTCGTACTCCTGGTCCTCCTGATTGTCGTCTTCGTTCTCGTCGTCGTCGTCGTCAGGCTCTGGGAGGTCCTCCTCGTCGTCCAGCTCAGCCAGTAGTGTGTTGGCACGACAGCTGTCCAGGAAGTCTGCAGGAGGTTAGAAAAGGGAGAGAAAGAGACATGAGGAAACATGATGCTGGTTTAAGCAACAAAGGGAACATCTTAAAATCCAGCTCCACAGATTTAAAGCCTTAAGAGCCTCCACGTCAGTGATGAACAAATAAAATAATGTGAAACCACACCCCTGTGCCAAATACAACTACCGGAGATAACCAAAAGAACGTGTGCAGCCTAAACAAATATGAAATATTGAAGGTTAAATACACATTCTGGCTTCTAAAAGCCCAATGTTTATCTCACAACACGACACTATCACAATACCTGGGTGTAAATTTAATACGTTTAACAATTTTATGTTTTACAAAGTACTGTGATCTGATATTGGGCTTTTTTTTTACTTTTCTAAGAGTAGACTGGGGGGAAAAAATCTGTTGTCATGTTTTACTTATTTAAGCATCACAGGTAAGTTGTATATGCCTCTTCCAACCACTAGACTATTCGCAAGGGAAGAGAGCAAGCGCAAGGTCTAGAGATGGTCTCAGTCACAGCTGGAATAACTCAAAATCCCAGCACCAACGTCACAGCGGGCTGGATCTGATCTGTGTAATGGCAGCAACAGAAAGTTTGCTCATCTGGTGCGAAACCTGGGCTCGGCTCGCTGAATTCAAGTTGCTATTAGAGCAGCTGACGGTCCACGGACTGCACACCATATTCTGCTTTCTCGCTTTGGGACTGTTTTTCTTGAGACGGATATCAAGTCTGATTATTCATAGATTAAAACAATAAAAGGGGAAACAAATCTTAAAAAACAAATTACATTTTGTCTGCAGCACTGAGTTTTTAACATGTCAAGTATTGAAAGCATTAAATAAATCCTTAGTCTGACTGTTTTGATTTACCTACCATTATATCAGGAATTTTCAAATTCAACTCATCAGGTTGGTCATTTGAGACGGCAATGTAACTCTTGTAGAGCTGTTTGTTCATTTGAGAAACCTAAATTACTTAACATAATACCAAAACCTGCTTTGCGATATAACACATGTATATTCGATAAAATTTAAGATATATTTAGGGCTTTTTGCCTTTAATTGGTAGGACAGATGTTTCAGTGTAAAAGAGGGAGATAGAGAGGGGGGATGACATGCAGCAAAGGGCTGTAGGTTGGAATTGAGCCAGCAGCTGCCGCGGCAAGTTCAAGGCCTTTGTACATTAGGTGCTTGCTCTACTAGGTGAGTTAATGGGTGCCCCAAAACTGAACATCAATAAATAAAGGTTTCATTTTGCAACATAGACACAACTATTGAACAGACACTACGATCAAAATATTTAAAGAAAAACCAGGCTCTGCTTGTAGGATGCTTTAGGATATGTTGCTATTCTTAACATTTGTAGCCTCAAAGATAAATTGAGGAAATCATCAGGAATGAAAATAATAGTTTCAGATGTGCTCACACTTCATTTTGCTGCTCTTTTAAATTCACCTGCAGAAAAAAAGCTTTTCAAGGACAGAGAGTGATGTTAAAAAAAAAAAAAATCATGTGACCTGTTCAGAAAGGGTTGGGATATGGGATATATGGGATATTTTAGTTTGCTAATCTGCTCTGATGTCAGAAGAGTTAGACAGCAGGTTAGCTGAAGCAGGCTGTGTGTGTGTGTGTGTCTGTGTGTGTGTGTGTGTGTGTGTGTGTGTGTGTGTGTGTGTGTGTGTGTGTGTGTTTGTATGGTCACCAACCATAGAGAGAGAACTCAGCCTCCTGGCCTGTGTCGCTCTCGCTGGACGTGGACGTCAGGCTGGTCGTCAGGGTGTTGCTTAGCAACTGGCCCACCGACAGACCCGTGGTGGCCGTGGCTACGTTATTGCTGCTGGTTACTATGGAGGTTGACATGGTAACGGTGGAGGTGGTGCCAGTGGTGGTGAGGTTAGGAAAGCTCTGAGCGCCCATGAGAGGAGAAGCTGCAAACAAACAACAAACAAACAAACAAACAAAGGGCGGTTAGTTTGTCAGGAACCAAGGAGACAAAGCTGCAGGTGAAGCTCGTTAAAATCCAGTCAGCTGACTGGAAACAGCTGCTGATTGGCTGGAGGATGCTCATGCTGTTCGCCCGGCAGGATGCAGACCGTAACATCTTGTCTCAGGTCTGAGTAACATCTCACAACAACCACTAACAATCACCTCTGAGCAAAAACATTTAACTGGAGTCCAAAGTAGGTTGAGATGATCTCTTAGGTTAGACTCTTCCTGTCACTTCAGTGCTGCTGAGATGGTTTTGTTTGCAGCTTACTGGTACATCTCAACCACCAGAACATTTCCAGAGATGCTGTTTGGAACTTTACCTACAGTTTGACTGCAGGAACCTGGATCCAGTTTTAAGAGAATTCCTGCTCCTTAGCCAGCAGTGTCTGAGAGCTTTCATAGTGGAGTTTATCCTAACACTACACAGCTACAATATTCATTTGGCCTGCTATCTAGAGTGACTAGAGTAGTGATTTTTTAATTAGCTTTTAATAGAGTTTGGAGTTTCCAGCTAGCTTTGAAAAAAGAGAAAAACTTTCAAACTAACTTCAGACAGAAAAGTACTACACTGTAGAATTAGTGTAGTAATACTGCAGTACTCCGTGGCAGTTACGGTGTAGCATTAGTGTAGTAATACTGCAGTACTCCCTGGCAGTTATGGTGTTGTATTAGTGTAGTAATACTGCAGTACTCCCTGGCAGTTACAGTGTAGTATTAGTATAGTAATACTGCAGTACTCCCTGGCAGTTATGGTGTAGTACTAGTGAAGTAATACAGCAGTACTCCCTGGCAGTTACAGTGTAGTATTAGTGTAGTAATACAGCAGTACTCCCTGGCAGTTACAGTGTAGTATTAGTGTAGTAATACAGCAGTACTCCCTGGCAGTTACAGTGAAGTATTAGTGTAGTTATACAGCAGTACGTACTGTCAGTTACAGTGTAGTATTAGTTTAGTAATACAGCAGTACTTACTAGCAGTACTCATGACGTTCCTGCCAAGTGTGTTGGTGTTGTTGTCGCTGCTGCTGCGGCTCAGGTTCATGTTGTTGGTGGCGTTGGTGCGTGACATGTTGGGCGCACGGCGGACGAAGGACTCCATCAGGCTGGCCTCCCGTGATGACAAGTTAGGTACGCTGGCGCTGGAGCTCATGGGTGCGCCAGCAGCCAGCAGGGAGCTGACGGACAACCGGGCATTAGCCGCTGAGCACAGAGGCCTCTGAGAGGGTGTGTCCTTACTGGATGACTCCGACACCGAGCTGACATCTGGTGAGCTCACGCTCACCAGCCCCATGGAGATTGCTGTTGCTGGGTCAGTTGCTGTGGATGAGTCCTTGTTTCTGGCTTCATCGCCAGGAGCGGGCGTGTCTGCGGTAAGCGTGCCAGAGCTGGATACTGAGCCAGACCCACCCTCTGCCGCAGAGGACAGCACGACAATCGGCTCATGTTGGTGTCCGTCAGCGCCGACCCCAGTTACTCCTCCCACCCCAGAGCCCTGGTCCAGCAGCAGCCCCTCGGCCCTCCTCTCCAGCCGCAGCCCCCCCGCACCAGGCAGCCCCGCTGAGGAGCTCAGGCTGATGTCGGAGGAAGAGGCGACGCTGCACACAGAGCTGCTGCTGCCCTTCCTGCTGGAGGAGCTGGCCCCGCCGAGAGACGTGGCCCCGCCCTTGTCGGGACAGTTATTTTTCACCAGGCTGCTCCACGACTGCTGCTGCGAGGAGGATGAGGTGGAAGAGGACGAGGAGGACGTGGTGGTGGTGGTGCCGCCGCTGGCCGCCGGTGTCGCGGAGGGTCCCACCGTGGAGGAGGCGGGGCCTGAAACAGTGGATGAGACAGGTTTGGGTGACGGCGCTGTGGCAGCCGACTCAGGGTCGTACCCTGGAGCAAGCTTGAGGTCAAACTTCCCTTCAGCGCCCATACGGTAAGAGTTAGAGCCGCCAGCATCCCAGGTTACATCAATCCAGCCTGGATGGACAGAGAGATAGGAGGGAGACGGACGGATGGATGTCAGAGACCCGGCAGAGAGAGAGACAGACAGAGAGACAGCGACAGGTAGAGACAGAGAGGTAGAGGGAGGTAGACAGACAGCAAAGAAGCAGCTTACAGTCAGAGCAGCTCCACACAGCTCCACACTGGACCAGATCACTGCGGGATCATTTGTGTGAAATGTTCCTTTAAAGTCACAATGAAACCATGAACCTGTTCTCTGATTTGTCTAATTATAACAATAACAAGAAGTTTTTTAATAAGTAGAAATTTTAGAGGACATATTGCAGAGGTACTTTTCCAAAACTAAAGAAAAATTCATTTATTCTTTTACTTACTTTCAAAGATCTATTTTATGCAATTTTTCTTTAAGTCTTAAGTAGAACAATTTCAGTTTGTAGTTTTCTGTAAAGTACAATAAAGGACGTGTTTGATCTGATTACTGTGTGTATCACAAAACTATATAAAAATATTAAAGCTGGGTAAATAACCTTAACACTGTTAAAAAATACTGGCTGAATTTTGCAAATGCTTTGTATGAATGTACCCAAGACTGTATATAAGGATGGATGACAAGACAGCTCCCCAAAAGTGAAGCCAAAACATTTCGATCGCTCCTGGTGGCTGGCTGCAGTATAGGTCCTTAACCCCGACCCCTCCATGTAAAGGCACACATGCATCAACTTCAGAGAGTTAGCTGTGACAAAGGCCACCTGCTGCGTTGCCAAATTTGCACATGAACACACCGCGAAGACTAAAGCCTATGGCCAACTAGCACGTACGTTCTGTACCTGTGTGAGAAGAAATGACTCTCCACAGCAGTAGACGGCAGCAGTGTGCAATTGTCATTCAAAAGCTGAAACCAGAAGACTGTCCTGACGCTAGTTAGCCAGTTAGCACACTAACAACACAATCCAGTGTTGAAGAACAGAGCATTTTTACCGTGTGCCATGAACAATAACACAAACCATCACTAAACTTTGTTTACATTCCTCACTTCCTCACCCCTGCACCGAGCTTTACTGCCAATCAGAGCAATTTCATTTACTGAAGGGGCCCACCGGCAGGCTAACGTTGATCATTGGCCAGCTGTCGGTTTAATGGGTCAGGACCATAATTGTATGAAACATCAGCCAAACTAAAAACCCAACGTACACGTCAAACTAATTTCGACTAAAGATTGTTTTTGTCATTTGAAGTAGTTTTTAATCACACTTATGTTTAAGTGCTTGTTTATCTGATTAGTTTGGTTATAATGTGTTATTTGATGCTATTAAAGGGAGGTCGACATCATGATTGACAGCTGTGTGTGCTAATCATGTGCTTGCAATCAGTGGTGCTGCTCATGATAGGTTGGACGGGTGTATAGAACTCAAGGCCTTGGAGATCACGACTGCACAGACTCTGGCTCCAAATGACATCACCAGCGGGAGATGGCAGCAGCCGTATTCAGGAAATTTTGGATTCATGTTTGTATTTTTGTGGAGATGCATCCTCCAACTTTATATCCCGTCGTTGGTCTGTACATATGGAAAAACCTAGAACGTCCTAACTTAATATGAAGAAAGGAAGTGGAAAAATTCTGTTTCACTGTGACTTTAAAAGCAGAGGTTCCCAAAAGCCACAGGCGCTGCAATATCTATCACACTGTTCATTTATTGAGAGTTTCTTTAAGTTATGTTAATGTTTATATTAACTATGTTTTATGCTGTGTTTCCAAACATACAAAAAGAGAATGTAAAAAGCAGAAACTGCCACAATACCTGTATAAAAACTATTTTAATTTGCAGTTGGTGGTCGTCAGACTTAACACAACTCTAGTGTTGACTTCGTTTGTCTTTAAACACCTTAAGCAAATCTTAAAGAAAATAAGAAATCTATTTAACATAATAGCACATTTTAACTGAATTTGTTTATTTAAGTTTAAAAGTGTATCTGTCAAGCTGCAGAGCACCTGTTATTTGTTAAACATAACATGATACAGAGTGAATGTTTAATCATGGGTTTGGGAACCAAAGCCTTACAGAAAAATCTGTTGACTTTTTTTAAAACTCCCCTCGAGGAGGTTTGTGGTCCAGGTGGAGCGATGAGAGAGAAAAATATGAACACAGTCACAGAAAATGACAATCAAAGCAAAAGTAGAAAAATATTTCTGGCAAATGCAAAAAGCGTCAAAGCCACAAAGAAAGAAATTAAACAACAATAATCCTGGTGTATGATTTGTAAAAATGATAATCAACAGAGCTGCTGGTGGCGTCGAACATCAGATCTGAGTCAAAACACAGAAACACCGAGAGGAGCGAGGCAGAGAGGAAGAGGAGGAGAAGAGGAGGAAGGAGGGAGGAAGGTGTTCATTATGTCCTGCGAGAGCAAAATTAAGAACTTTTATTAAGAATTGATGTAACAGCGACTGTCCAGGTGACCTGTTGGGAGACATCATTCACCTCTTAGTCACTCTGAAATACTTTCATTTATTTTGTCTGCTGATGTGTTTTATCACTCCATCTCGTTTTACAGTTTTTAATGAGTATTTGGAAAAAGACGCCACATGTAGCTGACTATCTATCAATTGAGGTAGGCAGTGAAGGTGATTCAGTCAAGCAGGTAGTAAGTGTAATGCACGATTTTGCTATATCTGTCTGAGGTCATAGGTTTCCCTGTAAGGACTCGCTGTACTTTCCTGACACTTTCTTTTTCTGCAGGTGCAAATAAACGTACTTCACCTGAGAGAACAGGAGGCACGTGTAACAGTCTCTGCTGGTCATTTGTTAACTGGTTGTGGCTGCAGCTGGATGATGGATTAAAAAATCTGAGTGTAATAATCAAAAGGGCCGTCACAGTCAGCCACAGGAAGTTAGCTATTAATTAGCTAACTGTAAGCTGAGCTAGCACATGCCACGCCACCATCCTAACAGCTGATTGTGAGTACGATTGCTGGTTTGTACAGAGACACAGACAGGGGTGATATTTCTATCAGACACTGAACACCACAGAGGTCATGTTAAAGGTCAGGTATTCAGGGAGAAAATGGTTAATGAAGATGGTCTTACAGGAACCTGCTGAGGACACAGATTACAGAGTAAAACATGAACGTTGACTGAGGACAGGTATTTGAACCAGCAGGCTGTAAACTCCAGTCTGTCAATAAATTTGTACCAGTGTTCTTCTATTTGGGTGCAATATTTTCAAAGTTGTCTGAAAGTCATGTCTTTATATTTAACCTGCTCGTTTTCTTTCCTCAGTCTCTGAATGTAATGTTTCAAAAAGCTTAATCTAAATTTAAACGACTGTTCTTGCACCAAAATGTGAACTTCTGAATTTCAATTATAAAAATACAAATGCAAGTTTACTACTGGAACAAATATCTTTCCACAGTTGAACCTCTGAGTGCTGAAACATAAATCTGGACTCCTGTTAAACCTGAGGACAAGAGACATTATTAGACATGAACTCACTTCACATTAAACAGTTACTCTGGTTGGTTTGTGAATCCATTGAATCCTCTGATGCTGCAGGATGAATGATGAGTTTTTAAGTCTTCAGTTTCAGTAACTTACCGTTGTGAGCCTCTCCGGTGACGGTGCCCTCTCCAGCTGGGTTCCCGTCTTGGTCACGCCACTTCCAGTCGATGCCGCGGACGACCCGCGCCCCCGGGACGATGTACTTCATCACCTGGGAGCGAAAAAGGCGGCGCTGGCGACGAAGGTTGGCCTCCGCCTCCTTCACAGCTTTACCTGAAATGAGGAGGACAGAGAAGAAGGTTTATATCAGACATTTTTAATGTTAACTTGATGGTGACACAGAGAAGAAGACAAACTTAAGGAGGTGTCATAGAAATGTAAAAGACCCTTTCTGTGAGGCCTGATTGATGCTGTGATGTGGTCAAGTCTGCTACGGATGGTAGTTCTTACCCAGCTGGTCCTCACAGACGGCGGTGACGGTGCCGTACAGCTCGAGTCCGGACAGAGACAGGTAGTGAGTCTGACCGCTGGCGTTCTTCCCCATCTGTTTGATCCTGATGTGTCTCCAGCCCTGCTTCTCATCTTTGGACGGGTCCAGAGGCCACGTGGCCGTCGACCTGACACACACACAGACACACACAATCAGATGAAAACTGAGATCAGCTTTGTAGTTAATTAAGCTCTGTGTCGTGTGCTGCCTTTAAGTTATGTATGATTTTCTGTAAATATGAGCTCTCAGAAAAAAAACATGTCTGCCTCTTAGTGTTCAATTATTTCTAAGATAAGTGGGGGATTCTGGGTACTTTTTGCGACACTTGCTGATCAAACTTTTGTCATGTATCCTGCAGAATGAATTGATCACTGTAGTTTATTGGCATAAAGAGTAAAGCTGTACCCCGGTTCGTTGAGGCTGCAGTCGTCTACATGGGTATAAAGAGTCGTCCAGTTTTGACCATCCTTCGACACCTGGAACACCCAGTTCCTCAATGCAGAGCGGCCATAACCCCTGCAGGAGGAGAAGGAGGAAGAGAAAGGAAAGAGTTATCCCAATGAATGTATTTGTTTATGCTTGTTACCGAGCATGTTTGAGGATAAAGGTGCGTATGTTTACACCCTGTGTGTTTGATTTTTTTTACCTGGCGTGTCTCAGGGTGTATGCAGAGGGGATGACCCAAAGGCCGAGGTCGACAGCGAACCAGGCATTCTTGTCATCATTAGTGTGGCAGTTTAGGGCGGAGCTATCCCTGCTCAGGATGTCCTCCAACCGACCGTAGGGGAGGTTGCGCCCCTCTGATGATGTCACTACCACCAGGCCATAGGCAGCAGGGTTCACCCACTCATAGGCCGTCCTGAAAGAGACACAGATGAGGTGTGATGAGATAAAAATGTAACTCAGAGTCCGCTTGTGATGATGCTCCAAAAGTCTGGTCTAAAACTACCATGTACTAATACAACAAATTATATTTTAAAAGTTTAAATCATCTTTAAGCATCTTAAATAAGTCTTTGAACAGAGGAAATGTGAATGACTAAAATGGGACACTTCACAGGCTTAATTTGTCCAGATAAATACAAAACAATGTCTTAACTCCACTCAAAAATCAGCTAAATTAATTATATCCTGCCAAATCGCCAAAATGTACATGCTGCATAAAATGTGACATTTGGAGCCTCAGCTTGCTTTAAATAAATATTCATAGTTTGACTTTTGTTGCTGTTCTTACTTGGCGTTAGTTCCGACCCAGTAGATGATTCCATTCTCGTCAAAGTCGTGTTGGTGTCTGAATGTGAAGGTCTGTCCTTCCCTCAGCTTCCTCACGAAGACAAAGGATGAACGCTCGAAGTCGTACCACTGCTTCGCCACCTGGACAAAAGAAGAGGAAGAAGAGCAAGAGGTTAAAAGTGAAACTACATTTCACATCAGATTAGAATGAGTAGAGGTGATGCCTTTCATCCAGTTAGATGAGTCTCTCTGTTTGTGTTCTCAATGGCGTTGTCTCTAATGTGTAAACATCACACTGGTGTTCAGTGCATCCTCACCATCTTCAGCAGGTACTGCTCCAGAGACTCCACAGTAGCCAGTGGTTCCATCTTCAACATGCGACCCGTCCGGTCGATCAGAGCTGTCTCGCCTGGAGCTCGCTCCAGACGGAACCGCAACCTCCTTGTCAAGATCTGAAGAGAACAAACACACTCCATAACTTTGTCCTTCAAAAGACAGAAGTCAGAGTTTCCACTCAGAAACAGACCTGGATCCAGACCACACTGCGACTCACCTGCAGGTTGTATGAGGATCCTGGAGTGTCGTACAAGTGCAGAGGTAGACGTTCTATTGACTCCAGGACAGCTATCAGTTTACGGATTAAGGCAACAGCTGGTCGGCTGCAGACACACAAACACAGCTCAGGTTTAATCTGACAGTCTGAGACAACAACAGACAACAGGTGGACCGCCCTTTGTTAAAGCCCCATCACACCCACAGTCCTCCCAAACAGCTGCGCTCACTCAGCTTCTTCTTGCAGTCTGAGCATGTGTTTGAAGTACGGAGCATATGACTGGATAACTGAGACTTGAGACTACTCCTTTAAAAAGGTCAGGGTGTGAATATGTCATCTGGTGTCTGGTGCCGTTACCTTTCATCGTCTTCATTCTCGCTGAAAGCCGCCTTAAAGACATTGATCCTCTCCATTAAAGGCTTACAATCGTGTTTCAGGTCCAGTTCCACACTCTGCACACAGACAGACACAGGATCTCTCACTTTACATCAGACGTCTCAGTGACTTTCTACGTTTAATGATGGTTTTTAAAAAGAACACTCACGTTGTTAAGGACAGTAAACAGAGCCTGGACCAGGCCACTGCTACACATCTCATACGGAGAAATCGTGTTTTCATCCTTCAAAACTACGATCAGGTTCTCCAGAGCTGTTTTCATCAGGTCCCTCCACGTGTTCTCTCCTTCGATACACTGACAACACAAATCATACCAACATTAATACCTGCAGCATCGTTTATAAGATGGGATCAATCCTGGTATCAAGAGAGCTGTATCCAGGATTTTAGAAGTGTATGTGTGTGAGTGTGTACCTGTCTGTTGGTGTGCAGCTCCCAGGCGGACTCCAGCTGAGTGGAGATGTTCCTAAGGGTGACCACTACTCCTCTGGGCATGCTCTCTACAGCTTTAAAGTGGTCGTCATACAGCTCCCTCGCCATGCTTTTCACCTTCTGCTTCGTCTTCTCCAGCTTAGACTTCAACTTCCTGCCTCGCTTCCCCGTCCAGCCAGTCACAAACTCTGAGCCTGAACACACGCACACACACATCATCAGCCAACATCAATGCAAGTCCAGATACAAGCTTTAATACAGCTGATCATTGACTTCTTTTAAATATGCTACAGGAACACATTGGACTGTTTTAAACTGGTTAAACTCTGAAATATCTCATGGGGTTCCTCATGGATCCATCTTAGAGCCACTAAGATGAGATCAGCTGCCATTTAACAGGGACAATACATGATTGTGATTGTCATGTTAACATTATTATTGTTTGTAAAGCACTGCCAATGTGTGTTATGTCACACTAGAGGCCGATGCTGTTGCGTTACATGTCATGCCCGTCACGCCTCTTTTGCTTCTGGAATACCGGCACGCTGTCTACAATCACAAACTGACGTGACATGACACAGCCATTGTTTGGTTTTAAAAAATACAAAGGCTGTGTAAAGAAGGGACTTCATAACAGCTCTACAGCGCAGTCTCTATGTAAAAAGGGCCGAAGAGAGCAGCTAGGAAATGCTGAGACTCACCCAGTGAGGTCTCAGCTGTGAATGAGTGTTTAGTTCCTCTGTTGGACTCGAAGACGAAGCCCGGCAGGTCTTCCTTTAGGATGGTGGCCTGCTGTCCATCTGAGTTGTGGATGGCGATCTCTCCTTCCTTCAGGCAGGTCAGAGACCAGTTCCCTACTGTCAGCTTAGTGGGACCCACACTGGACAGGATGGGCTGGCTGGCTGTTACTGGTTTCACCTGACTCCTCGCACGCTGCAGCTTCTCCAGGAACTCACTGCGAGACTCTGTAGGAGGAGAGAAGAAAAGGACAGGAGGTAAGTGGGAGCAACATAATAACCCAGCAGAGATAACTAAGTGTGTCCTGAGTCAGGTGTTCGTACCGGAGCTGTCTGATCCTCCCTCTGGACTCCCACTGGAGTACATGGTGGCCAGTTTCCCGTCCAGAATGAACCTGAACCAGCCGTTAGAGCCATTGGAGAGCTCGAGCGCAGCGGCGTCAGACCAGATGTAGAGACAGTCCCTCCCTCTGATGATGGACCAGTCCTTCCAGTGATACGGCTTCCCCTGCTGGATCTCCCTCGCGTCTTCCTGAGCCTCCTCCTCCTGCAGGGGGAGAAACAACCATGGATGATATAAGTTAGATTCATTTCTAACAGTTCTTAAACTGTGACTTCTTTGGCATCAAAACTGTAAAAACAGTGTTTCACATTTCTTCCTTGTGCTTTAATATTTTGGTGCAAAAATTAGAATATTTACACATTTGTGATTTAAAATAGTCAACTTAAAATGAGCTACATACCAAAATACTATTTTTGTCCTGAAGAAAATCAGTATGTTACAGTGATATGAAAATAAAACATCACTACTGTAAATAAATAAAATCTAAAATAAAAAAATTCTTGAATCAAACCAAATCCTTGTATGAATGATCCCTTTTTATCATAATATAAAATTTGTATGAGTGTGTGTGAAGTGTATGTTGCTTTATGAATAAAAGATGCTGCACTGACCACACTTTGGTCACTTTGGATTGTTAAATGGGTCGAGTCCCAAATCTGAGATGACATATTAACACCGTCTCTTTCCCTCTACCTTCTCAGGTTTGGCTTCGTCCTCGTTCTCATCGTCGGACGCTGGTCCAGCCAGAGTGGACACCTTGTTGATGACTCCCAGTCGAGCCAGCTGGTCGAGGAAAACGTCTCCACCTTTATCCACCAGATCTCTGATGATCTGCAGAGCCAGGAGGTGGCCGTCGTCATCGTCCTGAAACACAGAGACAGTAGGTTTCATGTCATTTGTAGCCATGACAACAGTTGTGTTGTTTTCTGACTCCAGAAATAAAAACTTAATGACAGACTGAGCAACAAATGGCAGCAGTGTAACGAACTGCAGAGTGTGTATTCTGCACTGAGAAGTCATCCAATCATAGCAGAGGAGGGACGGGACAAATATCACAAGACCAATCATCACATTAAACAATGGAGGAGAAATGAAAACTAAACGAGGATCAGCAGGTCCATCCTCTCTCTGCACATGCTTCAGCCTTCCCTTCATACAAAGCAGGTAACCTACTCTACCTTGCGCCGACAGTAGGGCTGCGACTAACGACTATTTTAATAGTCGACTAGTCGCCAACTATTGAAACGATTAGTCGACTAATCGGATAATTATTAAATTTTTCTTAAATTTAGCATGAGGTTGCTTTAATTATGTGGCAAATGATAATAAACACAAGAAAGATGGGTACTTCAATGAAAAATGCATCTTTTATTTAACTTTGCTGCTGATAGGCCGGTTCATACAAAAAGTAAATAAAAATGTCCTATCTAAAACCAATTAGGCACAGTGCTCGGTCAATGTAGACATAAATCCATAAATAAATAAACCTCTGTCCATTTTTTAAGGACAGGCAAATGTGTTTTATAAAAAATAAATAATAAATTAAAATCAAGTAAACATTTTTTCCTGTAAGCCAAGGGCAGGCACATTAGCAGCAGTAAAACAGTAAACAAAACAAATATTAAGTGCATTTTGTGAAGTACATTCAGTGGTCAACTGCACAGTCTGTTGCAAAAGAACTTTACAATTCTCAACAGTCTGAAATCTAACGGTTTTGACGACTGACGTTTCGTTCAACTGTCCGACGTGCTTTCTCTTTAAATGTTCGTGCATCACCGAGGTGCTGCCGTGATACGCAAGGTCTGCTTTGCAAACCTTGCAAGTAATCTTTTTATTCGCCGTATCCAGGCTAAAATGCTCCAAACTTTAGAAATTTTGGTACGCGTAGCTGCTGTGTAGGACGCCGCCATTTATGTGTACGTTACTGCTCGGCAGAGACGCTATTGCATATGTGCGACTCTCGGCAGAGATTGTAATGAAGTGAGATACCTCACTCCGTGGAAAAACACGTCTGGCGACAACTGTCGACAATGGAATTCATTGTCGACTATTTCTATTATCGATTTTTGTCGACAACGTTGAGGAATCGTTGCAGCCCTAGCCGACAGTTGTATTTGCACAGAGGGGTGTGTGTGAGACAGACAGTGTGTGTGTGTGTACCTCTTGGTCGAGGACAGTAGCAGTGATCTCCACCAGCACCGTGGGAAGATTGTGTCCCGTCTCGCTGTCACACACCTCCTTCAGCAGGACCTCACTGCTGTAGTGAACCATCTTCCTGATCAGAGCCAGACTGGCTTTCCTAAACACACAGAGACGCAAACACACAATGTTAATTTCTTTATCTATTACATTTTTATAATGACTAAAGACTTGTGCTTTTGGTCTGCTCACAATTAATCAGCCAACCAATGACAGATAGCGTGCAGCTCATTTTCCATCAGCTCTAATTAAATTAAGGTTAGGAATGTGGTGGCACGTGTAGTGCTTCAGGGTGTGATCCATCTGTCTTTTCATCAATGCGGTGTAACAGAGGGAGGTGAATGTTTTATATATTTGTTAACATTAAAGAAATTCATACTACTATAGTTAGGGTTGTCAGTTTAAAAAAGAGAAGGCAGTATGGTTTAATAAAGGTGTAGGAGACAGTTTACCTAATAGAAGGCAGCATGGTTTGCTGAAAGGTTTGTGCAAAAACAGGCAGAAGTCTCCTCAGGTAAATGGGAGCCATTTCTGGGTCTCCTTTGGGCTCGCTGCCCTCCTCCTCTTCCTTGTTCACATCTTTCTTCTTCTTGTCGTCACCCTTGTTCACTGGACACATCCAGTCTCCTGCAACACACACACACATATACAGAGGCTTGTGTTACCTCACTGCTGCTGAGCGAGCAGCTACACATACTTTTCCTCTCAGCTGATTATGGGCGCTCAGCTGTTGATAAACACAGCAACATGCACCGCGATTTTTGAAAAAAAGCTGCCGTGAAATGAGGCATTTCAGGCGGCAATGATCCCAAACACGGCCCTTGAAATCCTGGAGGGACAGATAAACAGTAGTATTGTGTGTGTACTAACCAGGGGACTGCAGTATAGCCACCACCTCACTGTGTCCTCTCTCCCTAGCCTTATCCAAAGGAGTTTTGCCGTCCTCATCTCTCAGGTCAGGGTTAGCTCCGTGACGCAGCAGAGTCTACACACGCACAAAAACACACAGATTACAATACAGAACACACACAGCCAATCAAAAGTTTCGAACAAAACATGATTCAAGGTGAGAGTTGGATACTTTAAAAGAAAACCCAAACATTGCCCAGACTTGGTGGTGCTGTTTTTACAATTTGTAATATTTGTGTATGTGTGTGTCACCTTGGCTACTTGTGGACGTCCGAAACAGGCAGCATAGTGTAGTGAAGATGACCTCTGACCTCTGTTGACGTCCGCCCCCCTCTCACATAAAAACTCCACCTGGAACAACAACAAACGTGTGGTTGGTCAAACTCAAGTTACAGCCAGAAAACACAAACCTCCAACCTCCAAAATCAGAGTCAATGTAAGACTCAACCAAATAATTTTTAACATTATTATTAATATTAATATTAGTACACCAGCAGGTGTGTCTAATAAACAAAGGTGTGATTTAAATAAAGAGCTCAGGGTCTCCAAGTTGATTTTTATTTTTACCATTTCCTGTGTGCCAAAAGCTGAGGCCCAGTTGAGCAGCGTCTGTCCAACATCATCCATGAAGTTCACCTCAAAAGCTGCAACACAGAAGAACAAGACAACGGCAGCAATTTAGCAGAATGTTGTGACAATGTGTTGTTTTGTCAACTTCAAAGGATAAGTTCAGTATTTTTCCAAACTCAACCTGTTTGTGAGGGACTAACAGGAAAAAGTGTTGTTGAAATTGGTCCGGTATTGAGAGTTTTCAGGAAGTAAGATTTATATTAAAAAATATTTCTCAGGAATTGACAACTCCTACTTCTCCACTCATCACAGGTGAGATCAGCATCTGCGTTCTTACCTCCAGTGTCGATGGCGTCGATCAGAGCGTCGGTGTCTTTGCTGCGGATACAGTCGATGAGCTGTCGGTGGGATCTCTCCCCTGAACTGTCCAGGCGTCGCAAGCCGGGGATCCGACCCGTCGACCCCGCTGTAGATTTGGGAAGCGCCTTTCGTCCCTCAAACAGGAGCACCAGCAGGAGGTCCACCAGCCGCATGGTGTCCAGCACACAGCGCTCGTCTCCTCCCAGAGCGGACTCCATCGAGTCGGGCAGCGCCGAACGCAACAGATCCTGGAGATGGTAGCGAAGGGGACGAGAGTGAATCAGACAATGTTAGATACACGTTTTATTATTCCAGTTTTGGCACTTGAGGTGATTTGACCTACATGTGTAACGAGTGGCGACCCTCTACACAGCGTGGACAGCAGGCTGACGATGGTCGACACCTGGTTGCTCAGTTTGGAATCCGGGGCTGGAGGGGCAGCACCTGTTGAGGTCCGGCCTGGTTTACAGGAAGAGGCGGGGCCGGACACCGTGCCGCCGGCAGCCGCCATACGGGAAAGCAGCTCTTCTGTCAGTCCATGTTTGGCTAAAGGGGCGGGGTCCACACCACGGCGAGTGAACCTGTCAGCTAAAGAGGCGAAGCAGCGCAAAGCACCGTCTGACACCTGGAGGACAAAGAGTGGTTAGTTAGTTCTGCTGAGAGACCGTCTGCTGAGACACAAACTGCAGACTCCTTGGTTACCTGGTGATCTTCATGTTTGAGGAGGCTGGACAGAGACTCGACGCAGGTCTCCAGAGATGAGTCCTGAGGCTCCATCTTGCTGCAGAGTCGGGACACCACGGCCATGGCTGAGTGCAGAGTGTCTTTGTGAACCAGATGCCCGCTGTCTCTGATGAAACTCAGCACACAGTTCAGACCACCAGCCTCGAACACGGCGCCAGACTCCCTGGTACAGATCAGCTCCAGCACCTGCACAGCAAAAACAGAACTTAATATGAAAAGCTCTTGAACTGGAGGACTTCTCTTCACCTGTTGGTGTCCCTGAGCCGGATGTCAAACCTTTCTGAATTAAAAATAAAAGATAAACCATAAAAACAGATTAATTCTGTGTCAGAATTTCCTTTATTAACAGGGAAGTTTTAAATGGATGTTAAGTGACTGCTCTTGCTCTCCCTGGAAAGGTATGAGGTCTACACCGCTGCAGGGAGATGAAACTTGGTGATTAAACCAGCAATTTTACAAGTTAGGGCTCCAGGGTGTGATCATTTAGTAAGACTCAATATTTCCACTGGCCACACTGGTGCACCTCATGTCCAGTTGAGAATGAGAATTGGGAGCTCCTTCCTCTCTGAGCAGAGGACGAGATCAGCTACTATATGACAGGAACAGTAAATAATTGTTGTTACCATTTTTTGCCATTGTTATTGTTTAGAAAGCACTGCTGACATGTTTGTGTTATGTGTCACTAGAGGCTGTTGTGTTACATGTCACACCCGTCACGCCTCTTTTGATTCCGCAATGCTGGCATGCTGTCTATAATCACACAATGGAGCTGTATGATGCCGCCGTCATTTGGTTCTATGTAAAAATGCAAAGGTGGCATGAAGACTGGACTTCCCAGCAGCCCTTAAACACTTTCCCTGTATTAAAAGGGCTGAAGACACAAAGAAGGGTAGAAGTAGAAGAAGATATTTAACATCTAGTGGAAATAATACTTTGTCCTTTTTTTATGCTGTCAGGTGCTTTCTGATCTTATAAAAGATAATCTTTCTGCTTCTATCAGTGCAACATATCAGACAAACTGAGGCCTAAAGACAGAACACAACTGTCCTGTGATGTGTATTAATAAACCTCTGGTAGCACATGGTACTGAGTCTCCTGCTTGTGGTTTGACTCCACTTCAAAAACACACACCAACACGGGAGCAGGCTGATCTCTGATCAGGAGTTATTATCATATCTTAGCCTGCGTTAACCCCGTGTTATCTGCCTCCCTGACACACTGGCCCTGTTCAGGACTGTGACTGATAACTGAGACAGACACTCTTTGAAGAGATTTCACTGGAACAAAAACACACTGCTGTTTCCTGACCCAGCTTCAAAACTGATGACATCACAGCCTTGAACGACAGGATAACGAGATGAAAACACTGAAGCGGCAGAAACACTGTCTCACTCTTCTTTACTGCCTGACACTGAGCTTTTTCATCGGGCAGAGGAAAGTGCTGCAGGAATTAAATCTCTAAAATCATCATCATGTCCGCAGGTTAGCAGACAGCCTGGCCCCTCAGCGAAGTCACGTCTCAGTTAATAACGCATACTGTAAAAGCTCCTCACATATCGACAACAAAACTCTCGTCCTCGTACCTTGACACACTGCTCGGCCAGGTCTCTGCTGGTCCTGTTGTTCAGCTCCACCACCACCAGCCGGTTGCACAGCGCCTTGATGGCCCCATCCACCCCCACGATCCTCCGGGTGCACTCTGCCGACACATCCAGGTAGTAGGTGATGGCTCTGGCTGTGACCTCCAGCACGTTATCTGGAGCGCTCTCGTCCAGGAAGATCTTACAGAGCGCTGGGAGGAACGTCCGAGGAGGACAGCTGAATCAAGAAGAGGAGAGAGACGGTCAGTCAGCTGACCTCTGACCTCCTGACTGCGTTACCATTTAGGAGCATACACTCACGTCTCAAAGCAGCGGTCCACGTTGTCGGACATGAGCAGCAGCATGCAGAGCTGCTCCAGAGCGATGAGCTGCATGTCCCGCTCATCGCCCTGCCCCATCTGCAGCCACTCCAGCAGGGTGTCTGGGTCCACGTCCGCCATGATGGTTAGCCTCCAGGGACAAAATTATACATAACATAGACCTTAGTGTAATTATACAGGTAGTTCATACATTAGTGTAATTATACATGTACCAGTCACTCTGTACACCCGCTTATTCTGTTTAGGAGAACAGGAGCTGGATGCTATACCAGCATGCACTGGGCAACACACAGTGCAGTACTTTCAACACATGTGAGCATCTGTTTTCAAAAACATGCGATTATTTTGACAGATATTGAGATTGTGATACAGGTCACAATAACAGTTCAACAATATTCAGAAGGAAATCAGGTTGTGCGAGTTGAGTAATTGGAAAAGTGAATTGAGTGTGACTTGGGTGAAGTGGAAAGTAAGTCTTATTTTCTTTTATACTGTACAAACTGTGATGATTTAAGAGAGCTGATGACCCATAAAATGGCTCGACTAAACCCTGACATTTTCTAGTGACCAAATACAAGAATGGTTGTTTAATTTTGACAGGTTTAAGTTTTCAAACGTTGCAAAAGCCTTGAAGAAAAGGATAAGATCGCCTGTTTAATAAGTACTTATCCTGATTCGTCAGTGCCACTCAGTAACACAATGATGATCTGATTATTTAGGATGCTTTTGTCGCTGCGCTACTTTTTCCATTGTCTTTTTTCTTTATATTTTCTGTAAATCAGAGATGCACGGTACTGGGTTTTTTGCTGGTATCCGATATGCTATTATATGACAACTCATTTGGCTGATAACTGATACCAATGTATGCACATATTATGGAAAATAATGCAACTTTCTATGCTTGTACCCTGTTTACTTAGTAGAGGTCAGGTTGAATGGGTGGGTCGTGCCTATGGATTTACTGTGGTCAGAACAGTGCCGTGTTGTAAGTAACAGATTCGCTCCTCCGACCTCCAATGTACATACTACAAAGACTTTCACAGACTGTAATGGTGACACATCTGTGGGTCCAGTCGTTTTATTGTTCAATATGTTTTATTTAAAACAGTTTGATAATAGACCGAAATGATTCGGACATTATTCTCAGTCGTTTTGCACCAAAAAGTAACGAATAAAAAACAATTAAGACCCGTTATCTTTGGTTAATGGTCCTTTCATCGTCATTTACAACCACGCCACAGTTTCTGCTTTGTTGCTCTGGTGGTAGTTAACACAGAATGAGACGACTGTGAGAGGGTCACACATATTCATCTTATCGTTTGTCTGTTTCAATTTCTGCGATTTATATTTCTCATACATACTTGTATATATTTCAGATATGTTTTTTGTTACCTGTGCTGTATCATTTACCTGAAGTTTTGTACATGTTCACTTTGTCAATAAAAATAAGAAATCAGATTGTCATATCTGCAGAAATCAGCATGTTGGCTGATTTCGACATTTTAATTTTGAAGCCAGTATCGCCCGCTACAGATGACATGCCGATGTTATTGTGCATCCCTACTGAAAATATGTACGTTGGATTCTGATTCTGGCTCGTTTGATTTAATGGTGTCTTGTAGCCCATGTGAGCTGGGCATAACCGTTTACATGACCCAATAATACAAAATTCATTCACTCAGTGAGGCGCACACAAAGCTGCAGTTTAGCTGCATCAAATCCTCCAGTGTAGACAATCTGATGCTGACCTCTTGTTTTAAATGCTAAATTACTACTTGCACCTTATTCCTGTTCTGACACTCATTTGCTGTGATGGTTGTGTTCAGGAAAAAGGCAGGTCTTAAATCAGCCTCTATTGTTCCCTTGAATGTTATTCAAACTCTCACGTCCTCTGTCAGCATCGCCTGACCTCTCACCTGGCTCCCCGATGGCTACCCGGTCTGGCTCAGCGCCCAATCACTGCTCACAGTTCTGTCGCTGTTTGGGACTCATCCAACCAACCGGACGGAGGGAGAGAGGAAACGTGGACAAGAGCAGAAGAAGAAGAAGTCGCTCACTCTTACAGGGGTTTCTGGGACATGTAGACTCTTCACCTGCAAACAGAACAAGGGAGACATTTAAATAACTGACACCAGAGGAAGAAATCAACTTCATTACCTCATTCAAAGAGGAAGTAAAATAAAATTAATTATTAATCATTGGCTAAAGAGCACAGAGGGTAATTCCTGGATGTCTGAGGCTTGTTTATACATGTGTATAACAGTGATGATTACAGGAAGGTATTTATGACAAAGAGGGGGAACACAGCATCTTTGCTTTCACTGTATTGTGTGTCACACAAGCAGAGCAATTTCACCTTCAGGTAACTTAATCTGCCATTTGTTAAACTGATATCTGCTGAATGATAAAACACAATTAGTATTATTCCCACTGTGTTATTTCTGCCTTAGCTTCTACGGCTTTTGCAGCCATAGTACAGCCTTCTGTCAGCTCAAGGAAAACTGAGTCAGGACTGGGTTCATGAACGTCACGGTGTGCATTCAAGTGTTTTCAGAAAGATTGGAAAAAACAGTTCTTGACGAAGAAAACTCACACTTATGCCCCCTAAAGTCACACAACTCGAAAAGTCTGCGGAAATTTTGGTACACCACTTGCTGATTTTGGTGTCATACACACAGAAACATGGCAGACGAAAGTAAATGTTTGACTGATGGTGACAAACATTTTATTAATTCAGCATTTTTGTTTACATGTAATTTGTAAAATGGTATTAGTTTGTAACCATCCACAGAAAGCAAAGTACATTAGTTAAAAAGTTATTTATTCGCTTTATTTAACCCATATTTAAAGGATAACTTCAGTATTTTTCAACCTGGGCCCTATTTCCCCATGTGTATGTGTGCGTATGAATCATAGGTACAACTCGTTCTAAAATTGGTTCAGTTCTGAGGGAGGCGGATGCAGCCGGCAGCCGCGAAACGAGCTAAAACGGTAACAGGGGCAAATGCGTCCCGTATAAGTTTGCGCATTAAAAGTGCTTTTTTTCCAACACTGACCGGTTCAGATCGCCAGTGTTATCTCTGTAAATAGCATATTAAGCGTTTCCTTTACCCCTGGGCTGACGTCATCTCGCGAGAGCTTTGCTTGTTGCTGGAAGAAAACAGAGGAGCCATGCTGAGCACTGCTCAGAGTGGCGCTGGTTGTCCCGGAGTACAGTTGGGAGTTTTACTGCATCAATTGAAAACAATGTTTTGTGTCCACCTCCCGAAATACTGAACCAATTTTAGAACGAGTTGTGCCAATGAATCATACGCACACATACACATGGCGAAATAGGGCCCAGATTGAAAAATACCGAAGTTATCCTATAACCAGGCAAGTCCTGTAAAGATCAACAATCTCTTTTTCAAGGGAGACCTGACCAAGACAGCAGCTTTAAAAAAGTTACAAACAACAATATAAAACATAACAGATATACAGTAACATGCAGAAATCTCAAGTACCAACCGATGATTCACCCTTGTACTTGTGAGAGCTTCAAAATCAGGCAGAGAGATCAATTCTCTTAGTTTCAAATCTTTTCTGTTCAATCAAAGTGCAAATGTATGATTGGAGTTTACCCAGTATGGCTTTATAAATGAACAAATACCAGTGACTGATGCTGAGAAAGGTCAAAGACGGCCAACCAGCCCTGGAATAAAGCATGATGGTATTACAGTTTGTTTCAGTGCAAGCAATGTGCAGATGCACTCATGTACAACAGATTGCTATAATCCAGAACTGGTAAAGAAAAAAAACATAGCAGCAACTGGTCTTTTCCTGGCCTCGGAGGTGAAACAGGACTTGTTCCTGAAATAAAACCCAAACTTCGGCCTCAGCATTTTAAGATTATCAACTTAAGGTTAAAAGAAAGACAGTCATCAAGCCAAATACTGAGATGGCTGCAACAAGAGACAACTTCTAACTTATTTCCCTGGGTAGTAATAATATCAGGAGTGTCCACGGGTTTCTTCCTAGCATTTAAAAAACACACTACCTTCGTTTTTAATCAGCATTTAAAGCTAGTTTTAGTTTTGAAAGCTGAATCTGGATAAAATTAAATACAGCCTACAATCTGACCACAACCTCCATGATGGAGGAACTAGCACAATATATCACTGTATCATCTGCAAAAAAACAGTCGACACCATCCAAGTTCTGACCTAGGCTATTAATATAAATAAAGAATAACCTATTAACCCTGACAACAAGTCAGGTAAAGCCATATTTAAGAGGTTGAATACTGGAAACAGCTATGTAAATGCTTGAGCAATAAAATACAACACATCTTCTTTGTAGCGTCCATGTTGTTTCCTCATTACAACTTAAAAGCTTGTGAACACACTGAAGTCAGAATACTGACTTCCCAACTCAGGAAATGGGACATCTGGGGAACATGTGAATGCATTGTAAATCCGTAGTGAAAGGTCGACACCCTTTCAGGACAGAAGATGTCTCCATTCCTCACCAAACAAACTGCCTGAAAAGAACGGCAACTTGTTCTGATTTGTAAAAGGAAGGGGATCATTCCTGGACAGCAGACCAGCTGCCAAAGCTTTTCAGGTAGGATTAAAATCACCACGTGCTAAACCGTGCACCTGATTAGACTGTATCAGGGTAATTCGACAGTTGCTGAACAGAACCTGCACCAAATGGTTTGAAAGGTCTGCGATGAACACACCCCCAATAAAAAACAACAACTAACAGCCTGACAGCAGTAAATAAAAATCTAAACCGCAGCATGTGTGCGATATCTGGAGCTAATCAACTCCAAGTTGTCGTGACACACTCTGAACTCTGATGTGGTTTTCTGTTCAAACAGCTAATCTGAACCTTTGAGCCTCTACACCCTGGCTTTCATCTGACAGGCAGGGAAGCGTTTAGAGAACTTCCACCGTCGACTGAAACATGCAAACATGCAAATGTGAGGCACTCTGATATGAAAAGCTGGTGTTCAGCTGACAGTCAGAGGACAGGGGATCACTGCATCCACTGTCAGAGGAAGTGTTATGAAGTACAAAGAGCTTTTAGTGAAGGTAAAAACAGGCCGGTGCAGTGGACGCAGACCTGAGACCTGTAGACCATAAAACCCTCCAGATGTGAGACACAAAAACTGATCTTAAACAACTACATCTATTGCTTTCATCTACTTCAAAACTGCAGACATTTAAACACAGTCTGGGTCAGACAGAAACCAAATCAATACAAAAATGTTAAAAATCTTTTGGGTGAGGGGAATGTGGTTTGGCAGGTCTGCTAAATGAGTGATGTCTGCTAAAATCTCACTGTGCTGCAGTTTCTGTGGTTGAAATATCAATAATCACGACGCAGAAAACACAAATATGTCGTCATCATTCAGAGGAGAAGGAAAGTCCTGACGTCAGACTTATCCTAATAACAGGAGCTTGTTTGTTTGCAATAACATCAGACACTGTTAAGAGTCCAGACGAGGCTGATGATGCCCAGAGTCAGCACATAGTCTGTGTCAGCCATACAAAAATATCATGTCAGTATTTACAATTTCTAATTGTGTTATGTGATGATGCTTGGCTTTCTCTGAATAAATTAAATGGCGCATTTGTCGGCCAGTAAGTTCCAAGAACAACAACAGAGAAATGCCTGATCCATTTGAGGCAGTTCAACATAATAATAATTTTAACTCAAGATTAAATTACTTGCTTTTTGCAGAGCTTTTGCCTGCATCCCACAGTACGGATTTATCTGCGACACTCGCTCTTTTTACACAGAAATCACGCTACAGGGCCGCACAAAGTCCGTTCCTCGAAGTCCTTCGCATTTTTACACAGAACTGAACTACAGTGGCGTCATTCCGCTCCAGTGTGCCATTATAGACAGCATGCAGGCATCATGGAAACAAAAGAGTCATAACAGGCGTGACATGTAACATATTTTTTAGCGGCAGCACTTTGTGAACAATAACTGTCCCTTATATATGGTGGCTGATCACAGGTTAAGAAGTTCCTGGATTTTTGGACGCTGTTCTTCTTTGAGTTAGCTGCTAACTGCTATCAGCTACTTTTGAAATCTCCCATAGTGGGTCACACGCCATCAGAACATCATACCAGTGCCACCCATGATCCTGTCAAGCCAGATGTTTATACAGATGTCATTTCGCCGGTGTCACTACCTCCGATGCTGCCTTAAAGGCAAGACAACACTGTCCCCCCATTATGCCACTGTACCTTTTATACAGAGCAGTGAAACGGGTTGACAGCGTGAAGTTCCCACCTTGGAGATGAAGTAAGAGATCCATTATCCGCCTCGCGACTCAAAATTACACAAAATGCAGCTGAGGACAAAAAGAACTTATGAAGAGCTCCCGTCTGTGCTGCGTTCACAGACCTGCAAAACCCTCCCGATTTTGAGAATGGGCACAGACTGCTACACAAAGACACACAGATTTTAATTCTGCGGGAAACAGTGCATCATCATTTCGGCTGGGAAACTCACATTATGTCAGTAGACAGCAGGAGCCTTTACTGGTCTGGTGTGGTGCATTCTGGTGTGTAAACAATAGGAATATGAGAAGATATGCAATTATTGTTTTTTTTTTAAATCTCTCAATCATCAGCCCTCAATAATGTTACATAGGTCGGGCTGTATTAGCAATGCTACTGAAAAAAAGGCCTCCAGCTGTCTGCATCTGTCACATGACCCTCTTCTGGAACGTCACACCAGCTTCCTTTAACCTGAGGCAAGTAAACCAGCTCATCCTTACACAGTTTACATGTTTAAATACACTCACAGACCAGCAGAACACCTGTAATCAGATGATATTATCCACATGCACATCACCTGATGAGCGCTGCAACTAATTAGCTTCATTACCAAACATCCACTGATTATGTTTTTAATTAATCATTTGGTCTACGACACATGAGAGAACAGTGGAAACATCCAATTGAGGTGACATCATTAACTGTCAGAATTCAAAGATATTCAGGTTATTGTAAAATTCTCACACTGAAGCCTGGATTTAGGGTGCTAAATTAAATTTTTTGACCACCAACCAAATGGCAAGTAAATGTTTGATTTTACCGTTATTCTTTTAGCTGGTGTGTACAGTAAATCTAGCAGCTGCTTGCATTTGGCTGGTGGATGCCTCTAATTTTGTACCCTGCCTGAAACCATCCAATATTTGACACATCTTGCTTGGAAAATCAGTTGCAGGATGAGGCGTCTTCTCACTGCAGCTCTGTGTGTTAATAACCAGGTGAGGATGAGGTCAAAGGCATCTAAGCTGAAGTCTCTGTGATATCTGGAGCACAGCAGCAGGCTAGCAGCTCTACGTCTGGTAGCATAGCACTGCAGCGTGGCATGCTGGGAGTCTGATGGGTCCAGGCTAAGTTGATTAGGGTCTAATTTGAAGCCAACCGGCCTGCCTGCCTGTCTGTCTATCTGTCTGTCTGGATAGTAACAGGCTGTGCTGGACAGATCCTCTTATCAACAGATTAATCATCACAACTTGCCAGAGAGCGTCCTGACCTCCTCCCCCTTCCTCCCCCCTTTAGGCCCTGGGGGCGACCACAGCAGGACTGAGTGTAGTTGACCCAACGAACTCAGTCAGACACAGGCTTTCGCCCCTTTAACCCTTTGTGGTGTCCTGTGTTGAGACTGAGGTCAGCAGAAAACACACTTCTCTTCTCCTCAGGCCTTGACAGTGTATTCAGGCTCTGGGAGTTGTGTTGTCACTACGGGAACAATGGCTGCCGTCTCACAATACTGAGGTTTCTCAGACAAACCGATTCAATCACAATCACCCTCAACTATCAACAGCAGCAGAGACACAATTCACACTGAGACGACAACAAGGTCAAGCTGTTACCCAACCTCAAACACACAACTGAGTCTCATTTTAGAAAAATATTTCACAGAATCACTGCTCGGATTTTAGTTTGGTTCTCCAATTTAATATCTACTGTGTTTTGTTTTGCCATCATTCAGTCTGTTTAATACTGTATTTTATTTAAAGTTCTACGCACCTGTTTGCATTAGGGCAACGCTTCACAGTGATAAGAGGTGAGCTCAAGTATCATATTTGAGACGTCAGCACACTTCAAATCTAACAGTATCTGAGACCCCTTTGGGTCAGGTGGCACTAGGTGCTAATATGATTTATAATTTTATGACACTGACAAGTAACTTAATATGGATCAGCACATTGTGGCCACTACCCGATGATTTAAGTCAGTATTTGGTAGCGACGCTGATTTGGTGGGTCAGATTGGTACATCGTTAATAAACACTTCAGGCCTGGTCAGATGACTGAGACCTCACTGCCAGCATCGAAAAGATCACAACAATATTCAACCTGATTTGTGACGAACTTGACACTCATTTTGTTCTCATCACAAATTCTTCAAATCTCTTGTTAAGTCCAAACAGCAAATATTGACTTTTTTCTGGCAGTCGACCATTAGATAAATCAAATTCTTGTTTCAGGCTACAATCACCTATTTGATATTAGGAGGGAAATGTGTGACTGATTAATTTATCACTCATTAACAGAAAACACACAGATAACCAGGTCAAGAATAAGTACAGTTGTAGATACTCAAAATATAGTCAGGTTTGGTAACAAACTCATGACAGATGGCATAAACATTTCCAGATAATTTGTCAAAAAAAATGTTCTGACTCCAACTCCTAAAACGGGATATTTACTGTCATATCCAGTGTTAATTTTGGCACATGATTTTCCATTTATATTTAGTCTTGACGAAAAAGCTGTCTCTGTTTTCCTGCTCACCTAACATTACCATCTGTTTCCCACATCATCATTTAGTTTACAATTGCTGGTTAAAAATTAAACACATTTTGTCATATTTTAAGTTTTCAAATGCTGCTTTTAATTTAAGTCTTGTTATGTCATGAAAAATAGGTCGTCAACAAGTATTTTTCATATTCACTGATGAAATAAACACTGGTCATGTCGCTATAAAATATATTTCTTGGGGTTTTTGGTCCATGAGTCAGACTAAATTGAAATTCTGGCAACATCTTTAAACTTAAGATGACCAACCCTTTTCACTGCTTAAAGACTAAACAAAATGTATAATATAGATAGATATCTAGATACAGATAATGTTATAGGTCAAAGTTGTACTTTCAAGTCAATGTGAAAAAGAAGTCCTAAAAAAAGAAGCTTTAAGTGAGCAACTCCTTCTGGAGAGGAAGACTGTGTCATATGACAGAAAGCTCCAGAACACCTTCAGGGTGGATCTTGTGTTGTGATTGTTTTGTTGACTTTTAAGCAACACAATTTGTAAATGTATCTGTTATTCAATTGACACAAAATAGTCAGCAACTATTTTGATAATCAATTAATCCAGCAGACCATTTCTTGAGTAAGAAATGCCAAAACATGTGACACTCCTGGGTTGTAAAGTGTGAGGATTTACTGCTTTCTTTGGTCTTACATTCTAGTAGATTTAATATTTGGGGATTTGGAAATGTTGGTTGGGCAAAACAAGACATTTCATGAAGTCACTTTAGATTCTTAAGATTGTAACAGGATTTCCTCAGTATTTTAAAGTTCATGTTTTTTTAGGCCAAACGATTAATCGAGGAAAATACTGCACAGATTAATCGGTAACGAACATAATCATCGGTTGTGGCCCTCAGGGAGACGGCTTTGTAACTTGAACAAAGTTGTATATTAATCAATAGTAGGTCAGGAAAATGAGTAGCAGCCATTGTATAAATATTAAAGCAGTCTTGTGGTTGTCGTGACCGTGTTTCCATAACTCCCCTGCCCTTTTTGAACAAACCTTCTTTGTTTGTGACTTCAAACTTGCACAATGTCAGAAACTCGGCCAGAGACAGACTCGTTACGAGTCAACAGGGAAAATGACATGGTTCAGACATGTCCAACAAAGCTAGCTGTGTGACCCCAGGTTTCATCATCTATCCGGGACATAAGGAGCCCAATTATTTCATCAGACACGAGTCAACGTAAGAGGATGCAGCAGGGACATGTTAGTGGCTACGTTAAGCCTCCTGGCGAGCTGTCCGGCCGGGTACACAGGATTTTACGGCTAAGTTACTGAGTTGCTGCCAGTTTATAACCGTTAAGCTAACGTTAGCTGTTAGCTCCACTTGCTAACGGTGTTAGCAACTACGATGTTGTCAAGCCGGTAAAACAAACTGTGACCCCCTGAAAATATCCTTAACATATAACCATGAACTCAACAGTGTTGGCAAAAAATGTTTGTTGTTCTGTTATCAAGTACAGAAATAAATTACAAGCAACGACACCCGGCTAGTGTTAGCCAGCTAACACCACGCTAGCTAATCTAACGTTAGCTGAAGTAACAGCAGCGTTTTCGGGTTTTTTTCGCCATAAAGTTGTATTTATACGCGACAGGAATCCTCCGCTAATAAACCGCCTCACCAAGAATGAAAAACACGACTTCTGTATTTTAAACGGAGCCACTACAGTGAGCTAACTGTACCCGCGGCCTCGGACTCCAAACAAGAACCGCGGGGCTCGAGTTCCGGGAGAGCCGAAGGGCCGCAGCGTATCAGCGGACTCTCACCACGAGCGACGCCGGTCCGGGTTCGCTTTTACCTTCGGGATCAGCTACTCACCGTTTTTTTCCTTTCGCCACAGAGACGCTCAGCAGCGGCGTGACTTAAGATCTTCTAGGTCCAACTGAAGGGTGAAGAGCCGTCTGTATCGCCGATGCCCTGGGTTTAATCAAGACGTTCCCATTTCTTCGGAGCGGGGGCACAAAGGTGAGAGCGGACAGCGGGGCGAGGAGCGCTCACAGCGGACTGAAATGGAGAGCTGAGCCGACTGCTGCTGCTGCGTTCAGGGGCTGCTCCTCAGCTCGGAAATAACACACCCTGGGGGGGATTTTGTGGAATAGTTTGGATGCAGAACGCAAAGTACAAAAATAAATCAGATCAAAAAGATATATGTGAAAAATGTTTTTGAGAGATGGAGCGATAAGGAGGGGGCTTTGTTGCTCTCAGGTCTCATCTCATGCTGGATGGGCAATACACCCTTAATACTAACACCCACTGTACCTGTAAATTATGTATTTTTTCAATAGTTATACACATTAATTTATCATATAAAGCTGCTTGTTTTTTTCTATTATTATTATTATTGTATGTGCATCCCAGTCAGTTGTATAAACATGTTTTTGACGTTGTATGTAAAAGAAAAAATAATAAGTTGAGAACAATGTACGGTTAGCAAATTTTGTTTGAGCTGCATATTGAAATTAAATTCATGACATAATAAAAAGGTCTTTCTTATAAATTGAGTACAGTTACATGATTAGGGTTAATAACTATTCACCAGGCTATACTTTTTTAAAACACAAATTACTAATTATTTTAGTGGAATCAATTAATACAAGTAAAGCAATAAAAACACAAGAAATTATACACCTGAAAGAGTACTAGGATTTTCACTGAACAACATGTAGTCCATGATAGTGTACAGACATTTAACACCTGCCCTGATCGCACTTTATTTTGATATTCTATGATGGCAGAGTAAGATACACATCTGTGGGGTCAATGTTCAACCACAGAAACAACCAGCCATTTTATTTGGGTTTCAAAAAAACTACTTAATCACGCTTCATCTCGATGGTAGTGGGGTTTACGACAGTTCCTGAAGGCAGCGGCTGGAGGGTGACGCAGCTGACGTCAGGGGGCGCTGTGACGTGTTTGTTCCGTTGAAACATAAAAGTTTCCAAAGTGTTTCACAACTAGGAAAAAACAAAACAACTGTTTTCTCATGAGATATTAAAGATGATAAACATGTTTATATCAGACACATCTACACACCTGTTTATATTTATAACACTGTTTTTACCTGTTTATATTTATGACACTTATTGTTTACCTGTTTATATTTACGACTCACACTGTTTACCTGTTTATATTTATACATTTTTTACCTGTTTATATTTATGACTCTCACTGTTTACCTGTTTATGACACTCATTGTTTACCTGTTTATATTTATGACACTTATTGTTTACCTGTTTATATTTATGACTCTCACTGTTTACCTGTTTATATTTATAACACTTTTTACCTGTTTATATTCATGACACTTATTGTTTACCTGTTTATATTTATGACTCTCACTGTTTACCTGTTTATGACACTCATTGTTTACCTGTTTATATTTATGACACTTATTGTTTACCTGTTTATATTTATGACTCACACTGTTTACCTGTTTATATTTATAACACTTTTTACCTGTTTATATTCATGACACTTATTGTTTACCTGTTTATATTCATGACACTTATTGTTTACCTGTTTATATTTATGACTCTCACTGTTTTTACCTGCTTATATTTATGACTCACACTGTTTACCTGTTTATATTTATGTCACTGTTTTTACCTGTTTGTATTTGACTCACACTGTTTACCTGTTTATATTTATAACACTTTTTACCTGTTTATATTTATGACACTTATTGTTTACCTGTTTATATTTATGTCACTGTTTTTACCTGTTTATATTTATAATACTTTTTACCTGTTTATATTTATGACTCTCACTTTTTACCTGTTTATATTTATGACACTTATTGTTTACCTGTTTATATTTATGACACTCACTGTTTACCTGTTTATATTTATGACACTCACTGTTTACCTGTTTATATTTGACTCTCACTGTTTACGTTTATATTTATGACTCTTTTTACCTGTTTATATTTATGACTCTGTTTACCTGTTTATATTTATGACACTCACTGTTTACCTGTTTATATTTATGACTCTGTTTACCTGTTTATATTTATGACTCTGTTTACCTGTTTATATTTATGACACTCACTGTTTACCTGTTTATATTTAGGACTCTCACTGTTTACCTGTTTATATTTTGGTCCTGTTCTGTTTGTTTGTTGTTTTGTTTTTATATTGCTAAAAATAAAAGCATTAACTTTATGTTTATATTTTTCTATCTACCAATATATTTGTATTTTATAAGTTGGAAAATGACTGAACTAAACTAAACTACTATTTCGGTTCAGACTGAAACATCAGAAACAAGACAAGACATTATTTTGTCTCTTCATCGGCTGTATCTAAAATTTACAGACAAACACATATAAACCATCATCATCATCATCATCATTTGTTGAGAAGACACAGAAAACTGGGGACTGAATTAGAAGAAAAACATGCTTTATTCACTCACTGCTGTTAGAAAACAACATGTTAACTCATTCACACCTGTACACTTCACACACTCCCACACACACTCATAGCTGGTGTGTGTGTGTGGAGCAGAGCGGAAGACTGTAGCTCACCTGGTTAATAAACTTATTGCAGGTTAATCTTTAGTGTTTCTTTATTGTGACGGAGATTTAAAAGGAGAAATGTATTTCATCTTTTCACTGGTCCTTTAACACCAAACAAACTTACATTCTTCAAACTGATAAAACTTGACAAAGTTGATATCATGTAGTGTTTAACTAAAGTGCTGATGACTAAATTGTCCCTCACAGGCCACCATATGGTTCAGAACAATCAGAGAGTCTTCAGGTTGTTATTGTGTGATTTGTCCAACGACATTAAACTCAACAAATCGACATGTGACTAAAAAAATAATTAATCTCTTGTTCATACTCTGAGCTCTTCTCTGTTACCGAAATTCATTCATTCACTCATTCATCTGAGCGTCAGAGGCAGACGTGTCAACTTCAGCTGCAACTAATGATTATTTTCATGATGGATTAAATTGAGGAATTATTGCAGCTCTGGTGCCAACATGACCTTTGACCCCTGACCTTCATTTACTGTTAGTAAAACAGGAACTGAAGCTCCAGATTGTTTTCCTAGGTATGCACAGAGAGATGACGCTTATTTCAAAATAAAAGCCTTCCCTTCCTTTCATTGACAGAAGTGATCAGAGCATGTTTCAGTTCCTCTTTAGTCAGTTAAAAAGTTTACTCATTAAAACCTTAATTTCTTCTGTCCTATAAAAACATGATCTGTTTGTGTTCAGTTAGTTTTGTAATACAAGTTAAACCTTTAATGAGACTCAGGTCTGTTCACTGATCCGAAGTCCGTCTCTCAGAATGAAGCTTTTCATCCCAAACTGCTACGAAATCATCGGCACAGGAAACATTAACAAATCTTCAGTTTTGTTTTTTTACACAATGTACAATCACATTTAGTTTTTTATTCTGTTCAAGCAGCTTTTTAAAGACACGTTTTCTGCGGACGTGTCTCCTCACTGACGTCTGATTTTGGGATAAAAAGCTTCAGTTGTGAAAGAGGCGGACTCTCACGCAGACAAACAGGAACATCACAGACCTCTGACTCCGTAGAGTCCGTTCATGTTTCATGTGAGTTCAGTTTAGAGCAGATGAAGCTGAACTCCTTTCAGCTGTTACTGATGACTGATATGAGTGATTGATACGATGTGATAATAAGAAGACGTGTGATATAGTGACATGCAGCGTGTACAGAGACGTTCCAATCAGCGGAACACGCCGCCATGTGGGAGGAGTCAGAATCAAAGATTGTCACTATATCTGTCTGTCTTCCAACATGGCGGCGTGTTCAGTTTCATCCTTCATGTTACCGATCAGATTCTCTGAGTACCGTTTGTCCGAGGGGACAGTGAACGCAGCATGGTGCTGAGCGGAAATTGGACCTCTATACTGCAGCAGCAACATGAGGTGGCGAGTCGCCTCACAGGAAGTTGGTTTTGAGTGTGATGCTGGGGGAAGACTTGGCGGTGCTGCGGGAGGCCGGGTTAGCACTGCTAGCTTTAGCGTTCAGACTCTCCTGGTTTCCTTTGACGGCGGCTTCCAGACGAGACTTCAGGTGAGGAGACGACGCAATGAGCGACCTGAGGAGAGAATCACACATCACATCAACCCTGAACTTTTAATAATGACAGACTGAATCAGAACGAAACCAGTGTTAAGCCCTGTTTCCACCAAACACTTTTGGTAAAGTACCTTTGGAGCCAAAAGTAACCCTTCAGACATGGTACCTGGACCCTACGTCTGCTTGGCGTTTCCTCATTACCTCATTTATCGTCCACAGAACAAGGCTGCACGCCGTCATCCTCCTAAATCCCACACACTGGACCTTTAAGTGTGACCCAACAACCGTACATGTAATCCTTTAACTTCTACAGAAACAAGCCGTGAGACGTGTGTTACCTGAAGACAGCTGAGTGCTGCGGGCTGAGACGCATCAGGTCTTTGAGTGCTGCTTCATGGAGAGACCGGGACGCCGGGGAGGCCGAGCCCAGAGCGTTTTCATCCAGGAGGAAGGAGATGAGTAACGGCAACAAGATGGCTGCCAGCTGAGGTCCTGCAGGTCAGAAAACAGCCTGTCATTCATCATGTCTCTTTTTGTCTGTGTTGTTCTGACAGGAAATGATGACGGGACTCAGTCACACACTGAGTTCATGTCATGAACATCAAGCTTTAACTGTTCTGGACTCACGCTGTGACTCGTCTGCAGCCTGCACCAGAGCCTCCATGGCTCTGACTCCCTCCAGGACTCCCAGCAGCTCCTCTCCACTCTGAGGACGACTCCGCTCCACCTTCTGAGGAGGAAACACATTGAACTACGTTAATCTGCGTGATTATCTGACGAGTTTCCTTTCAAAATACAATCATGAAAATATTTAGACTTTAACAGGATTTTATTTTTTGCCTCTTTCATGATAATCAGTTAAATATTTTACTTTATTTGTGTTGATGATTTTTACCAGTTATAAAATAAGGTGTCTTTCCTCAAGACAAGAATATTTGTGACAAACGACAGGTGACACCTGACTTCATTTCATTACCTGGAGGAATCGAACCAGCGGTGGTCCCAGCGCCTGGATGTACGGGACGGCCACAGCTGATGGCGCCTGAAACACTGACGTCAACAGCTGATAACATTGACTCACGACCTGCAGCAGAGACAGAACAGTTTAAACATTATTCACATTAGTTTATTTTTGGAAGCTTTACTCTTCATATACATTTAATTGTAAATTTAAATATTTCTACATGTTGTGCTGAACTGCAGCTCTGTGTGGAAACATAAAACGTAGTTCATGTAAATGTTTCTGATTTTTTTTAAATATGGTAAAACTTTATTTTAAAACTCACAATAAATGAACAATGATTGTATAACTCTTGCATCCACTTGTAAACCACTGCTCTAGATTATGCTGCAAATAAACTGCAATTAGTTTAATTATTATTAAATAAATAAATATAAAAAAATGAACTAATAAAATATATAAACTGTTAATAAATGGAAAAACGTCAGTTATTAAATTAAATGAACCATTAAATAAAGAAATACAATAATAAAATAAATTATTAGAATAAATAAACTTTTAATCAATTAAATAAACAAATTAAGTAAATTAAATTAAATTAAATAATAAATTGAATAGTTTGTTAATAAAGTACAGTGAAGTGATAAATAAAATTAAATAGAAATAAATAATAGAAGGAAGAGAATACATAAATAAATAAATTAAATTAAATTAAGTTCAATGAACATAAAATAAAAATTAATTTAAAAAGTTAATACAATTAATAAACAATTATTGAATGAAGTGGAGTTGTTAATTTAAATTAAGTGATAAAGTAAATAAATACACTGCTAATAAATAAACAAATAAAAAATTATCTGGTGATAAATAAATAAACTGGAGTTATTAAACAAAACAAACTATTTAGTCCATTAACACTATGAAATAACCAAAATAAAAGCTTAAAATAAACTGTTAATAAATTAACAGTTAAAAATAAACTGAAGTCAACTAATTAAAATAAACAAATAAAAACAAAATAAAAAACAAACTTTCTAAATTAAATAAACTGAAATTATTAAACTAAATAAAGTATTTAATTAATAAACAAAATAACTAAAATAACAGCATGAAATAACTTAACTGTTAATAAATTAAATTATTAAACTAAATACACTATTTAAAAAAAAACAAAATAACTAAAATAACAGCATGAAATAATTTAACTGTAAAAAAAATTTTTTTTACAAACATAAACTAAATAAATAAATATTTAGTCCCAGAACAGCTGGGGGGGATTTTATATCGTCTGGTCTGAGAACACTTCAGGGCCCCTCGTGTATTTTGTCTGGTCACAAACTTCCTACTTTACATCTAAACAGTCACTAAAATATCTGTCTGACAGTTTGTTTGACAGTTTGACAGCGGTTCATGAGCAGCAATTGACATGATTGACAGCTGTTTTTCAGACTGCTCGGCTCTGAGAAGTTGTTTTCCGTCAGCGGCAGTGGATTCTGGAAAATGTCATTAAGAGCAGGAGGAGGAGGGACATGATTTTTCCACATATTATTTGTCTGATGTTTTGATGTCAGGATGCAGCAACAGTTTCATCAACATTAGACTGACAACATCATAGATGTGCTGTACAAATAAAGCTGCCATATTTCTCTGAGTCGTGAGTCAAAGGAGAAGTTTTATGATGTCAAATCATCCCGTTAACTCAGGAAACAGAAAGTCATGTCTCTCTGTGGTACTGACCAGCGGGTCTTTGGCGTCCATGCTGGCGATGAAGCGCTGCAGACAGAGTGCATGCAGCGGCTCGACGGTGCAGACGTCAGGACCAGCAGAGAGCAGGAAGACGGTCAGAGCTGTGAGGAGGCTGACCTGATCCACAACACAGTCTCCTGAAAACACACACGCGCGCACGCACGCACGCACGCACGCACGCACGCACACACACACACACACACACACACACACACACACACACACACACACACACACACACACATCCAATCAAGGACTGATTACATGCACATTTTTATTATTGGGTTCATTATTAATAATTTAAATAATGTAGCGTATGTCCTCATAAATATGTAACCACCACGCTGTGTTTATAAACCTGTCTGTGTGAGTGAAGTGTTATTATCATGTGGTGAGTACCAGCGTCCCAGAGTCCCAGCAGCGTGTTCAGAGCTGATCTCAGCAGCAGGTTCCAGGCTCCTCGACTCTTCTCCTGTCGGCTCATCGGAGACGTCACCACCAACTTCAGGGCCTGAAGAGCCGCCTGGACCACGGCGCCCACACCGGCCCCGCCCATTGAACCTGCCGCTTCCGGGGCACCTGGGAAAGAAATACAGAGCGCTAACGTGTCTACAGAACAAGGTCATGGTAACTTTTATAAAAACTCTTGGTCGAAGAATCAGAATGTGTGTGTGTGTTAGTGTCTGTGTGTGTGTGTGTGTGTGTGTGTGTGTGTATGTGTGTGTTACCAGTGTGTGTGCTGGGTTGGTGCACCAGCTCTCTGAGGACTCCCAGCAGCAGGTAGAGGACGGTGGGGAGGATGGACACGCTGCCTGCAGAAGGACAGACAACCAATCGGAGAGTCAGATACGTCTGTTTCATCTTTTAACTGATGCTAATGCTAATGCTAACCATTGTTGACATGTTAGCATTAGCATTAGCATGCTAAGGGTTATGTTGTCCTGTTCTCACCTTCGGGGGAGCAGACAGACGGCAGCTCAGAGAGGACACACAGAGCGGACGCCACCAGCCGACAGTCGCTGTCGGTCAAAGTCCACACTGAACCTCCAGGACCTGAACACACACACACACACACACACACACACACACACACACACACACACACACACACACACACACAGAATGAGACACTACAATGACTTGCATGTATTTCCTTAAGAGTGTTTTCCCCACAAGACTTATATAAGTCCATTAACTTCTCCACCATCAACACCTCCTCCTCCTCCTCCTCCACTAACTGTCTCTGTGCCACCCCATTTCTCCTCCTATAAACATCGCCATACCATCCCATCTCTCCTCCTCCTCCTCCTACCATCTCTTCATCACCCCATCTCTCCTCCTCCTCTAACCATCTCTGTACCACCCCATCTCTCCTCCTCCTCCAACCATCTCTGTGCCACCCCATCTCTCCTCCTCCTCCTCCTCTAACCATCTCTGCACTGCCCCAATCCTCCTCCCCTTCTCCTCCTCGTACCAGTTGGACTGGTTCCGGCCAGTTTGGGGCTGAGCTGTGGAAGTTTCCGGACCAGCACACAGAGGCACAGCTCCAGAGCTCCGAACACCAGCGAGTGTCCGGGAATCAAGCCGCCGGTGTCCCGTCCTTCCCCGAACTCTGGCAGCGTCTCCTTCTCTGCTGCGCCGTCATCCACTGAGGAGCAATAAAGTTTTACAACATTCAGACTCAAGGCGAGTCGACGTGAAGCGTTCATTGATCCATTCTTAATGTGTTATACAGTTTCCAAGGTAATAAGTGAATGTCTCAGTGTCTCAGTCAGTATGACAGCGTGTGTGTATCAGTGTGTGTATCAGAGTGTGTGTGTGTGTGTGTGTGTGTGTGTGTGTGTGTGTGTGTGTGTGTGTGTGTGTGTGTGTTCACCCTCAGCACTGTGGCGTTTCTCCCTGACGTGCTCCTGAGCCGCCGTTACGATCTGTCGCAGTAAATCCAACACAGCGAGCTGAACAGACACTGACTCTCTGGTCACCATCAGCCTGTGGAGGACGCTGAGCAGCTCCACACTCAGAGCCTGAGGACAGACAGACAGAGAGAGACAGACAGACAGACAGACAGACAGATAGACAGACAGACAGACAGAGTGAGTGGAGGCGGTCTGTAACCTTAATTCCATTTTAGTTTTTGGCCTTTTAATTAAATTAGCATCCAGTCTAAAGACAAAATGAGAACATCTGAGAGCGTCTGGGTTCCAGCCTGGATCTGGTCTGGGTCATATCCCTGATTCTGGGCTGAAATTTAACCTGGATTCTGGCCTTGAAACCTGGCTTCTAGTCTGGCCTGGATTCTGTTTAGAAATTGAACCTGAACTTTGGGATGCAAGTCCAGTTTCTGGTCAAAGTTCTGGGTTGGACTCTTGGAATCTAGTCTAAAATCTGGCCTTGAATGTTGGCCAGGGATTATGATCAGATTTCTGGCCAGGAATCAGGTCTGAACTCTGGTCTGGATTCAGTTCCAGCTGTGTCTCACCTGGTCGTTTCCGATCTTAGCTCGGGGCCAGGACACGTCCAGCAGCGCCTGCAGAGCCCGAAGACAGGAAGTGATGTTCTCCATCTGGTCCTCAGAGTGCGGGGAACACAGGAACTCCACACTGATGCCTGACGGAGGAACACAGGACCAACACAACCAAACCCCCAAAAATCATGATTTAAAAAATACACCTTTGAGTCTTTAACTATCTGGAGGGCTTTGTATTTGAACTAGTTTCTTACCCAGTATGAGATGCAGTCTGTCGGTGTTGATGTCTTCTGGACTCTTGGCCCCGCCCCCTCCCATGGAGGTGGGCGTGGCCGGTCTGGACAGGTTGGCAGGTGCGTCGTCTGTCATCACAAAACCTGCAACACACAGTCACATCTGGCTGTTTAACACCTGCGCATGTATTTCTTACATCACACAGAAGAGGAGCAAGTAGGGAGGATGGAAGAGGAGGAGGAGCACTGACCGGTGCTGTGGAGCCACAGGGAGGTGGCGTGGAGGATGGGAGCCCAGGAGGAGGAGTAGTGAGCCCTGGCTTGGTTCACTGTCTCTGCTGTGTAGAAAGAACCACCTGGAGGAGGAAGAGGAGGACAAACTCAAGACTCAAGACACACTGAACATCTTTGAACACATCATGCTCCTGGTCGCCTCCTCCTACCTGCTGCAGGTAGCCGTGATGCGTACTCCTGTGGGAGCGTCAGCAGGGCGTAGTCCTGCAGCGCCGCCAACCACAGACGGCTCAGCGTCGACAGATCTGATTGGACCAACTTCAGGAGGCCCGCACCTCCTGACTCAGAGCCTGAGCTGTCATTGGTCAGAGAGGAGGAGACGGACAGGTCAGCCGTCCTATCAGGGCTCTCCTTCTGTCTGCTCCTCTGAACAGCTACGATGTAAACCTGAGAGATTAAACACAAATCATCGGGAGATTTACATTTGAAAAAAAGAAGAATTTGAATGAATACATTGAACAATAAATAAACAATAACAGCAGTGCAGTCCCACCTCGGCCCACGCCTTCAGTACAGCCAGTGTTTCCATGGTAGCAGTGGCCTCGTTGTACAGCTGGCTGGACGTGTCCCTGCCTGCCTGAACTTTAGCCAATGAGGAGGCCAGGAGCTGATGGACGCGACGCAGGTCACGCAGGTCACTGACCACACCGCTGGCAATCCAAGCGCTACACACCTGCAGAGGAGAGGACGGG
The DNA here is from genome assembly GCA_035609425.1 of Epinephelus awoara. NCBI lineage: Eukaryota > Metazoa > Chordata > Actinopteri > Perciformes > Serranidae > Epinephelus > Epinephelus awoara. Next base: position 4,187,515 of record CM069309.1, read on the forward strand.
GTTACAGGTCAGAGTGAGTACAGAAGGTGGAGCCTTTCCTCCAGGTGCTCCAGCTTCCTCCCACAGTCCAAAGACATGTTGGTTAACTGGTGACTCTAAATTGTCCGTAGGTGTGAATGTGAGTGTGAATGGTTGTCTGTCTCTATGTGTCAGCCCTGCGATAGTCTGGTGACCTGTCCAGGGTGAACTTAATTTTAAATGACTCGAATTGGAATCAGGGGGAAAAAATGACTGGGACATCCCTAATAATTAACATGATTATTGATGATTGATCACCTGGCAGGCCTTGGCTGTGACGTCAGGAGGAGCGTCAGCAGTGAAAGCTGGTCTGAGAGCAGCTCCAACCTACACACACACAAATTAAGAAAACAAGATACAAATTACAGCCGTCAGCTCGTCAAAGAGGTCTGGAATAAATCAACTATTCTGATTATTAAATATTTAAATTATTCATTAAGCACCAATATCAAACATTCTCTGATTCCACCGTCTCCATTTGAACAGTTCTTAGTTTATAGGCTGAACAAATAATTCATCATTCAAACACGTAACTAAATGATTAATCAGGATTCGAATCTGATTTGACCGTTCCCCTTTTTTTTGCTGCGTCCACCGCGTGCATAACGGCACCTTTTTTAGGAACAGTGTCTGTTGGCTCCAGAGTTTGCATCAGCTTCTTAAATCCTGCGCCCTCAATAGTCCAGCTCCAGAAATGCTGTCCGCTCTTCTCTCAAAGTAGTCTCCAAATGGCAAGGAGTGAGATGGAGGGACCACTGGGTGCGCTAAGTAGCTAACATTAGCTTATCTGGTTTAGCTTTTTTCATGAGTGTTCTGATTGACAGATGATTTGACTTATGGACTCTCAGAGGGCATAAAATAATAATAATAAATAATCACAGACCTTATAGCTTAAAATTTAAAACAAGAATTTCTGTGAAAATAAAAACTACCTTCAGCCAATCAGAACACAGTATTCTAACGTCTACACTGATCTGTATTCACATTTCTATTCTTTGTTCTGTCCCTTAAACCTGGTGATGAATGAGACGAGTGGGCCTTACGTTGGCCTGGTACTGCTCCAGGATCACATGACCAGGGAACTCCGGTTCAGGGATGGCTGAGAAGCGTCTGATGATCATCAGCAGGGTCTGAAGACCCGCCAGCCGCAGCTGGTCACTGTGGTCCGTCGCCGCCATGAACGCCATGCGGACCAGGTCGCCAAGATGGAGGACCAGGAAGTCTGTGGAGAGACAGGTGAGAGGTCAGAGAGGTCAATAGAGCTCACAAACACTGACTAAGCGAGGGCACTCTGCAGGGCTCTTACCAGTGGACTCGTTGAGGCGCCGCTCCTGAGCCAGAGCCATGTCAAAGTGAGCCGGGTCTGCAGTCTCACACTGAGCTATGATGCGGCACACACACTCCATGGCGAAGCGGCGTGTGGCCCAGCGCAGGGCCGTGAACGGGCCGCTGGACTCAGAACGAGCCTTGAAGGCAGAAGAGTCATCGTCTCTGCTGGGGTCCGCCTCCTCGTCCTCCTGCCTCGCCTCGACTGGAGCCCGGCAGTCTGAAAGCGAGAGTAGGCATGTAACTTAATTCCTGAGAAACTCAAAGTCCACTTACTGATTTTTCCAGAGCTTTCAACTGCACATGCTGGTCTTCATCAGCCCCTCATACTGTCCCAGATACTTTTTCTCTCTGTGCACTTTTTCTCAAAGTTATAAAACATGTTTGTACGTGACGGCCTGAACCCACCGGTGGTCGCAGACAGGACGTCCTTGCAGAGTTTGAGCCAGTGTCCCAGTTTCCCGCTGGTGGCGCTGGACGCCATCATGTGGACCAGAGTCTCCTGGATGTCCTTCCTCAGGCCAGGATCTGACTCCCGGTCCAACAGAGTGAACAGAGCTCCTTCTAGCCCCACCTCCTTTATGGTGACGTCTGCAGAGGGAGGAAGCGTTAGGATGTCAGTGTGCGTCTAATAGTTCTGTAACATAAACCGTGATGGTGAAAAGAAAATGCAATAAAACTAATTAAACGACCGACTTTTCTTAAAGACTATAGACTGATCTTTCTGCTATAGCGGATAAATGCTCTGGCTTGTTTCTATTTCTTTCAGCTAATCACTACAGTGAAAAAGTTATTTAGTCATTGTGTAAAAAACATATTAGGTGCAAATTATCATTTATATGTCTTCTTTAAGGTGCTTTAATAATAATAGTAATATAATAACTCTATGATGATCAGCAGTAACAGGACCGAGTGTCTCCGTGTGTCTCACCCAGCTGAGTGTTGTCTCGTCTGGGCAGCTCTTTGACGAGAGTCACGGCGTGTTCAGAAACCTCCACAGCCTCCCGCTGCACGAGCTGCCGCAGACACGCCACCACGGCCCGACGCAGACACAGGTAGGAGCTGCACAGGTGAGCCTAAGACACACACATGCAGAGGAGTTAACACGTGGACTGCAGGTGCACTCTGTCAGCAGGTTTATCAGAGGACACATGCAGCTACACACAGTGTCTCCTCCAGAAACCTAGCTCGAGTGATGAACATTTTAATGACTAATTCATCTGACAATTATTTTTTCGAATAATCCAAGGACTGTAAAAATGAAGATGACAAATTACAAATTATAAACACACTTTATGTCAATCTGCTAATTTATAAGGTCTATTTAATATCATCAAGGAACACAACTAACAGTTGTTACCCCTGTCGATTAATCTTCTAATTAACTGATGAATTATTCTGTCAACAACGTCTCGGAGCTCAAAAAACACATATTCAACTATCTGTCACTTTAAAGTAGCCACATGATGGTAAACTGAGAGATCATTTAAGATTCATTTATCAACTTCCCAGGATGAATCTTAATAACAACAATAATAATCAGATGGATGTGTGAGCTCATTCCAGAGGAAACACAGACTAGTTTGACTGCAGGAGATAAAAACAGCCAGCAGGGAGGTTTTGTTAAAGCAAACTGTGGGTTAAGTCGTGTTACTGAGTTAGCCGTCAGTCTGCAAAGCAAACAGAAAATCCAAACAAAAAAACTGTGAGACAAAAAAGGTTCAAGCGTTAAGCAACGACAGTGAGTTAATAACACGGCATCAAAACAGAGGAAAATGTTAAAAAGTTCGACAGAAAACTATGTGACGTGTTTCATATTAACAGAAAGTTAAAACCGTTTCAGTGGCAGAAAACAGTTTGAAAGGAATTGTTCATCCACAAAATGACCATCTGTATATCAATAACTCACTTTGTGTCAAACTGAATTCATAAATGAAACTTTGTTCTTCTCTAATGCCTCCACACAGTGAACGGAGAATCAAAACATGGCGAACATTTTTCATGAATTGAAGTAAACACAGACCCATTTAACAACAGCAAAACTACAGTCCCTTTTACTGGCCTGGTGTGGCTACACAGTGTGACAAATAAAGGCCTGTCTCAATTAGAAGCCAAGCAGTTCAATTTTATAGAAGTCCTTTGGATGTATAACACCAGGTTGTTGGCTCCCCACTTTAGCTAATGTTTGCTGTTGAGAACACACATACAAATAAATGTTTATGTCAATATGGAGATGCTACATAGTGTTAGCTTGGTTCAGCTCATTGTACTGAAACCATTCAGATTTACCAGCATGATGAAAAAATAAGTAGAGACTCCCTCCCTGTCGTGAAGTCAGAATATGTGTCATATAATGAATCCACGTTATCAATATTGCTTTAACAGGATAAAATGGTGTGTCGGTATCCTCAAGTGCCATGAAACGAGTGTCCTAATAGAACACATACTTGATACGTTATTCAAAGCCTAATTTTTATATAACTAATCTTCATACTGGTACATCCAAATTTCATTTATCCAGTTGTATGATCAGTACTTCCACACACACACACATGCATTTTCACTATAACATTAGGATTTAAAACACGTTAGTAACCTGCTTGTTCAGGCAAGATCAGGGCACGCTACTCATTGGCGCAAGTGTTTTAAATTGTAATGTTTCAGTAAAAATACATGTGTTTGTGAAGCACTGAGTGTATGACTGGATTAATGACACTTGGATTTTACTGCATGAGTTGTGTGAGAGTTTGTAAACTAATGTTTTGTTAAAGAAACAGTGTGTAGGATTTAGTGGCATCTAGCTCTGATGATTGCAGATTTCAGCCAGCTGAAAGTTCTCCTGGTCAGAATTCCTTCAGCGTTATTGCTCAGGAGGTTTTTACCAGAAACTGAATTATCCACAGAGGTCTCCTCCTCTCCAAAACAATCAGCCCAGGTGATTTTTAACACAATTTTTAACACTGAATAAAGCAGTTTCACATTAAAAATCAGCGTTTTTCCAACACTGTTCGGCTCATCATGGAGGGACTGCTAGCTAGTGTCCGATGTGAAAACACGAATATTCCTATCTAGAGCCAGTGTTTGGTTTGTACGTTCTGGGCTACTGTAGTAACATGGCGGTGCAACATGACAGACTCCGTAGATGAGGTCCTGCGCCCTATGTAGATATAAACGATTCACTTTTAGGTCATGAAAAAACAAGTAAATATACTTATATTTCATTTCAGCCTACATATCCCCCTAAATCCTACACACTGGACTTTTTAACGTGCGCCCCCGTTTACCTCAGTTCATGAAGATAGTTCGCCTTTTTAGGATTCTCGGTTCACCGTGGAGACATGAGAGAAAGTCAAAGTTTTCTTCATGAATTAGATGTAACACACGGTGAGTAACTGATAAACAAAAGATAATTTTGTGGTGAACTATTCCTTTGGAAATAAAAGTGTTACGGCAGAAAGAAGCTGAAAAGAAAAGCCAAACAAACAGCAGCTTCAGGCCTTGCAGAGAGAGAACCTACCAACATGGAATAATCCAACAAGATCTCCTGCAAGACACAAGACAGGGTCAAAAACACACACACTGCTTACTGTACATGGATGACTACGCTCAGACAAGCACGTCTGTAGCACCATGTAGCAGAAGTCTCAGACTCATCGCAGGTCCTCTGGTGTGGATTATTAAATGTGTCCAAAAGCCTTTATTCTGATCATTATTATTGCACATTAGCCTTAAAGCAGCTCCTGTAGAGTTTAACATGCCAATATCTCACTGCTCATGCTGCAAATATGACAGGGCTATTAGGGATATTTTAGGAATAAGTCACTAGAGGGTCTGAAAAACAGGGTCTGCTAAATCCAGCAAGAAAGTCGCCAAGTTGGCAAAACTAAGCACAGCGCTGTAAAGAAAGGGGTGTGCTGGATTTACAATCAAGACCAAACGAGAGCATCATAAGCACAACAGTCATTTTATCTTGATTATCTTCTTTTCACAATTGTTGGAAGCTCAAACCATTATTGAAAATAAGATCTGATTGATCACCCAGCAGTCAGGCGTTGTTTGGGTGTGCTCGGGTTTTGTTCAGGTGTAAGCATGTGTAAATGAGATGTAATATATGTGGTCAGGTGCAGTTCAGGTATAGACAGTTGTAGTTTGATGTAGTCAGGTGTAGTTCAGGTGTAGTTAAGTTTATCAGGTGTGGTTAAAGTGGACTCAGGTTTAATTCAGGTGTAGGCAAGTGTAAATCAGGTGCTGTTTAGGTGTAGTTTAATGTAGTTAGGTGTGGTTCAGGTGTATTTAGGTGTAGTTTGGTTGTAGTCAGATGTAGTTAGGTGTTGTTCAGGTGTAGTCACATGTAGTGTAGGTGTAGTCACATGTAGTTCACATGTAGTTGGGTGTAGTTCAGGTGTATTTAGGCAAAGTTCTAGTGTAATCAGACGTAGTTTACGTGTAGGTCAGGTGTAGTTAAGGTGGAGTCAGGTTTATACAGGTGTAGGCAAGTATAAATCAGGTGTAGTTTAGGTGTAGTTTGATGTAGTTAGATGTAGCTCAGGTATGTTTAGGCGCAGTTTGGTTGTAGTCAGATGTAGTTTACGTGTAGGTCAGGTGTAGTCAGGTTTAATTCAGGTGTAGGCAAGTATATATCGGGTGTAGTTTAGGCGCAGTTTGGTTGTAGTCAGATGTAAATCAGGTGTAGTTCAGGTGTAGTTTGGGTGTAGTTCAGGTATAGTCAGGTGTAGTCAGGTGTAGTCAAGAGTAGATAGTAGTTGTAGTCCAGGTGTACTCACACAGAGTGCAGGTACGAGGCTGGCCAGGTTGACGTGTGGAGGTGAGAACATGTGCAGCTGCTGCAGACAGGAAATGGCTCTGGCCTGAACCAGACAGTCTGGACCATCCTGCATCACCCCACATCCAACCAGACAGCTGGAGCGCAGACCGGACACTGCTACACCCTCACCTGTCAGAACGACACACATCATTCAAACACTTCCTAAAAATGACTCTGTTTCTGTCCTCAGGTGCGACTGTGTGGGCGGTACCTTGCAGGTCGGGGCCCAGACAGGTGATAAGGGCGTGCAGGCAGCGTCCCAGACTGTGGTGCACCTCGGGGTGGGTGGGTGGAGCCGACAGGAGCAGGCGTAGCACCAGTGTGAAGGACGGCTCGGCGTGGGTGCGGTACAAACCACCGGACAGGTCGACCACCAGAGACAGACTGTGGAGGGACCAGGTCTGCACCCAACAGACACACAGAGGATATGTGGTCACTTCTTTAAACACTGTTTTAGGATTTAATTTGAGTTCAGGTGAAACAAAGTGAGATTCCCGTCATGTGTCGATCTGGAGGTGAATTTTAGTGACAATCCACAAACGTGACGTCATACAAACAGATAGAAGACGTGTGTGTACCTGGACCTCAGGTGAGGTGCTGTCCTGGCTCAGGGTGAACAGGACTCCCAGGCAGGTGGACAGGTGTTGAGGTGAGCTGATTCCTCCGGTGTAGCGGTACAGCGCCCCCAGAGCCAGAGCGTAGCCACTGCGAGACGCTGCATCCCGAGCCGTCTTGAGCCTAAACAGTGCCGATGGATACAGTTAGCATAGTAGTGTACTAGTAATAGAAGCTGTGGTCATTATTGGAGATGTAGTTTTAGTTTTAATAGTCGGGCGAGGCAGGTGTGTTCCTACAGTAGCTTTACAACATGCAGACACAAGTCTAAATGCTTTACATGAGCAAAGGAACTTCACTAAGGGCCCTTTCACTCCTCTTTGATGCAGACTTGGTGACATGTCAGTCTGAGCAAACCAAAAAAAAACAGGTGTTAAATCTTCCCACACCTCAGTCAAGACCGATCAGCCGAACCTTGGCCCAAAGGAAAGACCAAAACATATTTGGACCGGGAGAAAAATAAAAAAAAATTCAACCCAACAAGGTCTGTATACAGGAAACAGTCAACACAACAAGGGATAAAACTGATCACATTCTCATCTGATCAATAAAAACAATAATACACACCTACATTATGACTCAACAGACAGATCAGCACAAGTTTAACAGTTGTGAAAAGAGAGGCGAGTGTGACATGACCAAACTGCACAACACAGATCCCACAGAGCAGAAACCCTTTGAACAGAGTAATGTGTCAGCTGGTCTAAATATAACACAGGATGTGCACACACACACACACACACACACACACACACACACACACACACACACACACACACACACACACACACACACACACACACACTCTGAATCACTGCATCATAACTCAGACCTTCAGACACACTCAGATATATCTGAATCTCAGTTATTTACAGCTTTGTTGGACTAATTCTGGTTTTCTTATGTAATTGTCTGTGTGATGAATATTTTTGGATTATGACCTGATTTTTTTTGTTTGTGCTGTTGTTACTTTGAGATCGCAGAGACTGCAAATAGATAACAATGATTTTGTTTTCGTCAGTGACAACTCTGCTTCAATACTCTCAGTTATGTAATGAAATATATTGAGAAATACATAAATGAATACTAAAAGAATCATCTTCATATTCAACAGAAAACAATGTGTAACCTCTGTAAAGCTCATTAGTAAATGACATTTCCCAAAGATCCTCTCCTGTAGCGACGTTCCACTCCAACACTGACTGCAGCCATCGGCAACTGTGGTTCCCAACTGGTCCAGCCAAGGGGTCCAGATTTTTTATTAGGTCAAGGTCCACACAGTTTAATATATTCAGTGTCATACTTGCATTTGAACCTGTTGTCGAGCTAGTTTGATATCTGTCTCTGACAAGTATCTTTCCGTTTCGCTCACAGCAAGAAACAGCTCTTGAAAATAAAAGCTCTGTGCCACTTGCGGTCCATTAAGAATAGACCCAGGACCTACTTTTGGACGAGGACCCACCACTTAGGAACCACCGATCTACAACTACAGGAACACACAAATATGTGAAGGTGTGTGTAACGTCCAAGGCTGCAATGGTTCCCGTATTAGTGCCAAACCATCACAGTCTGGTGCACACAGCTGCACGCAGAATGCACAGTATGTAGAGTGATGCACAGAACGTGGAACCCAAGTTTAAAAACAGAAGTTTCAACGGACAACTTTTAGCCGTACACTGTCAGTTACATGTGCTAAGGTTAGCACAACAAGCTGATTGGCTGGAGCTGGAACAGAGAGAAAGGATGTGGACGGTGTGTTGGCATCGCTCCAACATTGTACAGTACGTTGTGATTAAAATGTTTCTAATTTGTATCATGAAAACATTTTACCATAATGTTCCCTCTGTCTCCAGCAGGATGATTGTGTCAGTCTTTGTTCTACTGTCTGTTCTAGGTACATGAACACATGTTGGGGTTTTTCCTGCAGTACCAATCTTACACCAAACTGTGACTTTAGTGTAACGTTACACCCCTGACGTCCACCTACCTGTCGAAGCAGAGCAGAGAGACGGAGACGGTGAATCCAGGATCTCCGACCACCTGAACCAGCCGTGCGAGACCTTCAGCTGCCAGACATCGCAGCAGAGGACTGGCGCTCTCCAGCGCCCCCGACAGGAGGGACAGCGCTGGGGAACGCACCTCCTCTGGCCCCAGGGAGCCCCGGATACCACCCTGGTGCTGAGGAAGAGGAGGAGGGGAAGAAGGAGGAAACAGGTTACTTTTCTTTCTTTTTTTAAGTTTACCTTTATAAGCTGATGATATGTCAGAGGTTTGTGTTTTTCAGTGTGTAGTGGAGTTCTGCTGCCCCCAAGTGGACAACAAATATATGAATGCAGCTTTAAATTGAAAGAGTGTGCAGGCCTGCTCCAAATATAACCATATATTTGTCCTGTAAACACAAACCTGCACTCAAACTTTAAGTGTCTGTACATTTAAGTGGCATAATGCCTGATGTCGACAGGTGTCGTACCTTGAGTAGACTGCAGAGGGCGGCGCAGATGTGTGTCTGAACGGTCTGCTGGCGTTGACCCTTCAGCTGGTTCACCGTTTCCACAAACTGCTCCAATATCTTCACCCTGAGAGACACAGGGAGACTTTGTTATTTATAAATCTGGTTATTAATAAAGCTGCATCAAGCTGTGAACACATGGACTCAAACTGGGTTAGTTGGGATAGCGACAGCGAGTTGTGCCGATGGGGTCGGCAGCGCGGTCAAGCCGCCAACCTAAGATGAAATGATGAAATAAACCTCTGTGATTCATTCTGTGTTCCCGTTACCGCTGATCACATCAAACATTTCCTGCCTCTTTACTTTACACGTTTTTTACTTTCCACTGAACCACTGGTAGGCTTTTTTGTGAGGTAGCTATTAGAAATATATTGCATTTATCGGTGCATCACTGGCAATGCTTTTCCTCAACAAAATCGGTAGAAATATCAACATATTCGAGGCTACTTGGACAGCAGATAAGTGTAAAATTTTGCAGAGAGGAAAAGTACAAGTAGAAACAGCCACAGTGCAAAGCAGCACACCTCCCTGTCATCAACACCTTCACCTCGCCGTGCTCTACCTTTTGTGCCGGGCCAGCAAGAGCAAAAAATGTCATTCTGTGTTTTCAACTAAATCTAAGTGCAGCGGTATCTGAAGATGAGGGAGTGGGGGTGGGTCGCCAACTTTCTTTTTTTTTCATTCCCAGGTGAGTTACCTCTGAGCGGAGATGATGTGGGGGTAGAGCACTCCAAAGAGGCGGACGGCAGTGGCGGTCAGAGCGACAGGAGGAGGAAGAGGAGCGGGAGCTTCATCACTCTTCTCACACAGACTGAAGGCGTCATTGTCCAGACAGCCTCCTCCCACACTGCTGCCATGGAGCTGAAAACACACACACACACTCTCATCACAATGCTCTTCGTCCTGCGGGGTACAGTTAGCATCCTGCTAGCCTCCAGCACTCATTACCTGTTCCTCGATGTATCTGTGGTCGGTGTCGTGGAGGGCGGGGCCGACCAGTGGCAGGTCGTCAAGGTGACAGAGGGGAGGCAGCAGGGTGACCTCTGAACAGGGCTGGTTCAAGTTGTCCTGACCGGACAGATCAGACACCAGCTGGTTCATCACCAAACCAAAACTCTCTGCAGGACGAGGAGAGACGGGAGAAAAATCTTTATGACAACATCATCGTTCTGAGAGGAAAATCTGTCTTTGTGGACAAAACCAAAAACACAACCAGGAGACGTGGTGAATATCATGAAGGAATAAGAAGAGGAAGAACAGGAAGAAGAATACGCCAAGAAGGAAGAAACTAAGGACGGAAAGAAGCAACAATTATGGCTGCTCTGCGATGGTGAGTCTGGGCCAGACATATTGAGGAGGAACAGGAAGAAGAAGGACGAAGATGAAAAAAGGAAGAGGTCGCACACAAATGAGATACACAGGAGGGTCCATCAACACAACTGGCCAGGCAATAACTATGATAACTAATAACTTAATTTGGAAACCACTTTGATCTGAAAGCACAAAGTGGTTTCCAAGGTGAAGAAAATACAAGAGTGAGATAAATAAAACATAAGCATTACCTACATAAATACATAAACACCTTTGCAAATACATGCACACCCACACACACAATACGTTTATCAACTGTCAGGAGAAGCCGTTCTGTAAAAATGAGTCCTGAGACAAGATTTAAAGATGTGAACAGAGTCAGCTGATCTGATGCTCAAAGCCGAGGAGCCAGGAAAGAAAGAAGGAGTGAAGGAGGTGTGTTGTTACCTTGGTAGGTGTGTGGAGGCAGCTCAGCGAGCAGCTCGTAGACTCTCAGTCTGTAGATGATCGACCAGCTGCGAACTGAACTGCCGTAAGACCTGAGGAGGGCAGGCAGCCTGGACACACACACACACACACAGACAGATAATACACAGAGACACAGAGCACCCACAGATAAGAGGGCTTCAGAAGCAGGAACAGAAAAATAACTGTTATCACTCAAACCTGTTCTGGATTACAGACCGCTTTACAGCTTCAGTTTACAGTTTACTTCCTGTCAGCTACTATATTCACACACAATCCAAAATATTTATACTGTAAGGTTTGAAACCGACTATAGAAATACTGTGTTTGAAGTATTATATTTTCTGAGGGAGTGACCTGGTGAGCAGAGCCACAGCGCAGGCCAGAGGTGTGAGCAGACGGCTGATGATGTCATCGGTGACGAGCTCTCTGCAGTGCAGAACAAGGTTCTTCATTGCTGGGCAGACACAACAACACAGTCAGTTTCTCTTTCATGTGTGCGTCTGTTTACAGCTGTCGTCGTACTTTACATCAACTCTAAAATCACTGGTAAAACAGAAACTTGTCAAATATGCATATTAGTTTTATACTGGTCATGTAAACAGCGTATCCAGTTTAAATTAGGGCTGTCAAAGTAACTTGTTAATTTCAATTAATTAATCACAGCAAATATAACATGTTAAAAAAATTGACACTGAATAATCATGTTCAGTGGTGCCCTTTGACCCAGTGCGTCACTGAAGGCCATGGTGTCACTGTCACGTGACGGAGACAAGCGAGATGGCGCTGCTCGGCCCTGTGAACGGAGCGTTTAAAAAACGACACTGAGTCAATCTACCTGTGACCAACTCACTAAGTCCCTGACAAAATGGACTGCAGACCAGTTTGGGTGGTAGATCACAGGAGGACAACTGTGTCCAAAATCCAGCAGCTTCATTACGACACCTCTGCCAATATTAATCTGAATGGAAATTTTTTAAATACTTTCACAGCAAAAGTTGTAATAATTCATTCATTTTCCGTAACAGCTTATCCTGTTAGGGGTCGGGTAGGTGTTAGGCACTGTGTGTGGACTAACCGAACAGCGCCCCCGCACGTCCCTCCAGCGTAACCTGCCACGTGAAGTAGTCCCCTCGCCGCAGCTCCATCTCCTGCTCCCTGAGTGAAGCGGGAAACACACAACGCCACAGGAGCAGTAGACGGGACAGGTGGTGCTCCACTACAGCCGGGCCTGGACACACACACACACACACACATAAACAAAGCAATTAATACAATGCCCACTGACACTACTGCATCCTATTTTAAATTATATTAAAACAGGCTGAAGCTGTTTGTGTAACAGGAAGTAACGTTACACTGGGCCTCTTCAGGGAAGCCATTTTATTCGAGGGTGGGAGGATGCTGAACACACACACACACATACATGTACACAAATTAACAGAAATTGTTATGCGTGAATAAACACTCATGTTGACAAGTGCTTTACTATCAGCCTTTCATTTATTTCAGGAACGTAATTATACAGAAAATATTAATTTAAACAGAAAAAAACAAGCGGCCAAACAGCCCGCTAGTGTGGCGAAGCATAAAGGTACAGTGACAGGAAGTGTTCAAAGCGTGCAGGAGTTTTACCCAAAGTGATGAGAGAGGAGACGAGCAGCCAGCCGGCCTGAGTCCTCTGCAGAGAGATGCGACTGTTCTGAGAGGCTGAACGCAGGAGGTCTTCAGCCAGACCCAGCACCACCTGCACACAGAGCGGGTCAGGTCACTTTGAAACGGAGTCAGTTACTGAAAACAGTTAGTTACTTCATCCATTTACCCACCGTGCCTTTGGTGTGCGGTATTCCCAGAGGGCAGTGCTGCACCGCGGCCACCAGGGCGGCGACGGCGGCTCCGTACCCAGCCACAGCCTCTGGGGAAGACTTCAGCGACACCAGCCGCTCAGCACAGCGATCCAGCAGCAAGGAACACTGGGACGGCATCGCTGTGGCGACGCAGCGCAGACACCAGGCGGCAGCCAGACAGGCGGAGGCTGCAGGGTGGAGGAGGACGGAGATCACCGTGTCCAGGAGGGCTGCACGAGCAAACAAGACGCACCACTTCAACTTCCTGCAGTTCATTCAGAGGCAGCAGATGATATTAATACTATAATCAAACTGAGTGTGTGCGTGTCCAACCTGTGCTGCTGTCAGTGAGGAGGGGGGCGGCGGTGGATCCCAGTCCCTGTATGAGTCCTCCCAGTTCCAGCAGGCAGCAGACCAACACATGCTGACTGGCAGAGACGTCTGCAGATGAAACTCTGGTCTCCACGTTCCCATCAGTCAGAGCTGCATCTAAACACACACGCGCGCACACACACACACACACACATACACACACACACAATTAATACGTATGTCATGTATCTACAGATGAAAGTCTTTCGTCCCTCTCTGCTCACCAATGGCTCGTTTCTGTGACGCCACGGCGAGGCACAGCTGTTTGGCAGCGTTGGTCTGAGCCTTCTCCCCCAGCAGAGATCCCAGGGTGCTCCTCAGGATAAAGGAGACGCAGCGGCGGGTCACCACGGCGTCGCCTTGTGTCTGCGTGGCCCTGCTGTGGGATGCCAGCTCCATCAGCAGGGACAGGAAGGCTGGGAAGTTCGCCTCCAACCAGGAGCCCCCCAGGGTGGAGACGAAGACCACACAGGCCTGAAGGGAAGAAGGAGGAGGAGGAGTGTGTGATGGTGAGATCTGGGATATTACATCAAACTCACTGAATTCACTCGTTGCCACAGCGACCCACCTGTGTGACCCCAATGCGGATATCCTTGCTGACGGAGCTTGTCCCCTTCAACATGTCCCCACTGGCTCGGAGGAAACCGGCCCCACCACGCAGGAACCCCCCCGACAACAGGTCCATCACCTCCTCCAGGGAGCTGCGACCCCGGCCACCCTGCCTGGGGGCTGACGGGAAAAAAATAAGAAAGATTGTGAACAGTTCATCATCATATCTTGTAACTCAGGAATATTCCAGGATTCCTTTTCTTTCAGGAGTAACACAGTGTTGGTCGGCTCTGGAGGGTGGAGGACATTATTGTAGCACTTTTTTTTCTACATTTCCCCTCCTGGTCACGTGCTGCAGAATGCTGCTTTGTTGGTTTAGATTAAGTTTTAATTCTGCAACACAAACACTCATTTTTTTGCTGCTTTTATTAAAGCCAAACTTTAATTTTAAAGAGAACAAACTGGTGTTGTCTCACAGTTTTACAGCGCAATAATCAACTCTCATCAACTGAAGAGTGCTAACTTAAAATGTGTGGTTTAATTGCTTCTTTTCTCCATTTCATGATCATTTTTGCCAAAGACGGACTAATTAGGGGTTCAATCACCATTGTTTTTATGCAAATGTATTTTTTTTACCTTATAAAATGTTTTCCCAAATTCTCGTGAGATGGTGCATCACACACACATGAAATTTTCTCCAGTGATTGGAAGTTGTGTGCAAATGCAACCAAAGATGTATAAATCCAATCCGCCCGATAACGGCATTATAATTAAGGCACAAAAATTAAATATTAAGTCGACAGATAATTCCAGCTCAACCTGCTCTACAAAAAAAGCCTCAAGAACCATTAAGGTCCATCTGACTCGATATTCCACCTTTTTTTTTTTACATTTTCTCCCAAGCCGTAGGTCTGATTTGTACCAAATTATCTGTGGATCATCATTGGACCAACCTCGACAAAAATGAACAAAAACTTGTTAATATCTCATTGGGCTTTGAAGATACTGGCCAACGAACTTTAAATGGGCCACGGCAAGTTTCATTCAAATCAACCACTGGGGGAGCGCCACAAATAAAATCTGACTATAAATTAGAAATTGTTTGTCCAATCGTTACAAAACTTACAGGATATGTTAAATAATGATGTTGAATGTGTTAAAAATTATTTTGAAATATGTTGATAGGAGGCGCTGCCAGTTCCAAAGATTCAAAGATTCTGGTGTAAATGAATGAGCGTGTGGCTGATGGTCATAAAACTCGTCATTATCTCTAATGAAGGTGTCGTAAACTGTCAAAGGTCTTGATCCTTCCCAGCTTTCACCCTCTAACAGTCCGTGTTGGCTTGAACCCCGGAATCGCTGCTTGCTGCTATATTACTTGTGTAAGATTGCTTGTGATGTGTTTTTGTCACCATAGCTACACATACACTGACGATGATAGAACTAGAGTTACATCCAGGTAACTTGTATTTCGCCGTGTCTCCCTCCTCTCAGATCATACCGGCAGGCTGTCGGGGCTCCACAGCAGCGGCCAGCAGAGTTCCCAGCAGTTTGGCGACAGACACTCTGACGCTGTAGTTTGATCCTTCAAAGGCTCTGAAGCACAGAGTGGCCACGTTCTCCAACTCGCTGGTCCACAGGAACGCTGCCTCCCTCTGCAGCTCCAGCAGACACTGACAGGACGACAGAGACGCATGTGTCAACAGTAACAGTGTCAGATTATAGACGCTGAAGGAAGGAAATGGATCTGATGGATGATTTGGAAAATGATGATCAGCTGTCAGGAGGTCACTGTTACCTTGGCAGCGGCACAGCGTACGGCCATGGATCGGTCCGTCAGACAGGTTCTCGCCGCCTTGTAGACGTCACGGTGACACGGCACGGCGCTGACACCCAAACCTCGCAGGATCTTCTCCAAACTCAACATGATCTCAAACCGACCCTGAGACTGAGGGAGGAAGAGGAGGGATTACGCTACCTGCTTATACTCTGCTTCAAATAAGAACTTTATTTCTCCAGAAAACAGAACTGCCGGAAATCAGCCACACACAAGACATATTTAAAAAGTCATCTCTCATGAAGGTCAACCAGATTCATCCCTCAAATAAAAGGTGGGGCTTAAATGATACATTAAAAACCTCTTTTATATATATACCAATTTATATAGCACCAAATCGCAGCAAAGGTTATCTCAGGACACTTTTCATGTAGTGAAGTTACACTCTTTAATTTACACAGACCAAACAATGTTCTCACACATGTAAGGAAAACCCCCTTCCTGTTACTCCTACTACAATGTCTCACGTGTTGAGTTCAGTGTAATGTCCTAAGTCTTCGGCAGGAACAGGACGGATTACATCCTTTAAGCCACTGAAAGGCTTTTAACATCCTTAAATAAAGTGTTGACGATAGAGATGAAAGTGGAAGTGACTCTTTCTAGTAGAGATGAAGGTAGTTGAGGTAAGTAAGGAGAATTCAGAGGTTAAACTTTTGCACAAACTTCAGTCAGATAAAAGATCAGTGAGTCAGGCAGAATAGAAACGACCCCCCTGCCCCGGCCCTCTCTCTGCTACAAGGGGACCAAAAAAGTTGGAACAGGGGCAACAAAAGGGGAAAGCTGTGGAATGCTTAAAACCAATACTGAATGACCGTGACCTTTGACCCCTCTGGCTGCACTGCATTAACAACCAACATAACTGTATAACGGATATTACTACATGGGCTCAGGAACACTTTGCAAAAAAAAGAGTCAGTTCATCGCTGCATCTACAAATGAAAGTTAAGACTGTACCGTGCAAAGTGAAAGCCAGATATCAACAACATCCAGAAACAGCGCCGACTTCTCTGAGCCTGCGCTCATCTGAGATGGACTGACTTTGGGCGTCAGTGCCCATGGCATCATGGGTAATTCAACATCTGTGAAGGCACCTTGAATGCTGAAAGGTACATATAGGTTTTGGAGCAACATATGCTGCCATCCAGACGCCAGGGATGTCCCTGCTTATTTGAAACATCCTGCATGTGTTCCAATAGCCAGTCCCTCCAGGATCTCGCGGCAAAAAAAACTTGAATTTGTGGCCAATTTTGTAAAAAAAAAAAAAAAGATTAAAAAATGCAGCATTTTTATTTAATTTTTTTGTGGGAAATTGGGACAAATGACAAAAACTGCAGCTTATGACAAAATGAGGGGAAAATTAGATTTTTTAAACTACTATCTCCAAAAAATAAGTCATGTAATCACTTGCTATAATAATCATACTGAATATTACAAAAATAGCTGCAAATGTTTTTTATAGTTCTCCTCTTTAGTTCTATTTAATTACTTTCAAAATATGGACTCTAATAATGTTGCAAAAAATCCTGAGTGAAAATTTTAGCTCTCAAACCAGAGAATGTGACTGTAAAAAGGACATGTAAGCTACATCTTCTGTTGACGTTACATTTTAATACATTCAACACATATTGAATGCATTTAAACAGTACAAATTCTTATGTCAATACAGAGCGTTTGTCCATACTGCAATGCCATTAGCGCTATTTGATGACGCGTCTGATGACGTTTCAAATGACGTTGCATACCCAACAAAAATGCAAGCCCCGCGAATATTGCAGACTTTCGTTGAATTTGCGTTACTTATTGAGATCGCAAGATTGCGATTTTCTTGAGGGACTTAACAGTGTGGCTTCATAGTAAAAGAGTGCAGGTACAAGACCGACCTGCCTGCAATCCACACCTGTCGCCTACTGAACATGTGTGGAAGATTATGAAGCTCAAAATACAGCAACAGAGACTCCTGACTGTTGAGCAACTGAAGTCGTATAGAAGCCAAGAATGGGAAAAAAATTCACTTTCAAAACATCAACAATTAGTGTCCTCAGTTCCCAAACACTTCCTGAGCGTTGTTAAAAGAAAAGGTGATGTCACACAGAGGTAAACATGCTCCTGTCCCAACTTTTTTGGAACATATAGAATTAGTGTATATTCCTAAAAATTGGACTGTATTCAATTAAATATAAGTCAAAAAATTGCAAATTGTTGTATTTTCTTTTTATTTACGTTTTTTCACAGCATCTCCACTTTTTTAGAGTGATGAATAAATGTGTAATTTGGAGTTTGTACGGACATTTCTTACCCACTGGGGGTAAAAATTGACAACAATTTTACTGAAACTTATTTGCATTCTTAAACACAACACAAAGTGAGCAGCAGACAGACCTCGGCGCTCTTCATGGCCTTCAGCAGGTTGCTCAGAGTATCTTTGAAGGAGCCGACGAGCATCCGACCAAGCTGCTCAAACAGAGCACCGAGACACGCAATGGCTGCCCTGAAACACACACACACACACACACACACACACACACACACACACAGATATATGTCATTTCTCTGGAAACACATCAAGAACTTTTTTGAAGCTCAGTATTATCTTTTATTGGTTTAATGTGACAGGAATGTATGAATATTAACATTCATTATTAAAGTTTAAACTATTTAAGTATTTAAAGGTGAAAGCCCCTTTTTCTCACTCTCCCTGTGCACCATGAACGCAGCCTGACTTACAGTCGGGTCGGGAGTCCTGACGGAGAGTCGTCTTTGCTGCGAATGATGTCATTGCACCTGTCCACCAATAGGCTGGAAGTAATGGGGTCTCCTAGGCGGTAGAGCAGGGCCAAGCAGTGAGCCAGCAGCCAGCGAGTCGGCGGGCCGGGGGAGCCAATCAGAATCCCTGACAGCTGCTCGTTTAGACGCCGCTGGTTCTGTTTGATGTCGACCTGAAATAAAGAGACAGATTCTGATGTTGATGATTCCCCGAACATATTTAGGTTGATTAGCCAGCATCATGTGACCTTCATTAATGAGGTTATTAATCATTAGGTCTCATTAAAGGCTGGGCTCAGCTCTCACCCGCTCAGTGGCAGGAAGGAGCTTCTTCAGGTGGTTCAGCCATTCGAAGATGAACTCCGCCCTCTGATGTTCACCCAGCTGACTGCACACCTCCTCGTTGAGCAGGAGGCTGTGAGCTCGCTCCATCCTGAAGCTCCACCTGTCCTCCTCCTCCTCCTCCACCTCCTCTTCCTCCTCTCAGTGAGGGTGAAATCTGTCCTTCTCTGCCATTCCTCTAAATCCTGTCAGACACAAAGAGAAAACACAAAAAGGGTCGGAAAGATATTCGGTAAGAGACACAATAAGAAAAGCATGTTTGGGTTGAGCTCCAAAAACACTGCATTTCCCACAATGCAACTCAGCACTGTCCTTTCATTAGGGCCTTCCTAAAGCCTCCTACAGACTGTGAGATCTTAGCAATCTTAGTGCAGCTACACTGTGCGACATGAGTCTAATAAACTTCAGTTCGATGTATAAAGACTGTACGATGACAGCGCCTGTAGTGGGAAGAGAAAAACGAAAACAATCATGAATCAAGCGGTTGCCACGGTGGCATTTATGTGTGTCGGAAGAAGAAGAGAGAGATGATGTGGACGCCATCGTGGCTGGGGAAAAGACGTGGCACGCCGAATTGACATCTGTAAAAGGGACAGACAGCAGGATGGGATCATGGACAGGACGGGTGTGATGTTTTTACAATGTGTTATGCTCGCAACCTATCGCTGGGAAGTTTAAAAAGGAGCTAGCAGCAGTTAGCAGCTAACTCAAAGAAGAAGAACAGCAGCCGAAAAATGTCCACAAACTGAGAAAACAATGAGGTCCGGGAGCTCCTTAAACTCAGAGCTGAGGACGAGATCAGCCACCATAAAACTGAGATGGTAAATAATTGTTACTGCCATGTCATGCCAACAACATGATGTCGCCCTTTTTTGGTTCGTTGTTAAAAGCAAAGGCAGTGTTATGAAGGGACTTAGCAGCAGCTCAGTGTAGTCTCCTGTGTGAAAGTCCCTAAGAAGGGAATCGGACCAATAAGCAGATTCGATAACGGCAGTGGTGCAATTCCAATCCCTTGGCACATCTTAATATAACTTCAGCAAATCTTTAAAACAAACTCCTTCAAAGCAGCAGACGACATCACACAAGATCATTTTTTAAAGACTGAGTGGGACGAAGAAGGACTTATTTGGTGGACTGCCCCTTTAACCCTTCCCTATCTGCTCTATACTGTGCTGCATTCAGGTGCAGCTGAAACCAGGCTGCTGCGACATCCAGCAGCACTGTGTTCACGTGTCACTCTGTGGGAAAAACCCGACCTGGAAGACAAACGCTAAACACAACAGTCGGTTAAAGGACCTGTGAGCTCCGCTAAGAGACTCGAGTGTTTCACACTGAACTGTCGAGTCTTTGTGTCCCACTGAGAGCTGACAGAGCGGATCGGACCAGAACAGGACGGAGAAGAGGAGACGCTGGGAGAATATCTGAGAGAGAGACAGAGAGGGCAGCTCATAAATGATTCAACAGCACAACTCTGTGTCCTCCATTAACACACGCATACTGCTCAAACACACACACGCCGATGTTCACAGAGACGCAGGAAGACTCTAAAAATAACCCACTGTCCACAGAAAAACACACTCCGCTTTAAACAGACACTTCACTGCAGAGCGCTTTAAGATTTAATGAAACAGAAACCTCCTCAGCACCTGCAAACCTCTCACTGCACTGCGTCTGTGTTCAGGCTCAATACAGCCCTCGCTCCAAAAAGTTGGGACGTTGTGCAAAAGGTAAATTAAAACAGAACGCAATGATTTGAAAATCATTTTTTGACCCATATTCAATTGAATACAGTCCAAAGACAAGACCTTTAATGTTCACACTCATTAACTTTTTTGTTTTATAATAAATACACACTCATTCTGAATTTGATGCCCGAAACACATTCCACAAAAGTTGGGACAGGAGCATGTTAACCTCTGTGTGACATCACCTTTACTTTTAATGACACTCGGGAAGTGTTTGGGAACTGAGGACACTACATGTTAAAGATTTGAAAGTGAAATTCTTTCCCATTATTGCTTGATATACGACTTCAGTTGCTCAACAGTCTGGAGTCTTTGTTGTTGTATTCTGCGATTCATTATCTTCCACACATGTTGGCAGGTCAGTCTAGTGCCTGAACTCTTTTATTACAAAGCCACGCTGTTGGAACACGTGCAAAACGTGTTTCATTGTCCCGGGGGAATAAGCAGGGACGTCCCTGAACAAGACGTCATCTGGATGGCGGCGTATGTTGCTTCAAAACCCGCATGTACCTTTCAGCATTCATGGTGCCTTCATAGATGTGAATTACCCATGATGCAATGGGACCTAACACACCTCCGTACCATCACAGATGCTTTAAATTTTGAGCTAGTAACAGTCTGGATGGTCCTTCTCCTCTTTAGCCCAGAGGACACGACATCCATGATGGACTGGTCAGACCACAGCACACTTTTCCTTTTCCTCCTTGGTGTTTTCCCCTTTCTTTTTTTTCAGTGTTCATCATTCCTCATCAGCGAGGGTATAAATGGATGACGGTGGAGTGAAGCTGTCATAGTTGTGTGTCTAGCTCGGGCTCAGAGAAGTCGGCGGTGTTTGTGGATGTTGTTGATATCTGGCTTTCACTTTATGCAATCATATCGGTTTTTAATGCAGAGCAGCCTGAGGGGTCAAAGGTCATGGTCAATATTGATTTCAGCTTTGCACTCTGAGTGCAGAGATTTCTCCAGATTCTCTGAATCTTTTGATGACATCATGAATTGCAGATGGTGAAATCTTTCAATTATTTGCAATTCAGATTTCCACATCTCTCCCAGTCTTTAGTTGCCCCTGTCTCAACTTCTTTGGGACGTGTTGCACACATCAAATTCAAAATGAGTGTATATTTGACAGAAAACAATGAAGTCCATCAGTTAGAACATTTTATATCTTGTCTCTGTGCTGTATTCAATCAAATATAGATTAAAAATAATTTACAAATGGTTGCATTCTGTTTTTATCTACATGTTACACATCATCCCAACTTTTTTGCGAGCCAGTCCAGAGCTGGTGTATCAGCCTGATTGTGAAGCTTCACACACATTTAACACATCATGTTCACTTCTAACATGTCAACAGTCTCCTGTTTAACTGACACATAAAGAGACCTATAAACGCACCAGTCACCGGTACGACATGTACTAAAGTGTGTCCGCGGCTCAACTTAAAACCCAAACTGTCTCTGTCGTCACACAAACACACAACAAAGTGTGAAACAGCTTCTTCATCAATGTTGAGAAACTGGGCTGCAGGCTAACAGGCTCCGCGGCTAGCATCGGGTGGCTAACCGGGTTAGCCAACGGGCAAAAGTTTGGAGACACACCGAGATAAAAACGGGACTGTTTACCTGTTAGTGTCCGGTAAAGTCCTTGATCCCGAGAGAACAGTGTCCGGTAACACACAGGTGTGAAGAAAGTTTATTTCCTTTTATTTTGATGCTTTAAATGTCACCGTACACACAGCTGAACCGACCCGCTGATGGAGCACCGCCGTTAAGTCAGCGGATATTAGAACAGACTACATCCCGTTACTGGTTTTCAAAATAAAGCAGTTTGTTTGTAAAGACTAGACTGGGAAAAAAATAAAGTTAACAGCTGTAAAATTGTGGCAATATTTTAACATTGTTTTAATAAGTTACAAATCCATGTAAAAAATTACAAATATAGTAAATTGTCTGCAATCGAATGGTTTATTTCTTTATTGTAAACATTTTTTGCAGTTTAAGTAAATATCTAGAAATAATTGATTATTATTATTATCACTACTACTACAACCACTACTGTGAATGAATCCCATTAATCCTACATATGCGTGTGTTCTTTTATATTTAAATTCTGTAAGAAAACACATGCACTACAAAAAAATGCTTAAATTCTAACAACTAAATCAAGTAGGAATGCAACATTTGGCAGACTGCTGACATCTGAGTGATAAAATGAGACAATGTGAAGAATACAGACAAAACTCAGGCTGAGTGGCAGATACAGTGTTTGTCAGACAAACATTTTGCATATTTGCAGTAAAAGTGTTTCAAGTTTCAAGTTATTTATTGTTATAAATTTACAACAATAACAGAAAAATTGGCGATCTCAGGCTCCTCCAACAATTTTCATGAAAAAGCTTGTGTACAAAGTCAAAAGAGAAAATCTCAGACATAAAATATTGCAGAGGTTCAAATATAGGCTGACAAATTATAAAATGATATATATGTGTGGGAGTCAAGTGCACATTAATTGTAAAAACTGAAATGTAAACAGGAATGTTGTTAAGATACATATTTGAGGGACTTAATTTACTTCACACCTTAATTTTTCATCCACTCATCATTCCTTCAGACAGTTATATTTAAATATCAGCTGTTGGTAGTTACGGTTTTATTTTTATTGTACTGACATGTACCAACAAACACAGAATTAAGCAGCTCAATTGAATGTACATTACTGTGTGTACAAATTTCAAATTACATGAAACCAACATTTGATAATGACGTTAAAAACTGAACAACAATATGAAAACAAATCACCAAACAACTCCTCATGATTCAGATATTATTTATTATTGTTTTCTGTTAGGCTAAATGAAGATTACACTTTTGGTAAAATAAAGTACAGAGTTATTTTATTGTTCTAGTCACATTGTTCAATGTCTTAACTTCCAGTGCTCAGTTTATTGGAAATAAACTCCTGTAAATCTGTTCAACACTTAATTGAAGGGTTTAAAGTAAATAATCATGTGCATATTTTAAATTTGCAACCTTCTGTTAACCTGTTTATATTTCTGGCATTGTTGGTTTTTACACCTTCGTCCATCTCTTGTTTATTTACACCCTTTGTCACTTTTCTTGCAGCTGCTGCACAACAAGAACGTTTATCTTATCTTAAAGGGACACTTTGGATTTTTTGAAGTGGGGTTATATGAAGTATTTGTCCACAGTCAGTGTGTTACCTACAGTGGATGTCAGTCAGCACGTCCCCAGTTTGGAGAAGCAGACTCAAGTCCAAGACAGGAGCTAAGCAATGTACTGCTGTGGATGGGGTCAACAACAAAACATATTTCAGCCACCTAAAACAGTCAGTATCAGTTAAAGTGTTTTCACTAACTTACCTTTTCATCAGACAGCGATTTCCAACAGGGAACTGAAGCTGTTATATCACTCTCTTCAAAGCCAGACTCCACTGAGAAAAACAGCCATTTAACATGACTGAACACAGGAGCTGCTGGTCTGCTGCTGCCTCTGTCAGTTATTCTGTCTGTTATTGTGAGACTTTGGCTTTTAAAGTGGTTTAGTTTTTATTTTATTTTATTTGATTCTATTTATTTATTTTGCGGTTGTGTTCTTTTTTTTAAAAATTCATCTTATTTTATTCTATTCAATTATTTATTTATTTATTTACTGTTGAGTTATTTTATTTTGATATATTTAGCATTAATTGTTAAGGATTTTTATTTCCGGTCGCTGGTGCCACCGAGTCGATTAACGAATCATCGAACGTCCACTCTATGAGGCGACATTTACCCTGGACTGTGTCTCCCAGGCAGAACTCCTAAACCACGCCGCGCCCCGTTAAGCCAACAGAGAAGTGTAGGTTAAACACGAGCCCTTTTATTTTCTAGTTTAAGTGACGTCGCCAGTCACGACGTTTGAGGACAGGTGGTCAGCTGGAGATGCATCATGGGTAACATTACAGGTGTGATTGGCGATGTGTCTCCGCTGTCCACTTGTGTTCAGATCAGAGTTAAAACCAGGTCTAAACAGGGCAGAAGGTGATGTTCGGGTTTGACTCTGAAATTATTGGCGACAAAAACACGATAACGTCCACAGCTGAGCGGTGTTTGTGCCTGTCAGTCTGGACGCAGGGCTGAACTAACCTCAGTTAACTGACTCCCATCCAGGACGAAGAGTCGATGGTCGAGCGGTGGATCCACAGTCCGCACCATAACAGACTGTGGTGGAAGTTTCTAGTGATCCCTTATCGCTACCTTCACAGACAGAGGGGCCGCGGGGGTTCATTCCTCCGCCTTTTACCGGTTAAACAAGTTCCGTTAAGCGGGGTCAGTCATTCGGAGGCTGCTACACTGACGCTAGCTAGCAAGCAAAGCTAAAGCTAACCACTGTTTACAGTTTAGCAAGTGGCTAACGTCGAAGCTAACGGCTAGCTGTCAGCGGGGATGTTCGGCTGTCTGGTCGCGGGCAGGTTGGTGCAGACAGACGCGGTGCAGGTCGCCTCGGACAAGTTCGTGTTCAACCTGCCGGACTACGAGAACGTGAACCACGTGGTGGTGTTCATGCTAGGCACGGTGCCGTTCCCCGCCGGCATGGGGGGCGCAGTCTACTTCTCCTTCCCGGACCCGGCGAGCGGCGGCAGCCCGGTGTGGCAGCTCCTCGGCTTCATCACCAACGACAAGCCCAGTGCCATCTTCAAGATCTCCGGGCTGAAGGCCGGGGAGGGCGGGGCGCACCCCTTCGGCATGATGGCCTCCTCGTCGTCGTCGCCCTCCGTGGCCCAGGTCGGTGTGTCGGTGGAGGCTCTGGATCAGCTGGCCCAGCAGATCCCGGTGTCCAGCGCCGCTGTGTCCACCGTGGACTCCTTCCTGCAGTTCACCCAGAAGATGCTGGACAGTCTTTACAACTTCGCCTCGTCCTTCGCCGTGTCGCAGGCGCAGATGACGCCGAACCCCTCGGAGACCTTCATCCCGTCCAGCTGCGTCCTCAAGTGGTACGAAAACTTCCAGAGGAGGTTGAGCCAGAACCCGAACTTCTGGAAGAACTGATGGAGGCTGAGACATGAGAGACTAAAGACAAACCCACAGTGCCTACAGGTTCTGAGAATAAAAGGTTTCATCCAGCTCAGTCAGTGTCTCATCTCTGATACTTGACTTTAGATCAGCCTGTTATCGTTTATCGTTTAATTTAGGGACTGTTCGTTATTTATGAGGGGAGAGGGTGGTCCAAAAAGAGGGAGAGACTTTTTTGTTATGGCTTAAGGGAGGGATATTCAGATTTAAATGGCTGTATTTGTTTTTATTTTACCACTGATTTTTACAGAAAACATCCTCTCCAAGGCATGTTTTCTGTAATAATTGCCAAAGTTGCACTATTTATCATAGAAATTGTAAAAACAGAAGTTATTGCTGGATTTTTTCAACATTCTCACTCCGACCTCGTCACACAGACGTTTGCTCATTGACTTTCCACGTCCAGATACGACGTGCAAGGTACTCTTGGTGTGTTGGTTGTTGACGCCGTGTCAAGTTCCGCCTGTTATATGCATTGTCTTCTTTCAAAATACACTTCTGTTTTCACAGGAAATTTACCATTTACACACAGTCTCTTTCAAAATAAAAGCACTATGTCAGTACAACAAAGCAAATTAATGTTTTTTTCCTTCAACAACAAACACGTGGTTGGGTTTAGACAAAAAGAAAAGGGTTTGGCTTTCTAATCTTACAACATGCTAACGCTGCTCTCTCAGGTGAAACACATCCTCCACTCCCGCCCGCCCTACTTGGACTTTCGCCGGCTCAACTTTCGTTCTTGTTCCACCATGTTTCCCCCCTGACACCGCCGAGCATCGTTATACTGTAACAGCAACTGGCCACGTATCTGACGCCACAAGTCACTGCCTAAGTGCCAGATTTCGAAGACTTGAGAGTGAGACCAGGTTGGACAAAAGCGATTGACATAAAAAAAGAAAAAAGATAGTGATATTTCAACAACAAAAAAAGAATACATAAATAAATTGTTTGCACGACAAGAGTGAAAACAGGCTATTTCAACTCCAGGATTTCGTCTTCAACTTTTAAAATAAAACATAAAAAGGTAACTTAAAAAGGTAAATCAAATAACTATTTATGGTGGAGGGAGGGTCGTGCATTTTCCATAAGTCACTTAGAGAGACTCAAGAAAAAATATTTATAACTTTGGGGAGGGTAAAAGTCACACCCCAGCCACCCCCTCCTCTGATAAATAAAGAACAGTCCCTAATATTTATTAAGACAAGTAAAAGTTGATAAAGATACAGCAGCTCCACACAAATCTCAACATACTTGCTGTTACTTTGAAATAAGAGTCAAGATTTGCGGCACAACGTCACCTTGTCAAAGTATAGTATAAGTATAAATAAAGTAGTGTTTACAAATAATGAAAAGTATAATGAAAAGCAGTTGTCAGTGTGTAGTTACTTTGATTTTGATTTACACATTCAAAACGGAGTTTGAGGACGTATAACTTACTAAATCCCACCAGCATCAGTGTCAAAGTTGGACATCAGTGCAGAATTTAATGGGTTCGACTGAAGGTCTATTTTATTTTATTTAACCAGGAGTAAAAGACTCATTGAGATTAAAATCTCTTTTACAAGAGTGTCCTGGCCGAGACAGGCAGCAGCACATAGCTCACAGCTCATAGCTGCAGACAATCGAATAAAGAACAACTTACAGAAATTATAACGTATCACAAACCAAACTAAAACTTCAGTGAAAAGCCCCGTCTCTTTTACCAGCCCAGTGTGACTATATATTTTGACAAATAAAGGCCTGTCTCAATTAGAGGCCTGCTCTGGTTGCCAAGCAGTTTGTTTTTTTATCGACGTTCGTCAGATGTGGAATCTGAGCCAAGCCCTCAACGAGGGTGCGTTTCAAGCCAACTGTAGTCAGGAGGTTCCAGCCTCTGTTTATAAGGGTGGTCCAATGAGAGCAGAAACTGTAAATGAGAGTTAATGATGAAACAGTAAAAAGATGAAGAAAGGCATGAAAGAAAATCTGAACACAACATGTCATGTAAAACCCTAGTTAATGTTAAAAGCACTTCACTCAACACTGCTGTGACACTGAATACACAATGGGAACAATCAGCCACCAGGTGGGGCTGCAGTTCTCCTTCAGGCATTCAACCTTTGAACATAAATTGCTGAATATGTGATGCAATTGATCATGAGGCAGTTCCCAGAAATCACATTTCATAAGTCTGCTTTTTTTTTTATTAACCTTTAATCTGTTTTCAGATCAGATCTGTCAGAGGCAGTCTGGGGTTGGTGGATAATCAATAAAATAAAGAAGCTTTTCAGCATTGAAAAATAAGTGTGTTACATCAAAGCATTTTAGTCAGTTGACAACTTATTTCAAAAAGCTGGTCATAATTCCAAACCTTCTTTTTGAGTAGGATGGAATGAAAATAGATAAGTTAAAATATTTTACTTAAAATAATTTGACCACCAAATATCACCACAACTTTTGGATAAATACTAAGTTGGTTTAACTTAATTAAGCTTTTCAAGGTCGAAGCAAATAATGTTGGTTGTGCTAAACTAATTTTATTTATCAGATTATAATAAAAGACTTGTGACTGACTCAGTAATGCCAAAGTTGGAATTACTTAAAAAGATGCATGCAAAATGTTTCCTTCATTTTTTAAAAAGATGAACCTTTTTTTTTTCGTTGTTAGTGCACTCTAAAAAATCATTCTGTCTCAGCTTTGGCATCAATACGTCAGTCCTTTGAGTCTTTTATTATAATCTGACAAACTCAATTAGTTTAGTACAACCAACATTACTGACCTTGAAAAACAACTTAGTATTTATCAAAAAGTTGTGGTGAAATTTAGTTGTTATTTTATGTTAGATATTCTAACTTATTTATTTTAATTCCATCCAATTAAAAATATTTTTATTTTGAACAGTTTCTTAAAATAAGTTTTCAACTGACTAAAACAGCTTAATGTAGCAAACTTGTTTTTTTTATGCATTATTGTATGTGTTATAGACTCACTCCATTTTTAGAGTGCTTTCTAAAAAATCATTCACTGTCAGATTCCAACTTACTTAAATACTTTAACATAACACACAGATTTTTTTTTTGTTTTTAATTCTGAAAAACTTCTTATCGACGCCCATAAATTATTTTTAGAGTGCACTCTAAAAAATAAAAAAAAAATCACTGTCTCAACGTTGGCATTAATGAGTCAATCCTACGAGTCTTTAATAATCCGACAAACTCAATTAGTTTAGTACAACAACAACATGATTTGCTTCGACCTTGAAAAGCTTTATTAGGTCAAACCAACTTAATATTCATCCAAAAGTTGTGATGACATTTAGTGGTCAAATTATTTCATGGCAGATATTCTAACATATTTATTTTAATTCCATTCAATTAAAAAATGTTTTAATTTTGACCAATTTTTTAGAACTGTGTAATACACGTAATTTTTTTATGCTGAAAGGCTTCTTTAATTTATGCATTATCCACTAACCCAATGAATCACTTTTTAGAGTGCACTCTAAAAAGTGATTAATTTTTCTCAACTTAAAGAAATTATGGTAATAGTTTGCATGCATCTTTTTTAGTAGTTCCAACTTTGGCATTAATGAGTCAGTCCTACGAGTCTTTTATTATAATCTGACAAACTCAATTAATTTAGTGCAACCAACATGATTTGCTGTGACCTCAAAAAGCTTTAATGAGTTAAATATTTATCCAAAAGTTGTGGTGATATTTAGTGGTCAAATTAATTTAAGTAAGATATTCTAACTTATTTATTTTAATTCCATCCAACTCAAAATAGTTTTGATTTTGACCAGCTTCTTAAAAGAAGTTAACTTCTTAAGTTGTTAACTGACTGACTGACTGACTGACTAAAACAGTGTAATGCAGTTAACATTTTTTTAAAACTTCTTGATTGTATTCTTTACAGACTAACTCCATGAACCATTTTTTACAGTGTAACAGTCAGAGGAAATACAGAGTGAATAAGGGGGCAGAGCTAAGAAACTGTTACATAGATCAGAGTCCACACACACATACA
Organism: Epinephelus awoara; assembly: GCA_035609425.1. Taxonomy (NCBI): domain Eukaryota; kingdom Metazoa; phylum Chordata; class Actinopteri; order Perciformes; family Serranidae; genus Epinephelus; species Epinephelus awoara. The sequence continues at coordinate 4,217,116 of CM069309.1, forward strand.
CACACACACACACATACGCGCTGTGGCAGCTGCTCTTGAGTGAAAAGCTGCATGTCTTCCTCATTACGTGTCTGAACTCCAGTGACCCTGCAGCCAGGATGACTCTGGAGCTGCTGTTTGCTGCTCTGTTAGTCAGCGTTTATTTCCTTCTCCATGCGACTGTTCTCAAGCTGCCCAGATGTAAAAGTGCCGCAAAGCTCCATAGGAAAACCGCCATTGTTACTGGTGAGTTGACAGCCTGCAGGCAGAGCTGCCTTGACCTGATTCTGATTGATCCTCACTCTTAAATGGTCTGTTCACACGAAGGAGCTGTTGCAAATGTGCACAAAACAGCTGCTGAAACCTGCTGCTCAGTCTGTCACTATCTATCTATCCATAGTCACTAAATTGCACTGAATTGATGCAGACTGGCCAATCATAGCGTAGCATCAGCCTGGCTCAGACCAGGGTCTGACACCAACAGAGCTGTGCTCCATTGACTCTAAATGTTAAGCTAAATGTTGTGTCTGGGGCACGTTGTGTATTAATCATACTCGTTACCTGGAGAGGTTGGAAAAAGATAAACGTTTCTTCCCTGTTCCAAAACCAAAATCAGACCCTGAACAGTGTAGGGTTAGCTAGCGAGCCACTGAAGATATAGCCTACTGAATGTATACACATGCTGCTTTTGCTTTGTAATGATTATAACAGTGAAACAAAAAGCGACCCTGCTGTCCAAAATAAATCCCCATATACTAAGCTACTGCTGCTATAAAAAAAAGTCCAATCTAAAAAAATTAAGCTGATGCACTCTCCGGAGCTAACCCCCGTCACTCTGCTTAGCAACCAGGAAACAAAACAGTAAACTTCTGCTGGTCTTGAGAAACTGCAGCTTTTATTAGCGCGCAAACTGCAAAGTCCACTGTACATTCACTGATATCTAAACTTAAACCCTCAGATCGCTTCTCCAAGTTATGCTACTGTGACAACACTACACAGTTACACTCCAGCACAGTAACATACATCAACGTGTGTTTTCTCATGCTGGTCCTCATTTGCAGTCAGTCCATTTGAGAGGATTCATTGTGACTAAAGTCCACTGCAAGTGGGGCTCTAGCAAAAAGAGCAGTGCCAATGTAAACATGTCCATTTTTGTTTGGTGCGTATTAACAGCAGAGCATGACAAACCCTGAAAAGGCATTAATAACCCCATTATAGAGGCTATGACTTAATCTGAGCTGTAAATGAAAATTTAAGGCATATTAAACCAAACTGTATTTACTCAAAATATTCCCTTTAATGGAAAAATACAACACATGGTGGGTCTTATTCATGACATGTTAGTAAATTTGTGAGTAGATTTGATTAATGCCAGTCAGTTGTAAGTTGACAGTGCGCTCCTGCTAGTCAGCAGTTAGTATACATCCCCCTCTATGAATAGCCAGTGACCACCATGTATAGAGGTGATAATTACTATGGATAAGTGCATCCTGTCGAACTGTGAACATGGAGCAAACAAAGAAAGAGAGGGAAAAGGGGGAAAATCTTGTCCGAAACTGAAACTGAAGTTATGAAAAACATTTTATGTACTTCACAGAATAGTTAACATAAAAGGAAATTTACAGTTTGTCCAAACTTAGTTCAGTTTTTGTGACTCGAAAAATTGACCAAACATTTAGTTTCTGTTCAAAATTTTGTCCAGTTTCACTGTGTAGATGTTGAGATATTTGAGAGCAAAGTGAGAACTTGGACCTGCTGGGGGTGCTAGAGGAAAAGCCAACATCATAGGGATTCATCATCAGGGCAAGGTCCGTCCAACAATGTCAAAACCCTCCAATAGTTACAGTTAGTTATAGTTACAGTCTGGAGCAAACTGGTAAAACAACATTTCCATACTGTAAGTGGTGTTATTAGCATGGCAGATAGAAATATGCTTACTGTTATTCTGCACTTCCTCTCCAGGAGCAAACACTGGCATTGGTAAGACCACAGCGATGGACATGGCCAAGAGGGGGGCGAGGGTGATTCTGGCCTGCAGGGACAGACGGCGAGCTGAAGCCGCCGTCCAAGAAATCATCCAGGTAAAGACAAAAAAAGAACCAAAAAAGTATCAAAATGCCCCCTGTGTCGCTCATACTATTATATCTGATCTCATTAGATGATTCTGGCTCATGTATTAATGTAAAAGTAGGATTTTACTGTTGTAGTCGGTTGACGTGGAGCTAATTTTGAAACATTAATTTTTATTTTCATTACCGATTAATCTGCCAGTTATTTTCCCAACTGATCGACTGATTGTTTGGTTTGTAAAAACAGTGAAAAGAGTTAGAAATGTCCATCACAGTGACCCAGAGCCCAAAGTGACACCTTCATAATGTTAATTGTATAACCTCAATATTATTACTAGTACTTTAAAATTATTAACATTTAGGTGAAATATTTGTAAAGCTGGAACCATTAAATGTGTACATGAAAAACGACTTGCAACATCCAAATAGTGTCACAATTATTTTCTGTTGGTCAACTTATTGATTAATGAACTAATGGTTTTAGCTGGACCTTTATAAATTGGGGAGTTTAATCTATAACTTATAGTTGAACGGCACCCGGGAGTGTCAGGGGGAAACGTGGCAGGGCAAGGACAAAAGTTAAGGCAGCGAAGTTCTCATGGGTTGGGTGGAAGCAGTTGTGAATGGGTCCGACAAACACCAACTTTCACCCAAGAGAGCGATGTTCACGTCCCGTAAGATTCTAAAGCCAAACCCTGTTCTTTTTTCCATAACCACTTCCTTTTGTTGCCTAAACCTAGACATGTGTGTTTGTTGTTGAAGAGAAAAAAAGTCAATTTGTGGTTCTGTACCGACGTAGTGCATTTATTTTGAAAGAGACTGCATGTAAATGTTAAATTTCCTGTGAAAACAGAAGTGTATCTTAAAAGATGAGAATGTGACATGGTGTCCCAGAACATCAACAACCAACACACCCAGCGTAGCTTGCATGGCGTATGTGGACGTGGAAAGTCCATGACCAAATCGTCAATATGTGACAAGGTCAGAGTGAGAATGTGTTGTATTTTATAAATTCCTCATATATTTTCTGTGTTAAAACGTTAATTTGCAAAGTAACTAAAGCTGTCAGATAAATGCTGCGAACAAAAGAAAAAATGAGAACAATATTTTCCTCTGAGATGCAATGGAGTATAAAGTAACATAAAAAATAAGGTAAAATGCAAGTACCTCAGATTTATGAACAGCACACGAGGTAAAACTCTTACTGGTAGTTACGGTCCATTGTTGTACATCTGGTGTACCTCAGGGCTACATTCTAGCTCCTCTTCTCTTCTCCATATATTAATAAAACAGTTAGTTCCAAGCAAGCAATTTTATTGGACAGGAGGCATTCCATGAGTGCTGATACAGTGTAACAACAGTGGGACTTTAACTATGCATATATTACTCTGCTTTACTGGTGTTCTCAACCTTTAATTATGTTAACCATTAATAAGCCTACATTAATGGTCATCATTCATCATCAGACAACGTTATGTTTTCTAACCTCTCCTTGTTGCCCTTGATATCAGGAGACAGGAAACAGTGAAGTGATCTTCATGCAGCTCGACCTGGCCAGTCTGAAGTCTGTTCGCTCATTCGCTGACAACTTCCTCCGCTCTGAGTCCAGGCTGGATCTGCTCATCAACAACGCTGGTCAGCCCTTTGTCCTCACAAGTTCATGTTCAGAAGATCAGTAGGTCACAACAAACCAAATTAAATGATGTAATTTGCTCTGTTTAGTTCTTCTGATATCAATGTCACTGTTGTCTTTATGCTAAGCTAGGCTAAACACAAATTTCTGATTTTTTTGAGATTCCAACTATTATTAAAGAAAGGTCTTTATTTCTAATTTCCACTTTTTAGTTCCCCTGATGTCAGCATTCTTTAGTCTTCGTCCTAGGCTAGGCTAAACATATTCTCAACCTGTGTGGAAATAAAACTCATCATCTGACTTTGCAGCTAAGAAAATGATGTTTTTTTATACATATGTGCTTGTTGTATTCAAGTGTAAGTTTAATGTTTCTGTCCTCAGGTCTCTTGAACGATGGAAAGACAGAGGAGGGCTTCGGGTTGATCTTTGGCGTCAACCACCTGGGTCACTTCCTGTTGACGGTGTTGCTCCTGGAGCGGCTGAAGGCGAGCGGGCCAAGCCGCGTGGTGACTGTGTCCTCTGTAACCTACAAGATGGGGAAGGTCGATTTCAACTGTCTAACAACTCACAGAGACTTAGCTTTGGGCAACACCATGTTTCACCTCAACCTGAAGTACAGCCATAGCAAACTGTGCAACATCCTCTTCACCTACGAGCTCGCCAAGAGGCTGCAGGGCACCGACGTCACCTGCTACAGCGTCCACCCAGGTCAGCACAGAGCAGCCCTGCTGAGTATCATCTACAGTGTCCTTGTTGTGGAAGTACATTTTTGTCAGTAATAAACAAACATATTAAGTTAAAAATGAAATTATGAGATCTTCATAAAAATCAATAATTTAAAGGTTCTATATTTAACTTTCAGAAAATCTTTGTTATTGACCCCTTCCTCTGAGGCCGTTAAGGGAACAGCAGTTGGCACCCTGTTGTCCAATCTCCAATGCACACACTCCGTAGATGCAAGCGAGCATCTATAATACCTTTCAACTACATGAGTAGTAGCACAGCCCACCAACGCCCACGAAACCCATTTCTGGGCTAATATTAGCTATTTTCGCACACTGTTAGCGCTGTAACAGTGCTCAAGAGCGACAGTTCTGAGTCATCATGTATGTAAATCAAATGTATTTCATAAAAATAAATATTAGTTTACCAAAATTTTAACTTAATTCATAATTTTCACTTGCCAGCTGTAAAAATTAACTTAGTGTCTCTTGTAGTGTCCTAAATTTTAACAATGTAGTTTTTCCTGAATATGATGTGACAAAGAAATACAAATTTGACTTAGTAACTATACATTTTTACTTTCCTTTTGATTGACAGTAATAGACCTCCATACATATCAATAAATTAAATGTATTGTGTGTATGTCAAAATTTTCAGTATCTCAGTCATAAGCAAAATAATGAGATTCTGAGTCGTAAGATTTTTATTTGTATAAAAGCCCATAAATTGACAGGCATTACAAATTAATTTATAGGCTATAAATGCTCTGGTGTATAGTATTACCATATACATGTTGTGATGAATAAATAAATAAATAGAAATTAACTCAATATCACTGGTTAAATTCCGTCATTCTTTTTCACAGATATGATGTATAAAATGAATAAATTCAGTATCAGTTAAAAAATGTTATTTTTTTCTCCTGTATCCAGGGGGTATACGGACGGAGATCAGTCGTTACTGGGGCTTCTGGTGGGGGTTCTTGGTGAAACCCATCATGTTCCTTTTCTTTGTGGATGCTGAGTTGGGAGCTCAGACCACACTGCACTGTGCCCTGGAGCAAGGCATCGAGCACCTCAGCGGCCACTACTTCTCCAAGTGTGCACCGCACATGAACATCGAGTCGAAGGCGAGAGACGACGCCACGGCCAAGAAGCTGTGGGAGCTCAGTGAGAGTTTCTGCGGCCTGTCCTGAAACCAAACCTGCAAACAGAGCTTTGGGTTTAATCTTGTATTGTGGGCTCTCTTACACCTCAAGAGTGTGACTGCATCTGAACGCATCAACAGTCGACTCAGCTGGGTTAAATATGGCCGGATGAAACTGATGAACGGTTTAAATGTGACTTTTGTGATAGTTTACTTCTCTGCTGCAAATTTAAAGTCTCTGCAAGTTAATTTGAATTAAATCACTACATCCTGCATCTTTCATTTACTCTACAAGAATCAAATATATGACCATGTACACGTTTACATATATTTTGATCCAGTATGTTTTTACATATTAAATGACAGCAGAAATGGGATTTACAGATATAATTTTATATTTTTTGTATTTGCAATATGTTTATATTTTGTTTTGGTATACATGCTGCTTTCAATATAGATAGTAAACACAGAAATGTGCATCTGAGATTTTATCATGTTTTTTTAAAATATGGCTATTAATGTTTACAATAAAACTAAATAATGAATGAAACATTGTATTACATAAGTTTCAATTTATTTTGCAAAATATTTGAAAAGGAAATTCTTATTAACTATGTTTTCTGTTATGCAATTGCAGTATTTAAATAAGAAGTATGCCAAAGTATCTGTCTTGATTTCATACTTAATGTCTGTAATATGTATATGAATATTTGGAGGGAGACAGAAGCTGATTAAGATTAAAAAAATTGCTGTCTTGGGAAAAGACATGACATTGAACATTTGTGCATCATCAGCATAATCATTCACTTACTGGACTTTGGCTGCGTTTAAAGACGAATAGTGCAGGAGTGGACTGAACCAATTTACACCTTTAAGGGGTGAGAGCAGCCTCAGAGAGCTTCCACTATTTCTTTATACAAAGTTCAGTCTTTCAACCTATTTATTCAGCCAATTTTAACTTAATTATGGCGCTCATTACGTATTGGTCGGTTTGCAGCCGAGTGTGAAGCAGTCAGGATGAGAGTCAGCACCTCCAAGTCTGAGGCCATGGTTCTCTGCCAGAAAACAGATTGCCCCTTCCGGGTTGGGGAAGAGTTACTGCCTCAAGAGGGAGTTGAAGTATCTTGGGGTCTTGTTCACAAGCGAGGGTAGAATGAAGCGTGAGATGGATCGTGGTTTGGTGCGGCTTTCTGCAGTGATGCAGGCACTGCACCACATCATAGTGGTGAAGAGGGAGCTGAGCCAGAAGACAAAGCTTTCAATTTACTGGTCCACCTCGACCCAACCCTCACCTATGGTCATGAGCTCTGGGTAGTGACTGAAAGAATGAGATCACAGATACAAGTGGCCGAAATGCCTCTGTGGGGTGTCTGGGCTCAGCCTTAGAGATAGGGTGAGGAGGAGCTCAGGGTAGAGCCGCTGGTCCTTCGTGTGTAAAGGGGTCAGCTGAGGTGGTTCGGGCATCTGATCAGGATCCTCCTGTGAGAGGTGTTTGGGCACAGGGCAGATTATTTTTATATATGTTTATCCGTTTTCCACATTTTCAAACAAAAGAAAAATTAGTCAATAGGGGCTTTATTTTGAAGGTGTCCATAGGAAGTGGGTGAATGAGTAGGTGAAAGATCAAACTGCAGCGGGACTTAGAGTTTAACATCAGTGGGGAATACTGAGCACCGTCAGCAGAACCGGTCGGACCGGACCGAGCCTCAGGCAGGTCGAGCCGGTCCGACAGGTGAGTCCCTGCACGTGCGCAGCTTATAAAAGGCAGTGATTCCTCTCAGGTAAAGAATCAGACAGCTCTCACTAACCATGTTTCACCTTCTGCTGCTGGCCGGTGTGGTGCTGGGAGGATACATCTTCCTCACACAGACTCTCTTCAAAAGGTCCAAATGTAAAGGAAACGCAGCGATGGCCGGCAAGACCGTCATCATCACAGGTGAGTCCGTCTGTCTGTCTGTTATTACCGCCTCACTACAGGCAAAACAAGAAGTACACACAGATATTGAAAGTCAGTGACTCTGGGAACATATTATTCTGAATGTAATAACCAAGAAAAGTCTTTTACAAATGATATTTTGAAGGAATAATTAATACACACATTAAGACGAGCTGAAGCAGTCAGTTAAACATGGAGCAGCTTTTCAAAGTCTGCCTCACAATGAGCTTCACAATAAAACAGACAAGTCATTAAATCAGGGTTTAAAAGACTGATAACAATTTGGTGTATAAAAACAACACAGTGGCTACGATAGGACGATAAAAACCTACCTGCAAAGTAAAAGTTTGACTTTCTAAATCAAACACAGAGAAACTAATTCAAAATTAAGATCCAGATCAAGATGAACTTTATTGTCCCACAGAGTTGGACATTTGTCTCAGGCCTTGTACCATACTGCAGCTATAGAAATACAACATAGTACACAGACAAATCAACATTATACCCAACATAGCAATAAGAGACCAAATATATGAGTAGCCACTGATGATATTGGCTTTTTCCCACACAGGACAGATCGATCGTTGACTTGTTTCTCATAGTCGGAAAACTTTGACTTGCCATCTCATAATTTTGATATTTTATTTCAACATTTTGATCAGTTAGTTAGTTTGTGTTATCGTGTGACTTTGGTGAATTCAAACTAACCCTTGAAAACACCAGTCACACAATAACACGAACAAACTCATCGAGGCAGCAGTCGACCAGCAGCTCATGTGTTCAGCGAAGTAAAATCACATTCAGACCGGCTCCGCCTGGCTTTGAAGAGACTGATACAACGTCTTTATTTTACCGCTGGAAAATCACTGAGGATCACTAAAGTAATAGGATTCAAACTCTCGTCTCGACGCATAAACGTTTGTGCCAGGCCATACAGTAGTTGTTGAGATGCTTTAGTCTGGACCACAGTGGTGACCGACAGATCTGAAATGTTTCAGCATTTTTTTTGTTGGTGTTTTCTTGCTGCAGGAGGAAACACCGGCATCGGGAAAGCCACGGCGCTGCACCTGGCCAGGAAGGGAGCCAGAGTGATCCTGGCCTGCCGAAACCGGGACAAGGCCGAGACTGCCATCGCAGATATAAAAAAGGTAGGAACGAAAAAGATCTGGTCTGGTCTGTCAGAGTAAGCACGGAGCCCTCACTGACACTAGCTGCACTCCCTGAAGAAATATTATCACATTTTTGTAAAATTGAAAGAGTGATGTCAGAGAGAAGCAGGCAGAGGGGTCTACAGTCTGTGTGTGAAGGATATATCCAGGATGTCAAACTGACTCAGCAGCAACAACAGGTTAAAAACACAAAGACAGTTAGAAGCTAAAGCCGAACTATAGGCTACAGATCACAGTGTAAAAGTGAACCACCACATCACTGCTGATCAACACACAAGACAAGGCAAAGGTGAGACAGAAGATATATAAATATGTATGACTTCTAGTCTTCATATTAAGTCTGTGGTCTAATTATAGTCAGAGGTGGACAGAGTACACGTCTTCACTACTTGAGTAAAAGTACAGATACTGCTTGTCAAATATTACTCCAATACAAGTAAAAGTAGCTTAGTCAAAATATTATTTACTTAAACAAAATCTCAGGTAATACAGGAAAGGAAAGTAGCTTTGTTATCATTCTGATGCGATTCTGCTACAGAAATGTTCATAGCTCAAAAATAAACAACTAAAGGGAAGAAGCCTCAGAACACAAACTTATTCATCAACAAATGAAACTGCCTTATATTGCCAAGAAAACAAATTTCACCCCAACTGTATTTTTCTCACAAAAACCCAAATTTCCTTTTCTTGTAGTTACATTTGAACACATCGTGAAGTATACCCTGCAAAAACTCAAAATCTTACCAAGAATATTCGTCTTATTTCCAGTCAAAACAAATCTCATTACACTTAAAATAAGACGCATCACCTAAAATGCAACTTGTTTTCAGACAATTTTCTACTTGTTTCAAGCTAATTTTCACTTGAAACAAGTAGAAAATCTGCCGGTGCTTGTAATAAGAAAAAAAAATCTTGCTCCACTGGCAGATTTTTCTGCTTATTTCAAGTATCAAAAACCTTGAACATGGGCTTAAGATACAACAAAAACAAAAGTAGCGAGTAACGAGAGCATCAATATAAATGTAGTGGAGTAAAAAGTAAAAGTATCCCCCAAAAATAATACAGATACTCAAAAAATGAAAAAAATGTATTTAAGTACAGTACTCAAGTACATTTACTTCGTTAAGGCCAAAACACACCGGCGCCGTACAACACTTTACACTGTTGTCCTATTTTTCCAGCGTCGCCGTCCCCTTCTTCTTCCTCGTCTTTTGTTCTAATTGGTGGTTGGCAACCAGTACCGCCACCTAGCGGTCTGGAGTGTGCAATAAAAATCCGGTTGACCCCCGCAGTGCAACGCTTTTTGTGTGTGTTGGAGGCGGCACTTGACTCACGTCAATGACGCCGCCGCCGGTGTGTTTTGGCCTTCACTGTCCACCACTGATTATAGTAGATATCCAACATAGTCTTCATCTTGATGATCTTCTTCCAGCAAACAGGAAGTACTGACGTCCTCTACATGCAGCTGGACCTGGCCAGTCTGAAGTCTGTTCGCTGCTTCGCCGAAACATTCCTGAAAAATGAGTCCCGTTTAGATCTGCTCATCAACAACGCAGGTACACACACACACACACACACACACACACACACACACACACACAGAGTTACAGAAAGACCAATTTTATGCTATTTTTTAAAAGTGAGCCAAGAATGTGATCAAAACCTGAATCTGAAGAACAACTTCAAACTGCGGTGGTCATAGATACTGTCAGCTGTGTACTAGAGTACAATCTGAACCATCTCAGCAGGTAATAAAAAATAAAACTAACCAGTAGTGTAAAGTAACTGAGTACATTTACTCAAGCACTGTTCTTAAGTACAGTTCTAAAGCATTTGTCTTCTGCTAGTTTCTCCTTCTACTCCACTACATCTCACAGGGAAATATTGTACTTTGCACTGCAGCAGTGGCGGCTCTGGCACATTTGGTGCCCTAACGTCAATATGGGACGAGGTTGGAGTGAGAATGTGTTGACCCCAGAGAGCAGGTAACGTGTAGTGAGCTGGGGAGGGGGGAGGGGCCCGGCCCGGGGGCGACAGGAACCCAGAAAAATGGCCTCTTTATTATTTTGTAGGCTTTGCTATGTAGTTATGTAGTTATTGCCTTTTGTCATTTTTCAAAATAATAGTAGTATTGGTATTAGTGATTGATTTTTTTCCTTCCCCCATTTGTGGCGCCCCCTATGGATGCCGGCACGCTTAGCATTCACCTATATCGCCTATGGCTCGGGGCCAGCACTGTACTGCACTCGTTTGTCTGACAGCTTGATGTATGAGGTTTATTTTGATATGACGTTTGTGACTAGCACACACTGTCACACATTCTTTCTCCCAACAAGTCAAATATCGACGCTTAGTCAGTGGCCCCACGTGTATAAATATGGCACTCTAGGTACCCTGCTGTGTTCATTTTGGACACTCAGGAACAGTATGTCAATTTACCCTCATTATATGCATTGTGTCTTTTCAAAATAAAAGGAAATGTACAGTTTCTGCTTGTTAAATGCATACAGTCTTTTTCAAAATAAATGCAGAAAGTAGATAAAAGATTCTTCAAGTTTAGGCAACAGAAGAACATGGTTTGGTCTGGAAAACCTTGAAATGAGTATGTTTATTCCTAATGTAACGTAACTATATGTCACTAGCATCGTATGCTCCACATACTAGCACCCTATGTCATTTGGGAGCCTGGTATCACTCTGATCAAAATCTGGCGCTTGGGCAGTGACTTGCGGTGTCAGATGGGTCCAACAAACTGAACAGACCTTCACCTGAGAGATCAGTGTTCATGTCCCGTCAGATTATAAAGCCAAACCCTGTTCTTTTTTCTTAAATCCAACCACATGTTTTTGTTGATCACAGCAGCATGACTAATGAGTGAAACTTACCTGTGAAATAATTTGATTAAATACATATAAAAGACTGTTACTGAGGATATTTTGACATGTCATTGCAAGGAAAAACTCAGGTGAAAGAAGTTTCCTGGTAAGACATGACAGCGAGCCAGCAAACTCAAGTAGATGACCTTGAGATTATCTCGACGAGACAGAATGCAGTTGTTTGTACTGTGTGAACTGTACCTGTGACTTAGTGTGTTACTCAGCGGTTACAATACCACTGAAGTGGAACACCTGATGTGGAATTCATCAATCGTCACCAGTTTAACAGAATGAAATGTTCACAGGGACGAAGATCTTTTGTCTTCAAGGTGACACGAATGACACCAGAGTTACATTCAAGACAAACGGAGTCCTGTGAAAGCGTGATGCATTCACTTGTGGAAAAAAACCCTTTTCTGAATTAACAAGATAATATTCTCAATAATTCAGAAAAACAATGCAAATATTGTTTCTTGAAGTCAGCACATCCAATGCTTCTGTAAAATCCAGAGCAGCTGAGCTGGTTAGATTTTAACATTTAATATTTTACTTTCTTTCTTTCTTTCTTTCTTTCTACTTTTTAATGTATTTAAGTGATTTTTATTTTATTTTTGCTAATTTAATTGAACCACATCCACCAATAATATTATAACAATGTTTTCATTTTCATGCCTAATGTTTTTTAATCATGCAAACACATAAAATAGTTTAAAAATCAATTAATTTAGTTTAGAATTTATGAATAAAGAATTCTGACATACAGTAAGATTGTAATTATTTTATTTGTTTTCATGTTTATTCATTTTAGTATTTTTGTTTTATAATGTCAAACAGAAATATTGACAAGAATGGATATTAATAGCCCAAAAATTTCCTTTTAGTGACACATGACTTTAGAATTAAATTTGAAAAAAAAACAAATAAACAAAAAACACAACAACAGTGTGTCAGCTAGATGTTATTTTATTATTTTTAATATTATCAGTATAATAATAGTAATAATAATAATACCTATTATTATCATTTTTCTTATTATTTTTATCATTATTATTATTATTATATTTTGACTTATTTCATCAAGTCAAGTCAAAATTTATTATAGCCCAAAATCACAAAAAATGACTCAATGGGCTGTACATAAAAAGACATACGCAAATGACAAATAACACAAGAAATAAAATATATAAAAACAAGTGAAATGACTATGTAGAACAGAAGGGTGATTTAATGTTTAGGCATCACAGAGACGGCTTATTCATTGTGTTCAGGTTAACATGAAGGGAAACACAATGCTGGAGAAACAAATGTCCATCGCAGCCATGACGCCTGAAACACTCTTTAAATGTAAATCCGTCTGTCCTGCAGGTCTGGTGGCTGACGGGCGGACAGAAGACGGTTTCGGCATCGAGTTCGGGGTGAACCACCTGGGTCACTTCCTGTTGACGTACCTGCTGCTGGACCGTCTGAAGGAGGGCGGGGGAGGACGAGTGGTCACTCTGTCCTCCATGGCTCACCGCTGGGGACACATCGACCTGGAGGTGAATCACTGAGACAACACACAATCACACACTTCGGTGATGCGTTCAGAACCACACAAACTTATTTTAGTGTTTATAGTTAAACGTCTTAATGGGTACACGACAAAATATGACACTGTAAAAAAAAAAATCTAAAAATATACTGATAAAATGAGAGAATCTGGTAAACACAGGGAAGCTTTGCAACAATATGAACAAAAGAATCATGTATCAGTCACAGGAGACATCTTACTGCAGAGCGAGCTCCTTTCCGTCAGTTGATGTAAGTAAACCTGAAGATACAGCTTTTCTTCTGCTCCTGGCTCTGATTCAAATTGAATTATTAAAGTATGATTACATAACAGATGAGAAACAGCAGATAATTCAGCATCAGAACAGGTTGTTATGTTTCAGGTTTTGTTCGGTGTGACTGATGTCATACTGCCTCTGTCACATAAAGACATTCTTTGACACCTGCGTGCTCTCTGCAGGGAACATTCCTCCTCTACAGCTCGAGGCTGGGCAGGTTACATCATAACACGTCACCTGTGCTCAGCATTGACCACGTGATCTCTTTTAGGTGATTGTGTGTTTTCATGAACTTGTTGTATGTGTGTGTTTGTGTTGTGTTCAGGCTCTGGCAGCGACCGGACACCTGGGCACCGGCAGGTACAGCTGGCAGTTCTTCCAGGCGTACTGCAACAGTAAGCTGTGTAACGTGCTCTTCACCCACGAGCTCGCCAAGAGACTGAAAGGAACCAAGGTCACCTGCTACAGCGTCCACCCAGGTAACCAAACAAACCTCTGCAAAATACCTGAAGAACCTGTCTGAGGGAAATGTAGTCGCTGTCTGAATTACTTTTACAGGAAGAGTGACGTGTTTTTTGAGGTAAAAAGCCTTTAAAAGTCTCCATACTGGCAGAAAATATGTCTGCATTAACACTGCTACGTACATCATGCATCAGCATATAACAGCTGTACGATATCTTAAAAAAATACACATACAATTTTCTGTACTCAATGCAAAGTTACATAGGTTAGCTTTGAGCAAAGAAATATGGTTGGGCGTCGTCACATTATATACTAGACATAACATTACTTAGTTACATAGGTTAGGTTTAGTAAAAAGAAACACGGCTGATCATTGTCACGTTCCATACTTAACATTAAATTACGTACTTAAAGTTACGTAGGTTAGGTTTAGGAGAAGAAAGATGGTTGGGTGTCGTCACAGTACGTACTTTACGTTATTTAGGAAAAGAACACGGCTGATCATTGTCACGTTCCGTACTTAACATTAAGTTACGTACTTAAAGTAAAGTTACTTAGGTTAGGTTTAGGAGAGGAAACATGGTTGGGTGTTGTCACATCATGTACTTAACATAAAGGCACGCTGGTTACATTTTGGGGAATTAAGTTATGTTTGGGTTTAGAGAAGAAACATGGTTGATCATTGTCAGGTTATGAACTTAAAGTAAACTCACGTAGGTTGTGTTTAGGAGAGTAAAGCTATTTAGGTTAGGTTTAGGAAAAGAAACATGGCTGGTCATTGTCACATTTCATACCTAATGTTAAGTTACGTACTTAAAGTCACGTAGGTTAGGTTTAGAAAAAGGAACATGGTTGAGTGTTGTCACGTTACATATTTAATGTTAGGTGGCGTACTTAAAGTAAATGTTACGTAGGTTAGGTTTAGGAGAAGAAACATGATTTGGCATCACGTTATGGATATAATGTAACAACGTGACAATGTACCTAAAAATAATAATAATAATGGTAAGTAAAATAAAATAAATAATGAAATAAAAATAAATAACTCATTTTCTTTCACACTGCATACGAACACCAGTCTCCTGGAATTAGTTGAAACTCTGGCAGCCGAGTTTAAAACAAGCTGGAGACAGGAAATGGCCTTTTTATATATTAGTAAAAGTAATATTTAGTACTCGTTTGAGGACATTTGGTCTTTATTGTTGTCTCACTGGGACTTTATTATGGCCTCGTTAGAGTTTGAGAACATTACAACTTTTTATTGTCTCGTTTGAGGACATTTGGACTTTATTGTCTCATTTGAAGACATTGGGACTTTATTGTTGTCTCGTTTGAGGACATGGGGACTTTATTGTCTTGTTTAAGGACATTGGGACTTCATTGTTGTCTCCTTTGAGGACATGGGACTTTATTGTTGTCTTGTTTGAGGACAGTGGGACTTTATCGTCTTATTTGTGGACATTGGGACTTTATTGTTGTCTCGTTTGAAGACAGTGGGACTTTATTGTTTAGCTTGTTTGAGAACATTGGGACATTAGAGTTTCCTCATTTGAGGACATTGAGACTTTATTGTTGTCTTATTTGAGGACATTTGGACTTAATGAATGTCTCGTTTGAGGACAGTGAGACTTTGTCATCTTGTTTGAGGACATTGTTTTGACAGCACCATGAAATACCTGTGGGCGTGGTCACAGGTCAGGTAGAGTACACCTATGATGTCAGGTGTGGTCCCACGTGCATCAGACTTGAACCTGTGAACCCACAGTTGTTTTCATCGACACAAAGCTCAGAGTGAAGTTGATCTATTAACTGTGACGCTGAGGTCTGAGAGTGTTTTATAACCAGGTGTGTCTGTGCTCTCCTGCAGGTGTGGTTCGGACCGAGCTGTCCCGTCACGTCGGCCTGTGGCAGAAGGTCTTCATCGAGCCCATAGCGCGGCTACTGTTCCTGGATCCCGAGGCTGGAGCTCAGACCACGCTGCACTGCTCTCTGCAGGAGGGAATCGAACCCCTGAGCGGACGTTACTTCTCCTGCTGCGCCGTGCAGGAAGTGTGCGGCCGGGCCCGAGACGACAACATGGCCCGGAAACTGTGGGAGGTCAGCGAGAAGCTCTGTGGACTCTCTTAAGGTGGAATGACCACAGTGGACTTTTTCTGAACCTTAAAGTGTTTGTGAGTCCATGAGCAGTAACAGTTTCCTCCGGTGTTCCAGTGTGATAAGTTTATGTTCGTATAAGTTGGTTTATAGGTTTTGCTGTGCAGCATTTTGTAATTACAGTATTCCTCTCACGTCATCACTGTTTTATTTTTACTTTATCTCTTTTATTACAACCTTTAGTCCACCTGGTGTGTTTGTACTTGTAGACTGTACAAGTGTCGTGTTAACTTGTGTAATTGTCTCTATAGATTTGATGAAAAAATAAAATTCTAACAGAAGAAATGTGAAACACACGAACAAGTGTTTGGTCTACATTACTGGTTCCCAAACGGTCGCCAAAGCTTCACGGGAGTCATGAGGCTAATTTGATTTTCAGAGGTGTAGAAAAGCTTTTTTGTGCTACAGTCTAAACATGGAGGCTCTCTAGATCGACCCAAGTACTCCCCATTGGAGTCGTCATTGTTCGAGGACAATGTAGGTAAACACATATCACAGATACAGCTTACTATTTAAACATTCAAGGGTTAATACAACAGTCGTGGGAACGGGACCTGATGATTCAGATCATAGACAAACTCTGGGGCGAGATTAATGAGCGGTCACAGAGAACTTGTATCAATACCAGGTATAGACTCTGCAATTCCAAATTTATACATCGGGCCTACTTTACACCTGAGAGACTGAGCCGTGTTAAAACCAGTTCTTCCCCTCTCTGCCCCGTTGTAAACCAGAGACTGGCACGCTCATACACATGCTGTGGTCTTGCCTAAGCTTGGACAGTGGTGGCTTGAAATTGAGAACATCCTTGGAAATGTATTGTTACAGGATACATCTTTAACACCTGGGATCACAATGTGACTGATATGAAGCTCCCGTCCCAAAGGACAAAGGGTCTTGTGAGCCTAGCCATTACAGCTGACAAAAGAGAGAGAGAGAAAATCACCTGTGCTATTAGAAGCCGTCCACGGCTGTTTCATAAGACTTGGGGCCCATGGATGACCTCTCTCTTCTCATGGCACTGGTTCTATACAGTGTTATGTTGTGTTTTGTTATGTCATGTCTGTCTTAAATGAATGTGAAGAATGAATAAACAGAAAAAAAGGTTGCCGACTTGTGAGCTAATAGAACAATGGCTGAGCCACAGGGAGAAGAAAACATTACATTTGTCCAAAAAAAAGAAGGGATTATTAAGTATGTATGATTGTTTAACATTTTAAATATACATACATCAGACAGAATCACATAGAAAGTTCCTTAAAATATCAGGAAAAGTCATCTCTGATTAAAGAGAACAAAAAGAATCTGCTCAAACTTCATGCAAATCATTGTTTTGCAAAAACTTCCTGCAGTTATGGTATCAACTGTTAATGCACAGTTTATCAGTTGTTCTGTACTGTCTTGAAAATAATATGAAATATGTAGAAAAGACACCCCAGAAGAAAAGAGGTTGGGAACCGCTGCCCTACATTATTGAGGACATGCTGTGCTGCTGCCACCTGGTGGCTGATGTCTGAAACATCAGACTGAATCATTTGTGAAGGAGACATTCAGATCAGTAACAACACACTTGGTGCTTCTCAAAGTCAAAGAGGTAAACCTAAACGGCTCCGCCATTGAATCTGACCAAAGGACTGCTCCTGTGTCAAGGATCCTTCAAATTCTACCAAGGGACGAGTGTTTCAGTCAGAGGACTTGCGTGTAGCCTCAGCGGGCATGAAATACCCAATTCTTTATCCACAATTTGACAGAGTTGAAGGCAGGGCCTCTTCAATGATCCACACATTCTCACTCTGACATATTGACACATATCAATGTGTGGAAACGGGGCTTTAAATGAGTAATTATTAATGAGACACGGACAGTAGTGGAGGAGGTATTTAGAGCCTTTACTGCAGTAAAAGTGCAAATACCACACAATAAAAGTCCTGCATTAAAAATATTCCTTCAGTGAAAGTATGTAAGTAAAACAAGAGCAAGAGCTGATGAGAATAAACACATTTGTAAATGACACAAAGTTGAAAAGCATAAAAAATACTCCAGTAAATCACAAGTACCTCAACTTTGTACTTAAGAACAGCACTTGAGTAAATGTCTTCAGTAATGGACTATATATTTTTTACATACCTTGAACCAACACTGCTCACGTCAATAAACTGTTAAAGTGTGCTTAAGTCAGTAACTTATGTTGGGTTTACACGGAGTGAGAAAGCATACAAAGTTAATGCAAAGACAGCCAGGCAACACAATGACACGAACATGCGACATTTGCAATATTTGCTCAGGTTGACATTTTCAGTTCCTTGTAAAACACTATGAACCGAGTGAACTTTAGCTGTTAGCTGCCTTCCCCAGTTAGTTAGCACAGCCGTTAGCACAGCGGTTAAGGACAAATATTCACAAAGTGTGTAATAATCCCAACACTCCAGCAGCTTTATAATCATGCAAGGTAAAAATCAGCATGGTGTTCGGTGTGAACACAACATACAGCACATTAATTAAAAAATTGGGAATTCAAAAACACTCAAAACAAGTTATAGCTAGTTATTTTACACAACAGACACCCTGATTGAGAAAAAACCCCAGAGCACCCCCACTGATGATCCATCAAAGCTTGAACAACAGACAAGTGAGACACATTATCCAGTGAACACTGCACTGGTTCAGTGGAGCTGCTCATCAACTGCATGTTCACTGTGACGTCTGTTTCATCTTCGGCCCGTTCTTCTTTAAAATCCTCTCCCTGCAAAGAGAAGACAGTCAGCACAGATTCCTGCTGGACACAACACATGGACAACGTCACATTACCGTCTTCTCCTGTCCGTTAATGTGACGGCTTTTTGTCACTCAATCCTCAAAACTGAACCTACACGAGTGCAAGACGAGCACAAGCGACAATGAATCCAACACCCTAAGTGGATCGGCTAATGTACACGTACAATGTATTTACTGTTTGCAAATATCACACTAGTTGTTGCTAAGGTAGTAAACAAACTCAGTCCTAGAAAAAATGTTGCCATTGTACATTTCTGCAAACCATATGTGACATTTGTACATTGTTATGTAGCAATTATGTTGAAACTTCACCATTCGTGTGGTTAGGTTTAGGCACAAAAACCACTTGGAGATGGTTGGGAAAAATACTTAAGATACTCGCACAACTGCCACTGGAAATGCCATGATGTGTCGTCAACACCCAGGTTTGGTGGCACAATCTCCGTTGGAAATGCTGCTGGAAACACTGCAATGCTACAAAACAACCAGGTTTGGTGGCACAGATGCAGCTGGAAACTCTGACATGCCAAGTTAAAAAACACCAATGTGTTGTGGCAGAAACTGTGCTTGAAACGCAGCTGGAAATGCTTTGATGTGTCACTGAAGACACATGAAAGGCTGAAAAAGTCACTGGAAATACTGCTAGAAATGCAGTGATACGTTCCTAAGAAACATCCAGCTTTGGTTGCACAAACATTGCTGAAAATACAGTGATGCATTGCTACAAAAAGTGGCACAGTCACTGCTGGAAAAGCTGTGATGTGTCATTAAGAAACTCTCAGGTTTGGTTGCACAAACGTGGTTGTAAACACAGCGATGCATAGCCGTGTTGTGTTGAGAAAGACACCCTGGTATGTTGATACAAACACCGCTAAAAATGTTTAGTGGCAACCTCGGATGTCAGCTCCTATGCATGTTATTAGAACTGTGTCACTTTAGAAACATATGAAATGTACAAATTAAAGGTATCCATGGTTTGCAGACATGAACAATACCAACATTTTCCTCTGGTGACTGGGCTGCATAACCAGCCATGGCCCGTCTGCTCCATTAGCATGTGTTAGCATGAAGGTGTTAGACACTTCTTCAGCTGTGTGTCTCAAATACTTGCTGCCTTGATAACCCAGCTGCACATGAACCACAGAGAGATGTTCATGTTGTTGTATGGACTGTACTGACCTTGGACATTGAGGAGTACGAATCTCTGCAATAGGACGTCTCCGTACCCGCAGACAGTGCAGAAGTACATTGAGCTGTCTGCCTGAGTGGGTTTAATCAGGGTCAGACTGAGATCTCCAGTTTGCAGCAGGTTTTTATTCAGTTGGCCCCTGTAAGAGTTTTTCTTCTTCCCAGGCTGGTTCAAATGGGCTGCAACGAGTGTGCCAGTGTCCATACGACACCACTCCACCGTTGCATCTTCAGGCAGCTTAACACAAGTCCTGAATGGCAGCGTGACAGATTTAGCACACTGCCTGACCTCCACTACCTTAATGACAGCTAGGAGGAAAACAAACCACAACATCAGTTTTCAGTTTTACAAACAGCAGCAGCGGTACTGAAGTTAGGAGGAGCAGTGACCTACACTGACATCCATCTACAATACTGACGTTTGACATTGAGCCGTACGACTTTCTGCATCCGGACTTTTGTGGCACAGTAGACGGTGCAGATGTAGGTGGCACTGTCTCTACTCCAGGGTTCTCTCAGGGTCAGACTGAGGTCTCCAGTTTTCAATGGCTCTTTCTCCATCTTTGTGCGGTCGCAGTAAAACTTGTCCTGCGCAACAAGCAGGTCACTGCCATTCCGATAACTGTGGATCATCACGGGCATGGGGGCACAGCGGCTCCACTCCACCATTGCGTAATCAGGCAGCTGGACTTTGGTTTTGCAAGGAAGCTTGACAAGCCACACCCCTTCTTCCACCTCCACCTTGGAGACTGAGAAGACAACAAACCATGACAATAGTTGCATACAAACACACAAACTGTACAAGAAGCTTTCACAGGTAACAGCTGACAACATACAACATACCTGGAATGGTGTTGTACCAAAAATATACTGCTAGACCTGCAGCAAAGACAACAGCCAGGACAGCAAAGGCTCCAGCAGGGAAAGTGGGCAATTCTGTGGGCAACAAAAAACAAAAACATGAGCTTCACATGAGCCTAAAACAATTATTTTAAGGCTTTATGAAACATTTATACTAAGCAGCAACCTCCAAGCCTGGAAAACTAGAGGCAATGGGGAAGTGCAAAAAACTGCAGTTGCATGGCCACTTGAGGCTGACTCCAAAACAGTCAGTCCCCATAGACCCCCGTGTTAAACTTTCAAACAGAAATAAACATGTTCACAGCCTGCTACTGTAGAGGCTGATAATGTATTACTCTAGATTAAAGGTGAAAATAATGTCAGCTGCATAAGGTCTTAGAAGCAGTTGATCTAATGTCAGATTTGGCAATAAGAAGGACTCCTTATAAAGAATTGTTTTGGTTAATTGAGTAGTTCTTGCAGTCATGTTCTGGGAAATCAAATGGGGCAGAACATTTGGGTTTAGAGTGACCTGACCGTTGGGACAGGTAGGCTAGATTTCGCAGTAGGAAAGAATCCTTATAAGAAGTTGTTTTTGAGTTAAGTTGTTTTGGCAAATTGAGGTTTGTGCCCTGTCCAATTCTTGGAAATCAAACGGGACAGAGAACATTTAGGTTTTTTCAAGAAATCAAACCTATTGGGACAATTGGGTCATAAGCCCAGACCTGTCTGCGCACACACACACGCACGCACGCACACAAACGAACAGTCGCCCACTCACTCAAATAGTATAAAGAAGTTGGATAAGCGGAGTTGTTTCTGCTGTGTTCACAACCTGTGTGCTGAGTTGTGCTCTGCAATTAAAGTAATCCCGTGGTTCTCCAAGTCTCTTCATTTCAGTGTTTGCTGAAGCTGAGCATTTTTCTTACAGTACAAAAAACAGTTTCTGTCTTTATAGTTAATTTCAACATTTATGACAACTGTACAGAGGGTGCTTTTTTTTTTTTTTTTTTTTTTTAAATTACCCATTTACATTTTATTGAGGCCCAACGTTACGCATAATTAAGGGCATAGCCATTTGAGTGACAGGCTGTCTGCGAGGTACTGCAGCACTCTGCGAGTTAGATCCAGAAGAAGAAGTTCAGGGAGGCTATGGACAAGGACTTTTAGTTGGCCTCAAAGAAGTTCTGGCAAACCGTTAGATGCCTCAGGAAGAGAAAGCAGGTCTTGTCTCAGGCTATCTTCAGCAGGGGAGGTGAACTGCTGACCAGGACTGGGGATATTGTTGAGCAGTGGAAAGAATGCTTTTAGGAACTCCTGACCCTGGCCATCACTGTAACCTCCAGTAGACCAGCTCTTTACCCATGCAGGGCTGATGGAGGGGTCGTGGGAGTTTGCCCATCCAGTCTATATCTGCTTACGACAACATCTCATGGGGAGTCTTGTGGGGGGTACTGATGGAATACAGGGTATCAAGATCGCTGCTACGAGCCATCTGGTACTTGTATGACCAAAGTGAGAGATGTGTCCGCATACTTGGCACAAAGTCAAACATGCTCTCAGTGAGTGTTGGCCTCTGCCAGGGTTGTCCCTTGTCTCTGATCCCGTTTGTGTTATTCATGGACAGGATCTCGAGGCACAGCCGTGGGGAGGAAGGGGTCCGGGAATTGCATCTCTGCTTTTTGCGGATGATGTGGTTCCGTTGGCTTCATCACACCGTGACCTCCAGCATGCACTGGGGAGGTTTGCAGCCAAGTGTGAGGCGGTTGGGATGAAAGTCAGTACCTCCAAGTCTGAGGCCACGGTTCTCTGCTGGAAAATGTAGGATTGCTTCCTCTGGGTTAGGAGAGAGTTACTCTCCCAAGCAAGGGTGTTGAAATATCTCAGAGTCTTGCTCACGAATGAGGGTAGAATGGAGTGTGAAATAGATCAGTGGTCAGACTGTCATGGTGAAGAGGGACTTGAGCCAGATGGCAGAGCTCTAAATTTACTGGTCCATCTATGTTCCAACCCTCACCTATGGTCATGAGGGAAGTGACCAGAGGTAGGTTCTAGGATACAAGTGGCAGGAATGAGTTTCCTTTGTAGGGTGTCTGGGCTCGGCATCAGAGATAGAATGAGAAGCTCAGACATCAGGAGGGAGCTCGAAGTTGAGCTGCTGCTCCTTTGTGTTGAAAGGGGCCAGTTGAGGTGGTTCAGTATCTGATCAGGATCCTCCTGGGCGCCTCCTGTTAGAGGTTTTCTGAGCACATCCAACTGGTAGGAGGCGCCAGGGCAGACCAGAACACACTGGAGGGATTACATATCTCATCTGGCCTGGGAACACCTTGGGGTCCTCCAGGAGGAGCTGGAAAGTGTTGCTGGGGAGAAGGACGTCTGGAGTACTTTCCTAAGCAGATTAAAATGGATGGATGGACTGTGGGCTTTTGCACATTCCACCCTCTTTTGTTTCAAACACTGTACAGTTCTTTTCATTGCAAAATTTGCTTATTTTTAGTGTAAATTTAAATCTAACATTCATGACGCTGCAGTACTTACTTTTATCTTTTGTCTCTGCCCTGTATGTACAGTATGGGGGTTAGGGTTTGTTCCTCACCTGTCACCTTCAGCATCACAAATCTGCGTCTTGTTTCATTTTGACTGTTGTAGACGGTACAGGTGTAGTGGCCAGTGTCAGAGTGGTGCGGTGTTTTCAGAGTGAGGCCGAGGTCACCAGTTTTCAGAGCATCAGCTGACATCGACGTTCGGCTGCTGTACTGCTGGTTTTGAACATAAGGCTCATATTTGTCCTGATGCTGGTGGACGGTTGATGGAATGAGATCAAGGCGGCTCCACACCACTTTGGTGTTCTTAGGTAACCTAGACACCTGGCAGGGCAGCATGACAGACTCCATCCCCTCTAACGCCCCAATACCTGACGCATGCTGGAGGTCTGAGAGGCCTAGAGAGATTAGAAAGATTAGAAAGATTGTTCTCTTCACAATTTCCCTCCTCAGCTTTTATTATGAATACAATCAAAGTCAGAGAGTCTGTCTGTCAGCAAGAAACACTTCTTAATTCACTGACTATCATGCTGCTCTCTAATGCTTACTAACCTGTTGTCCAGTCTGTATGTACAGTAGGAGGGTTAGGTATAGTTCCTCACCTGTCACCTGCAGCCACACAGTTAGCCGTCTAATTTCACTTTTATCATTGTGGATGGTGCAGGTGTAGTGGCCAGTGTCAGAGTGGTGCAGTGTTTTCAGAGTGAGGCTGAGGTCACCAGTTTTCAGAGCGTCAGGTGACATCGACGTTCGGCTGCTGTACTGTTGGTTTTGAACATAAGGCTCATATTTGTCCTGATGCTGGTGGACGGTTGAGGGATTGAGATCGAAGCGGCTCCACACCACTTTGGTGTTCTTAGGTAACTCAGACACGTGGCAGGGCAACTGGACAAACTCCATCCCCTCAAACACCAAAATACTTGAGGCATGCTGGGAAACTGGGAGGACACACACACAAAAGGATATCTAAAGTGTTCATGTTATTTTTTTACTTGTTTGTTTACACATGAAAAAATTAATTCATTAATATTGCAAAGTATGTGTTCAGAGACATCAACATATATACAGAGACTCTTTCAATCATATATATATATATATAGATATAAAATTAAAGTAAACAAAAACTAGATAAATATTTAAACATATAAATACTCTCAATTCATTTGTAGTCATTTCGTTTTAGACATTCATTTCACACAAACCTTCAGGAATAATGAGACAGAATGACACACTGATCATTTAACATCCCTCTTCCTCCTAAAAACACTCAAAATGTGGACAGTACCAAAGTACACAGGTGGGAAGTACTCAGATCCTTTACTGAAGTATATAATGTAGAAATACTTTCTTACAAGTAAAAACATCAAAATATACTTAAAATACCAAAAGTATATTTCACATATTAAATAAAAGTGGTCATATTAAACATGAGAACAGGTCTGTGTCTGCTTCTTTTTTGATATTGCAATACTGTACAGACACAATAATACACAGAGCAAAAGGAAAACTATAAACCAATAAGTTATTTTGATTTTAGCAGCTTTGAAATTTCTTAATTTTACAGAGAAACTTTTATTTTGAGTGCTGACAAAGTGAAGCTAAATGACAGTGAGGCTGGAGTCATGAGAGTGAACGTCATCTTACCGTGAGTGAGGATGACAAACACCACAAACGCCTTCATCTTCATGGAAAAATAATCCAGTCTGATTCCTTCTTCCTCTCAACTACGACCTAGTCACTGTTATCCGTCCAGTCAAAGGGTTCACAAAGTAAATGTTAGTTTCAGTTTCAAGTGCAGTGAAGTGCCTCCATGCATTATGTTGAAGGAATGTGACGCATCCAGTTGAGGCGGGACAAATGAATCTGATCCACACCTGGCAACAGCATCATCACAGGTAAGTGCTTTTTACAAGACTTAAAAAGCATGAGAAGCACACGCCACATTAACCCAACGTTTGACTCCAGCTGGAGTCCTTTGTTGCGTGGCACACTTCTCTCACTCTGACACAAGCCAACCTTAGGACCTCAAAAATAGGTAGGCTTTTGAAACAAAAGGCGGGTGTCTGGGGGTCCTCACCCAGAAACACTTCATGCCAGAGACTTTATTTTCAAATGTTTTTTGCATTTCCGACGTTTGAACAACATAATAAGTACACTGCAACAGCATTCTTCTGTGACATATTTTTATTTCTATTTTTTCTACTTCTACTCAAATGTGGATGAAATTATTTAATTGTGCAGTTCTTTCAGATTTTCCAAATGTTTCCAAACGGATCGAATCCTGATGATCAAAAGAATCAGTGCGCGGAGGTTGTGAGGTTAAAAAAAAAAAAAGTATCCATTCCAGTGATTTACTGACGTCTCTTTACAATGTAAGTCAGTGGAAAAAAGTCTTCTTGGGCCCAATGGCATCACTTGACAGATCCAGAAGTTGTAATTTCGCAGTTTGACCGGCTTTGCAGCCCACTGCTGTTCCTGGGGAGCTGGGCACGAGCAGCTCTCTCCTGCTTCACATTCATGCCAGGAACACATTTGGTGTAGCTGTATTGTTGTTAGGATGCAAACAGCAGGCATTTTGGCTGCTGTCAGCCCTGGAGTGTCTCCTCTGGTCTGAATCAGGGACTCATGTTGTTCCAAAGTTGTATAATTGCCTAGAGTTGGTTCGTGTTCTCACGGCAGCATTTACAAGAGGACCAGATCAAATGCCTTGTGTGAGAAAGCTGCTCTTGATTGGTCAGAATTTCCATGTGGGAAAAATCCAGGAAGTAAAGCAAACGTTGAAGAAGAGTACACTTGCAAGATAAATGACACTTTTCTTATAATTCTCTATTCTTAAAATTGGAATGAGTGCGAATCACAATTTCCCCTCGGGGATCAAAAAAATATATCTGATTCTGATACTTTTACAGCATTTTACTGAGAATTCTTGTGTACTGTTTCATCCCTAATAATGAATAAATAAATATCTGTCCAATTGTTTCAGAGTTCGTGGGGATGGATGGAGGAAACAAAGCTTTCTGAAGCTCTACGCTGGAATTGGTTCAGTGTTTGAAGCATTTGAGACACAAATCATTGGCGCCATCTGCTGGGCAGCTGTTGTGTTACAGCTCTGTAAATCACAGGAAGAGAAGAGAGGCTGCCATAGGAAGGTTTCATTTTTTAAATATATATGAATCATGTCAGTAAACAAAAGTTTCTGTTTGTGCCTCTCATTCAGGTCACAGAGGAAACAATCAGTCTCTCCACAAGATGATTTAGATAATAAACCCAGAGAAACACTCACCGCTGCTCTGAACGCGAATTCACAATCCTCAAAAACTGACAACATCCTGGACAGCAGAGAGACAAGTTACCTTTGTTTCATTTGTGAAATTGGTGAAACACCTAATAATATATCTAAAATATAGGTCATCAAACCCCATCTATCTATCTATCAATCTATGAACACATTAATGCATGAATGATAGTTGCATGATTGATCTGTAAGCTGCAGACACACACTCCAGGGTCTGTAGCGCTCATTTCATGACTGATAAGTGAACTTCTTCAAGCTAACAATCACTAGCCAACACCTTTAACTTGTTTGAGCTGTTGATCGTGAGCAAAAGGCCAAAGGGGGACATGAGCATTTATATTTGGGTGTTCTGTGTCTGTTTTGTTTTTTTCATTCTCCAAAAAAATTGCAAAACTTACAGGTAATAAAACGAGTGCTACAGACCCCGGAGTTTTCTCACAATGTCCAGTTCTTTCTTTTGACTGCTGCAGTCCACACTTTGCGCTGGCTCAGCGTTGAAGTCTAACAGCACTTGGCGATGTCAGGGGGAACAGTGGCGGGACAAGAACAAAAGTTAAAGAGACAAAAGTCCAACTGGGGAGGGTGGGTCCAACAAACACAGACTTTCATCTGAGAGAGCGTGTGCCCATCGCCTTAGATTGTAAAGCCTAACTCTATTCTTTTTTCCTAAACGTGTTAGTTATTGGAGGGAAAATGTCAATTCGTGTTGTACTGACATAGTGCTTTTATTTTGAAAGAGAGTGTGTGTGTGTGTGTGTGTGTGTGTGAGACAACAGAGTGAAAAAAAACTGAATTTCCCCTCAGGGATTAATAAAGTTCTTCTTCTTGTACCTCCTAACACCTTACCAGGCCTTACCACAGCACACCAAAATCACCAAACATGTCAGGACTTTTTCTTCTGGTACTTTAGGTGTATTGGAGTATTTCTATACTGTGGTACTGCTTCTTTAACCGTAAAGCAAATGATCTGAGTACCTCTACTGATTCAGGAGCGCTCCCGGTGGCCTCTGAGCTTCAGTGTGTTCCGTCTGTGTCTTTTCAGAGTTGGTATGAAGACAGTTTGAACAGCTGATATTCACACAGTCACACCTTCACTTTCTTATAGAGCATCAGGTTCAATCTGCTTAACTGACAGATCAGAGAGCAGCTCTGTGTTCACATGACAGCTGAACTGTGCTGCTGTAAAAGCCTTTCTGATCTGAACAAGATGACGGAGACGCCCTCCGCCTCCACGACACCGACTCCACAGGGAATTCACTGAGATCCATCGACGCCACGAGGAGACGTGCTGCTGTTTGAACTCACTGTTCAAAGAAAATAAAAGACGAGGGAGCAGACTGTTTCCACATCAGCAGACACCTTCACCACAGAGTCAAGACTCAGTTTGGTTTCTACTGTCAGCGTTAGGCTGCATCAAACATCAGGGCTTCATTAAACGCTTCTGCACAGACAGCCAGGTCTCCGAAACTTCCTCAGCCACGAGTTAGCCACCTCTCAAAAAGATCGACAGTGTCAGAAGATTTCATCTTGGTTAAAAACTTTGCTCACATTAGTACTGTATCTGCTGTTGATGATGATGTTGATGATGATGATGATTGGTGTCCATCTTGGGTTTGGTACAAGACCACGCAACAGTTGGTGTCAATGTTTAATTTGGTACAAGAAGATGCAACAGTTGGCATCCATGTTAGTTTTGGTGCGAGACCACACAACAGTCACAATCTAAACTTTGATTTGGTATGAGAACACGCAACACTTGGCTTGGCGACTTTTTTACCTGGAAGCCCACTGTTTGTGTTCTGTGTGAAACCAAAACTCAATTGAGTTATTTCTATGACGACAATGTGATAGTATGTGTAGCAGGCTATGCTAGTGACATGTGACATGTGACGTTACATCACGTTAGTAACAAATGTCCTTACTTTAAACCGAACCATGATGTTCTCAAAACCTAACCTCATGCTTTTGTTGCCAAAACCTAAAGAAGTGATAAACAAAGTGTTTTACCAATGTTTATTTTCGAAAAAAGACTGCATACTTTCAACAAGTGGAATCTGTGTATTTCCTCTGAAAATGGACGATAATTTTAAAAGGACACAATGCGTGTAATGAACGTAAATCGACACGGCTCCCCTGCGCATTTAAAACTAGCGCTGGAGGGGTAGCTCGAGCAGTGGTTCCCAACCAGTGGGTTGGAGTCCAAAAGTTGAGTTTGAAAAGAAAACCACTTTATTTTTAAGTACAGTGAATTTTTTAGCACATTGCTTTTATTTTGAAGTGCCCTTTCCTGCTTTAGTGTGAGTAACTAACGGACAGCTCCTGGACAGAGACAGAAAACTAGCTTGACGACATTGCCGAACACTAATATGATGCCAAATGTCTTAAACTGTGTGGACCTTGACCTAATGACTAAGGAAACATATGGACTGCATGGCTGAAACCAGTTGGGAACCTCTGAGTTAGAGCGTCATATTTTGATATGCACTGACTAAGTGTGGATATCTGATGAGCTGAGTGAGAATGTGTTGAGACAGTCGATGTACTTGCAGGATTTGTGGGGCTGTTAACTTCTAGAGCTCTAGTGGTTATTAGTGTGTTGTCAGGTGTCTTTACTCAGTCGTCAGGTTTTGGCTCCTCCAATCTTTATGTTGATTTTTCGTCGTAGTTTTCAATTCACGTTCAGGTTTGTCCAAAGCTTTAAGTAAAATACTTTAAAAAGCTGAAGCAAGACTACAAAAATTTCAAAGACTGAACCAGCAGAAGTGGCTTCAAGACGGGAACCAGACGTTTTTTTGATCCTTTGGATGTGTTGATCAACCGCAGACCATCTTTCACTGCTGGAACGGCAGCCGAAGTTTTCCAAGACAGTGAACTCACATTTCAGCAGATGAGTGATTTACTCACATGTTAAAACTATAACTGTACCATGTTGTGCCAAACTAGGCCAGTGCAGGATAGATTTAATAGAAAAAAAAATCAAAAACACATTAAAGTCAGAGTCTCCACCCACATCATCACTGCAGTCTCCTCCTCAGGGCTTTAACAAACCCACTTATATCCACTCCAGAAAATAGACTGGCCCAACTCTGATCTGCTTAACACACTGCAGCGCTGCAATTGAAAATCAATTGAGGGATGATGAATGGTGGCCATTAGGCTGCCGTGGCGCCAGGCTGGATTCAGTAAATAACGGGCAGCGATAAACAAGGCAGCTGCTGCGGTCTGAGAGCGCCGAAGACGCTCTGCCAGTGGAGACGTTCGTTTGCCAGCGGCAGCGTGTCAGAGCTGATGAATGGTCCAGCTCTGAGAAGACCCCCGAAGACTATTAATTATATTTCCAATGTTAACTTAATGGAGAAACACAAATCATCCACAGCTGCAGCAGCAGCACGCTGAGGGCAAAAATCTGAGAGTCCTGGACCAGAACCAGGACGAGTTCATCGCCAAAAAACTTCTTATTTATTCTTCTGTGGAAGAGAAATGTTAATTTAAACTTCAGCACATTGGAAACAAAGAAGAGCCTATTAAACCTCAATGGGACCAGTGGTGTGTTAGTCGTGGGTATACTGTGGCCTCCACCCATCACACATTGATGCATTAATAAAAGTAAATAATATAATAACCCTTTATGATAGTACAACACTGTTTTTGCTTCCTTAGTTCTTAGTTACTATCAACTACAATCTCAAACTAGTGATTTCACTGAATCAGGTTGCAACTAGGGCTGCCCCTGACTAAGAATATTCCTAGTTGACTAGTCATCATGTACGTCCATTAGTCGACGAGTCGCTCGCATGTTTAGGATACTGATATTGATTAAATGATATATTTTGGTGGTTTGAGTTGAAGGTGTGAGAAAGAATAGTATCAGTAACATTGTTAACACTGTGCTACATTACAGAGAAATACAAACCGTACTAATGAACCTTCATTAATATAGGCCTATATTTTATCTACAAGTGCACGTCACACACTGAGCGAGCCGCCTGTTAATGACGCTGTGGGCTAATGGGCATGTAGCTACTTCCATGTTTCAGATGATACGTCATGTTTGTAGTCGACCAATGAAGATGAGTTTACATATCACCTTGGGTTCGTCCTTCACCTTCTCAAAATGATCCCACACTTTGGATTTCCTGCCCGACATGTTATTAACTAGCCTGTGGAATAACCGCAGGTACAAGCCCTGGAAATTAGAGGCCGTACACATGTTGCGTCTTTAACTGCTGAGAAAATGTGAGGTCCGGTGCTGGGCGCTACTCATTTGCCTTTTTTGAGCCAGCTTTCAAGAGCGTGGCAGCAGCTTGTGCTCAGTGAGCGAGCAAAAAGCTGAACTCTCATTCAAAGTAATCACAAAAATCTTTCCCAGGCTGCTGAAGAGCGCTCTGTGTGTTTGAGCCTTACAGGGCAAATAATAAATTAAACTAAACTGACATTCCTTTCTAAATTATAGAAGGTGTTTTTTTTCTATGTATACATCAAAAAATATGTGATTCAGAGTTAGTTGTTTTCATACAGTTTAGAATGAGTGACCATGCTAACATAAGCTAGCATATAGCTTTGGTTACTTGTTTTACTTTTAAATATAATCACCTTATGAAACTAACACTACACCTGCTGGCAGTCAGTGGGTATTAACAGTCTTTACATAAGAACTGTCTGTGAGGAGCATCAGTGTGTGTATCTCCTGTAAACACCTGCGTTATAATTAGGCTGAGATTAAATATATGAACAGCCGGTGCAGTCGACTTCCTGCGTGAAGTTAACAGCACAGATTACATGAGAGACTGTAGCTTCACTCTGCAGGATGTACACTGATACATATCTGTGGCTGTTTGTAGGCAGGTAAACAGTAAGTACACACCACTCCACCTTTCTGCTCCATACACCTCTGTCTCCATCTTTATAACCTCATGTTGCTGAAGTGCAAACTCACTGAACTTTATTCTAAATTCTAGCGCAGATCAAAAAGTCTCCAAAGATGCCGAACATGTCAGAGTGAATTTCGGGGAAATGTGTCTAAAATTAGGTTTAATTTCGTGCTGTCAGTCATCTTATCATGCAGGGCTTCACTTCATTCAATAAAAACCCAGCAGGTCTGTTTGAAGTCGGCTCTTTATAATCTGTAATTTCCATCCAGATGGTGAAAGTTTCTCATCCACTTCTTTTCTCGTCCTCCAAAAACTCTCATTAGTTGGTTTCATTTTGAGCTGTCAATCATTCTGTTTAAACGAGAGAAATTAAATTCAGTTTTTTTCTTTTCTTTGCATTTTTCAGACTGGATCCAAACAGGAGCAGCAGTCAGTCGTCCTGTGATCGTCGACATTTTCAGGAATATAAGTTTTTATGTTTTATTACATTTGATTCTGAATGTTGAAGGCAGGACAAACACAAGTTTTATCTTCAGCCCGCCTCACTCACACACTGAAAAATGTGTTCAAACCCACAGCTCAGATCATATGCTGTAATATGGCTGTAACTATGATTTTATTTTTTCACAAATCTCTTGATTAATTTCTTCATTAATGGTTTAGTTTTTGAAATGTCAAATAGTTAAACTAGAATTACCGCCTCACGGCTTTTATACCTGCATACACCAGTCAAGTTGCACCACCTGTTTTCAGTCTGTGAAAACATGGATGCTTCACACACATCTTCCCCACGAAAGCACAGAAAATCTATAGACCATTTTACTGTTAGTAAACATGTAGAAATATAATGCTCCGTTTCTTCAGACTGAATTTACCAACGCACCATGTCAGGTCACTCACTCTCCGGGACCGCCAGTGTTACTTGAATAAGTAAACGCTGACCAACGGGACCAGACTGGCCGACCCGTATGCTCTCACTCAGTGGATGGATGATGTCACAGGAAGCCAATCTTACAAAGGAGGACCACACTGGTTTGTTTTGCTATGGAAGCTAACGTTAGCTAATGTGCTAAAAAGTCTTTAATACCTTTATCCTTTTAGACATCTGTGTGAAGCTTTGTCAGAATAAGCCTTGAGCTATGGCCAAAAACATGTCTTGTAAGGTCACAGTGACCTTTGACCACTATTTGTTCTTAAATCCAAGCGGATGTTCATGCCAAATTCGAAGAAATCCCCTCAAGGTGTTTCACAAGAATGGGACAGACGAGATCACAGTGACCTTGACCTTTGAACTATGACAATCCATTTTCATCTGCTTACCTGGGGCCAGGTCACGAGGGCAGCAGGCTGAGCAAGGAGCTCCAGACATGGGACGGACAGACGTACAGATGGACATAAAACCTCAAGACATACTAGTAGACTAAAAATCTAAAACCTAAAGATATTCACACTTGATGGGAGCAGAGTCCTCGCAATGTCAGTGTGTAAACAGGTTTTTGATGGGTACCTGCAAACATACACACTTTGTTTTTCTCAATCTAAAAGTAGAGTCCCCATAAAGACTATCAACAGGCAGAGTCCTCACAAGGACCATCTACAGGCAGAGTCCCCACAAAGACCATCTACAGGCAGAGTCCCCACAAAGGCTATCTATGAAACGTCTAAATGTTTCTGTCCCCACAAGTTAATGAACACAACCATCATCAACGTGTCTCTTAGACCCCATCCCAACTAGGCTACTTAAGGAAGTCTTACCTTTAGTTAACATATATTAGATATGATCAATATATCCTTATTAACAGGATATGTACCACAGTCTTTTACGGTAGCTGTAATTAAACCTCTCCTAAAATCCAGAGGTGTTAGCCAACTATAGACCAATATCTAATCTTCCCTTTCTTTCAAAGATCCTTGAGAAAGTAGTCGCAGACCAGCTGTGTGATTTTCTCCATGATAATAATTTATTTGAGGAATTACAGTCAGGATTTAGAGCGCATCATAGCACTGAGACAGCACTAGTTAAAATTACAAATGACCGTCTGATTGCTTCAGACAAAGGACTCGTCTCTGTACTTGTTTTATTAGATCTTAGTGCAGCGTTTGACACTATTGACCATCAAATTCTGCTACAGAGACTGGAACACTTAATTGGCCTAAAAGGTTCTGCACTAAGCTGGCTTAAATCTTATTTATCTGATCGTTTTTAGTTTGTTCACGTTCATAATGAATCATCTGTACGTACTAAAGTTTGTTTTGGAGTTCCACAAGGTTTTGTGCTTGGACCAATCCTATTTATTCTATATATGCTTCCTTTAGGCAACATCATTAGAAATCACTCTGTAAATTTCCATTGTTATGCGGATGATACACAGTTGTATTTATCGATGAAGCCAGAAGAAAGTAATCAATTAACTAAATTGCCTTACAGACATAAAAACCTGGATGAGCACCAATTTCCTGATGTTAAATTCAGACAAAACTGAAGTAACTGTTCTTGGCCCCAAACAACTCAGAGACTCTTTATCTGATGACATAGTTTCTCTCGATGGCATTGCTCTGGCCTCTAGCACTACCGTAAGAAACCTTGGAGTAACATTTGATCAAGATTTGTCTTTTAATTCTCATTTAAAACAAACCTCACGGACTGCATTTTTCCATCTGCGTAATATTGCGAAAATTAGGCCTATCCTGACCTGAAAAGATGCAGAAAAATTGGTTCACGCTTTTGTTACCTCGAGGCTGGATTACTGTAACTCTCTATTATCAGGTAGCTCTAGTAAATCATTAAAAACTCTTCAGCTAATTCAGAATGCAGCAGCACGTGTACTAACAGGAACTAAGAAACCAGATCATATTTCTCCTGTTTTAGCTTCTCTGCACTGGCTCCCTGTAAAATCCAGAATTGAATTTAAAATCCTACTGTTAACTTATAAAGCTCTAAATGGTCAAGCTCCATCATATCTTAGAGAGCTCATAGTGCCTTATTATCCCACCAGAACTCTGCGCTCTGAGAACGCAGGGTTACTCGTGGTCCCTAAAGTCTCCAAAAGTAGATCAGGAGCCAGAGCCTTCAGCTATCAGGCTCCTCTCCTGTGGAATCATCTTCCTGTTGCAGTCCAGGAGGCAGACACCGTCTCCACATTTAAGACTAGACTTAAGACTTTCCTCTTTGATAAAGCTTATAGTTAGGGCTGGCTCAGGCTTGCCTTGTACCAGCCCCTAGTTAGGCTGACTTAGGCCTACTCTGCCGGAGCACCACCTATAATACACCGGGCACCTTCTCATGGTGTGACGTGTGTGGTTGTGCTGCTGTGGTGGTCCTGCCAGATGCCTCCTGCTGCTGCTGTTAACATTAGTCATACTTCTACTGTTATTATACACATATGATTATTGTCACATATGTATACTATCAGATATTAATATATACTTTGAACATATTGTACCACAGTAGCCAGAACTGTAATTATAATATTATTACTTTCATTAATGTTGTTGTAAGATACTGTCATTACCGTCTGTCCTGCATCTCTCTCTCTCTTTCTGTCTCATTGTGTCATACGGATCACTGTTAATTTATTATGCTGATCTGTTCTGTACTACATCTATTGCACATCTGTCCGTCCTGGAAGAGGGATCCCTCCTCGGTTGCTCTTCCTAAGGTTTCTACTGCCCCCCCCCCCCCCCCTGTTAAAGGGTTTTCTTTTGGGGAGTTTTTCCTTATCTGCTGTGAGGGTCCAAAGGACAGAGGGATGTTGTATCCTGTAAAGCCCTGTGAGGCAAATTGTGATCTGTGATATTGGGCTTTATAAATAACATTGATTGATTGATTGACTGAACCATACACATTGACACACATAATGCAGCACGATGATGCCATGACAGAAAACCATTAAAATGTACATTTGGAGTGTATTTATTAATATAATAATGATAATAATAATAATAATAATAATAACCAGAATGCAGTGTAACTGTCAGTCAGTCCAACTGATCTGAGAATCTATTGCAGAGAATAATCACAGTTATAAAAATATCTTTCTTCACACGTCCACAGAGTCGTGTTGGTGGCTTTTTTTTTTTTAAACTTTTATTTTATGCCCCCCCCCCCCCCCCCCCCCCCCCCCAAAAAAAAATCAGAATACAAACACAGGGATCGAATCCCCCAGGGGAATAACTGGGGACGTGTTTTTCCACTGCAGGGACAACAGAAGCTTTGACCTGCTGAGACGACTTATCACATGGAAGGGTTATTTAGGTGAAGATTAACTCATCAGAAAACAAAGTTGAGTTTTATTCGCTAGCGGGACCCTGAGTGATTCAGCTGTTTTAAAATATTAACATGTGACCAATTCTGAGTCTTACTGTAAACACAGATGATTTGTTTTTACCTTATCAGAGCCGTCATTTTTAATTTAACATTCACACAAAGTTAATTTTTTAAAATGCGGCTTTAGCAGCATTAGACTTGTTAGGCAAGAGGGCTTCTGGGAAATGTGGTGTTTTTATCTGGGGAGACAATAAATGTGTTCAAACTCAATCCCTTTTCTACATCATATGCTATGTATACTTTACTTTTTCACATTTTTTAAGGTTGAATTTTTAGTGTGAAGTTTATTTATATTTAACGTCTAATCTCTGTTGCAGTAGCTTCTGTAACTTAAGACCACTGTCAGAGTTTTTATTTACTGTCCATATTCTAAGATAAATGACTATGACAAACCTTTGTGTTTTTAAACAATGACTTCTTCGTTGGCATAAAAATGAAAAAAAAAAGAGAAAAATATACAGAAATACTCATAGTAAATCAAAATTATGGGAGTAAATTAAAAAATAAATAAATTATTTATTATTATTCTAACTTGTCCAGGCTTTAATAGGCTTCCATACAAATCTGTCTACACAGTCTTACAAAGGAGTATTATTGTATCAGCAGGACAGAGAAAAACTACATTTAAGTATTATTTTCTATCCATTTCCGTGGCTGTAATCACCAGTGTACAGTGTGTAAATTTGGACACTTTTAAAACATTTGCAAATATAAATGAATAATAAATAAACCCACTGGTGTTTATCAGAGGCGACCAATCGTCTCCAGAGATTCCACATGAACAGAGTTAATGTGATAATGATGCAGTGGAGGATAAACTGATACCCAGAGGAGCTTTAATAAAAATCTGATTATCAGCTGCAGTGGAAAAACACGCTGAGAAGAAAAAGTCGCCACAGGGGGGAAAAAAATCAACAAACATTAAAAATAAATGATATTTATCAGAGGGTATGAGTTATCTAATGGATCCTCTGCTGAATGACTTCTCATCAAAGTTTAATGTGAGTGTGTAACAGTGGCTGAGATGGAAATTAGGCTTTTTAAGTAATGATTTATTATTATTCTGTAGTGAAAACCATGTATGTTCAATAAAAACATGATTTTTCCTTAATAAAGACATTTTTAAAGACACAGTGAATCATATAAAATCACTTTTAACTTTATTTTATGGGTCACGGCTCCAAATCCCTGTTGTTCTCCAGAGACTCCGTACACACTACATTAAGTCCACTCTTAACTCTATTAAATAAACTCAATTTAAATGTAATCAGATCCTTAAAAACAATACCCCACCCACATTTTCTGTTTCACTCAGAAATGTGTCACATTGAGGAACCTAAATACGTTCATGCAGCTGTTTCACTGTGTCTTTAAATGTATTTTCAAGTTAAAATCATTTTCTCACAGATGTTTTGAAACCACGTGAATCAAAATGGCAGTCTTGTGGTTCTTCTGTGACAGCATGTAAACGAGCTGATGTACGGAGGCCCATTTCTGCCAAAAAATACATAAAATGTTAGAAATGACTAAAAACATAAAAACTGTCAAAAAATATAAAAGTTGTTACTTTTAGCCATTATAAGTAAAATCAAAGTGATGTGACAGAAATTTCATTTTGGGATTTTTAAAATCTTTTAAAATCCAAAATATAAAAGCAAATTGAAACTACAACTTTACGAGGATTAGCTAGCTAGCTGGCTGCTGAAGATATAGCCTACTGAATGTATACACATGCTGCTTTTGCTTTTTAATGATTATAACAGTGAAAAAAGAGCGACCCTGCTGTACGGGAACCAGTGAAGGGAAGCAGGGAAACTTTGCTGATATTCAACCAGCTTGTCAGACCATCACAAAGGGGCAGGGCTTAGCAAAAGGGCAATTATTAGGGGTGGGAGAAAAATCAATACAGTATACTATCATGATATTTGATGTGGCAATATGGTACTGATATGTTATTATATTAATCATTAATATTACTAATGCAAATTAAACTTTTAGTGGCCTACTAGAATAATAAAAGCAATTGCTTTTTCAGTCCACTAGATACATGTTGCTGCAATAAAAATGATTTACGTGAGTAATAGTAGTTTAAAGTTGGAAAAAAAAGGTAATAAATTGCAATGTATTGCAACTGATGTTATTGCAATACTCAGCATATTGCAAAACATCTAAATTCGCAATATTATCACAGCGTTGCATATCGGGGGCCTTTGATGATTCCCAAAATTATTAAAGGGAGTCAAAATTATGTGAAAGCGAGTCAAATGTATGACTTTTTCATACAAGACTGCTTACAGTGAGTATTTAGATTTCTATCATCTTAACTTTTATCCATTTTTTCTTGTCTTGGCAGAAATGAGCTTCCATATAAAACATGATGCAGAGCTGATGAATCTATATGTTTCCATACGTGTGTACAGATGTTTTTCTCGTGTGTCGACTCTGTTTAACTAAAAACATTTGTCTTTTTGTGCTTTTTTTTTTTTTAACGACTCGTCAGCGTGAAGTTTTGTTTTAAGTAGAAATGTTTTCTCAGCAGGACGTCTATCAAATCTCAAAACATCAACTCCCTAAAATCTTAAAACAAAAACACTACACCTGGATTTTTATTCTTTTAAATTTTCCCTTGGAGTTTTTCCACAAATGAAAGAAACAAAATAAATAAACTTGAACTAAAGATCCCACCCTCATTTAAAACCAACAAAAGAGATGAGAGGAGATGAAACATGTAAAGATTTTCCCACCATCATTATAATATCATAGGAACAATATAAGATTTGATTTTACAATACATTTTTCTTCCTTTTTTTCCAAAAGCTCCAGCTGTTGTTGTGTTTTAAGGTAACTGATGAACTCAGGTAGAGTCAAAGTCTCTGCCTCCTTCTGAAAACTCTTATTTTGAAATACTAAAATAGTTCTCGGAGACCAAATGCTTGAATCCCATTGGCTTAGGGCTGAAAGTCATCCCAACAGGAGGTCTTTTATTTTGAAAAATCCAGTCACAGATCCTCAGATCATGATTGCATTTTGTTCTTAAAATTGTTAATCAAAGGAGCTTCCTGTCTGGATCCAGAGTCTACTTCCTGTCCATGGCATCTCTGTTGCGTCTTTTTCTTAACGCCATGCAACATGGCTTCCTTTTTCCCAGAATCCTCTTGTCATCATAAACATTTTCATCTCAAAAACAACAACAAAAAAAAGTAAGAAACTAATTCTCTGCATAATCAGACCAGGAAATATTTTTGTTATTTTCTCCTCGACCATTAAGACATAACGATGTCCGACGCTTTGATTTCTTTTTGTTTTTGTTGCCATGACGACAGCAGTCCTCGGCCTGGCGATCTTTTCCTCTGTGAGTCTGAAGGCACTTGATGTCATGGCAGAGGGTGAACTCTCCTCCTCGGTCCGCCGCAGACAGACGTCAAAATAACATCTACAAGTATTTTTTAACTGTCGGTCCGCCCGCTGTAAAAAGTTAGAGAGAGACTGCGGCGTGTCCGTCCAGCTCTCGGTACAGTACTGTTGATCTGTGGAGGGGGAGTGCGGAGGGGGGAGGGGAGGGTTATGAGTGGGGATGGTGGGACAGAGAGGGGAGGTCAGGAAAGTTGACATTCAAGCTGTTATATCCTATTTTTTGAAGCGCCCGTTTTTCTGTGCTTTGTGGCGCCGAGCTGAAACCAAAAGGTCACCGAGGTTCACTGGAGAAAACTGATGAAGAGGAGACACCAAAGAGCTGGTGTTCAGAGGACGCTGGGCCTCATGCAGCGAACAATATGTGGACAAATTTTCTCCAAAAGCCTGGGCTGTTATTGTCGTACAGTTGTGTATGGGCAGCAGATCATTCTGTGTTCCTATTGGTCAAAGTGACGACTATGACGGGAGAAATCGTGAACGACAAAAAGAAATACAAACATGCTAAACTTCCTGTCGGAATGTTGTGAGGCGTCCCAGACATGGCGTCGGTTGTCGTCTACTATGACACACTACATGAGACTAAACGATGGATTATCATTTCCAACACTTCACACGTTCCGAGCCGACACTGAACGACGCTGGGTTGGGCTAAGTTGGCTGTTATTGTGTAGTGTGTAACAGGCACTACCGAGACAAGAGAAAAACTTATTGTTTTTACAGTCAACAAGTTCATTCTGCAGCACAAAAAAAAATACGAACGATCTCCAACGAAATGGGATGGTATGGTCGCTCCAACCCGTTAGCTGCGTAGATGGTAAAGAACGTCTGGTGCATCTGGAGTTGACTTCTCTGATTTGTTCTTTTGTCAGATATTTAAGAGAAATTTCAGAGATGTTGCTGCATGAGGCCCACTGTTATTAAAAACACTGATGGATGATTGGCAGTGTGTCTACCTTTCACTAAATACTTAGTGGCTTTATTTTAACAGTCACTCAGTGTGATTAAACACGTTTAATAACCGTCTGTTCTGTAAACTTTCTGCAGTAATCAGAGAAACTTGGGTTCTGTAACGGGAATGACAGGTCACAGAAACCAGATTTCTCCAGTTAGAAAGATGATTTCTCTGCTGTGTAAACACGTAATCTGTAGACCGCCCTCAGTGATTCAAAAATCAAAGTTATGAAAGAGACTCAAATCTATGTCAACTTTCTTATATTAGTTTTTCAAATGACTGAATTTAAAGTTAATAGTTTAATATTTTGGGGGGTAACTTAATCCTCTGTATGACAGTGAGATGTTCAGATGGATGTTAAGTATCTGGAGTCAGGATGTTGTTGACTAAGCACAAAGTAAACATAAAACTACAACTTTCCCCATCAAAATTAAGCCAAAGTTATGAGATAATAAGTCCAAATTATGAAAGGAAGTCAAAAACTTTTTTTTTTATGTTAAAATGGATGTAATAAACATCTGGAGTCAAGATGTTGTTAGCTTGGCACAAAGTTAGCATAAAACTACGACTTTCTGAGTCAAAATGATGAAAAAGTAAGCCAAAATTATGAGATAAGAAGTCAGAATTATGAAAGGAAGTCAAAAACATAACTTTTGATAATGTAAAGATGGATGTAATAAGTGTCTGGAGCCAGGACTTTGTTAGCTAAGCACAAAGTTAGCATGAAACTACGACTTTCTGAGTCAAAATTAAGCCAGAATTATGAGATAAGAAGTCAGAATTATGAAAGGAAGTCAAAAAAATAACCTTTTTTAATGTTAAGATAAATATAATAAGCATCTGGAGTCAAGATGTTGTTAGCTTAGCACAAAGTTAGCACAAAACACCAACGTTCAAAGTCTAAATAATAATAAATTGTGTCACCATGATGATTTAACCATGCTACTATGAATTTTAACAAGAGAATTATCAAATTTATGTCAACTTGAGCTTTTCAAATTACTTAATTCATTGTTAGTAGCTTAACATTTTGGGGATTAACTTTATTTTTTTGTCTGTGTGAGAGCTATGTGTTCAGATGAATGTGTTTAGTGTCTGTAGTCAGGATGTTAGTATTAAGCCTGATGCTAAACCATCTCTGTACTGGACTCAGATGAAACTGATATCTGACAGGGAGCAGGTTCACTAAAATGTTGGACTGGCCCTTTAAGTCCTCACTTCTCCAGGTGATCTCTTGACCTTCTGTGTCAGCCATCTTGGCAGGAAGTCCCTCTGTAGCTCTGACCACATCTTTGGTAGTTGGGGGGGGGGGGTTAATGGAGGGGGATGATGGGATTGGATGGGGAGGTGAGGGATGTAGAAGAGTCAAAGGTAGTGACGTCCTGTAGAGAGGGGGGGTCACCTCTGCTGGCCAATCAGAGCCAGACTCAGAGTGACGCACAGCTGCCATATATGTGGCGAAGAGGGCGGGGCGAGCGACCTTAGATCTGTGTGGGGGGAAAAGACAAAAGAAATAAGAACGTTATTTGACATTTTCTTTTGACGAGACGTTTTGTAATCAGAAACCAAAATACATATCTTTATAACACCGTAAATTAATGCTTTACATTAAGTAAATCAAGTGGAAAGCAGTGCAGCCCTTAAAATCTGAAATTAAAGTGTTTTAAGAGGTTCAGTTTTAAGTTAAGGGACCTCTGACTTTCAGATTAACACCTCGATTTAAGTGAAATTGTTCGTCTTCAGGGATAAACTAAAGATTTATTATTTTAATAAGTTGTTTTTCAAAGTGTGAACTTAACAAATAAAACTTCTGCTACAGTGACAAGGCGGGAAATGTACTCACTGTTGGGGGGAGGGTCTTTACATTCGCCCTCCTCAATGGTGACATCATCAATGGCGATATCTCCCTCGATACCAGCGC
Organism: Epinephelus awoara; assembly: GCA_035609425.1. Classification (NCBI taxonomy): domain Eukaryota; kingdom Metazoa; phylum Chordata; class Actinopteri; order Perciformes; family Serranidae; genus Epinephelus; species Epinephelus awoara. The sequence goes on from CM069309.1 coordinate 4,259,215, forward strand.
CTCGGACCCCCTCCATCACCATCTACCACAGAAGAAGACGAGAAGCTCAGAGACGCACGGCTGTTTGTACAGAATATGATCATCTGTGGTTTTAGGAGGAGACACATCGACAGGTGGCGTGACTGATCTGCCTGAACATTGACACTGTATATACATAATATAAAACTTTCTCCAAACTCTGTCACGTTTCTTCTCAAGGAAAGCTTTAAGTGCAGTTCTTCTTCTTTTAGGAAAAATACGTCTTCAAACTGGTTCACTACTGATGCAATATCAGCTTCAACATAAAATTCCACATCAGTTTGGTCGATTTTTAAACGCCTCATATTAAATAAATGGCTGTGATTGGCTCAGCACATCTCAGGCTGCTGGAAGTCTGTCCAAAGTGAAGAAGAGCCGGAAGCATCTGTCAGAGCAAATAAAACATTAGCTGCAGATTCGTCTGGTTTCCAGGTGAGGATTCATCCAGGTGTCCTCGAGAGCTGAAATAAAGTGGGTGTGGTTTGTACCTGGAAGGCTGCGGTTGGGTGGATGTTGACCTTGGCTTGCCGCCACCGGTCTCCTTGGTTACCGCTCAGACTCCAGACAGAGGTGTCCGTCACCGTCTGACCTTTCTGACGCAGAAAGACGTTCAGAGCTCCTGCAGACACAAACCAACATGGTCGGCTCTTTATTATCACCGTTATCATTACATCACATCCTGTAGCAGAGGCGCTGCTGCAGACTTACCGATGTGTTTGCCGTACATGTGGTAGTAGAAGGCGAAGCAGTAGGTGGGGTTGGTGGTGACGGCGGACGAGGACGAGGAGGTCTTGGAGTTCATGTTGAAGGTGGGAGTCAGCAGCCGAGCCTTGTCTCCCTCCAGCCTCGGCCTCGACGTCTCGATGTACATGTAGAAACCTGAGAGAGAGTCATAACACAGGCCACAGTCAGAGGTCAAAGGTCAGATCAGAGCAGATCAATACACCAATAAATCAACCAAACTGTGATGGTCACAGCCACACACGGTAATGTGTCCCCGATAACACTCTTTAAACACATTAGTTTGTTATCTACACTGGTTGCTTTCATTTATGAGCAACCATACCTGAAGAATTCACATCACACAGCTTGATTTAGATTCTGACGTCTGGGGTGCTTTGCTCAGCCTGCTGCCGCTGCGAACTGGCCTCGGCTAAGCAGATGAAAATGGATGAATGTTTGTAATTCATAGCAACATTTTGGGAGGACATGAATGTTTGTAAAACACTTCATGCCAGGGCTTTTTAATTCATGTTACTTTTTTTCTAATTTCTTATTTATCAATTTAATATTGAAACACTGAGGCTCCACAGAAATCACAAGCTGGAGTTTTCCACTTATTTAACTCCCTGAGCTGCAGAGGGAATTGAACCTGTAACCCTGCCTTGCTCGGCTCCCACTGACCTGCACAGATTAACCCACGAGGCAGCAGCAGCAGCAGTAAAGACTAATGAAACAGAGAGCTGCCGCGACAGCAACACAAACAAATCCACCTCCGGCTCATCCAGCAGAAAAACAATCCTCACAAATTAAATTGTACACGAGTGTAGAAAACACTCAGCACGCATGTTTCCTGTTTGACAGCGGATTTAAAACGGTTTACCCCGAGGCTCGCTTTAATGAGATTCTGCTGCAGAGTGAAACAAGCTGCAGAAGACGAAGAAGAAGTGGCTGACTTTCCAGCAGGAAACGAGGAGGACGAGACAAACGACTCACACATCAGCTAAAATGTACGAGGAGTTATTTTAACCTTTGTTTACGCTGGGATTAAACTCTCAGCACACATATTTTATATTTCCCCCTGTTGTGCAGTTAATCCTCATCACACTGCAAACTGCTGCACCACCCAATGTAGCAGCAACACATTTACACTCTGAAATGTTGCTGTGAGCAGATATGAAGACAGTTTTATACACAACTGAGAACAAAAGTGTATTAAAAGGGTAAGTTTGGTATTTTTTTTAAACCTGGAACCTATTTTTTTTTATGCTCTTGTGTCTACGTGACTGATGGGAGCAACAATTTTTGCACCTGGTCCAGTATTGAGAGTGAGCGCTACAGCAGGGAAACAGGCTGTATCTGGGTAAAAAAAAAGGATCTTATTCTGTCAAAAGTTGTGGATGGTACCAACAGCAGCGTTCCTTAGCGTCCCCATGTTTGGTCCCCCCTCTGTTGGGGTACCTAGCACACAGATCTGGTACTAAAAGGTGGAGCTGTGAACATTGCAGTCTGATTGGTCAGTAGAGGACGGTCACTCTGCTCAGGGCTGAGTTGTGTCTGGTTTTGAGGCTCATGTAACCACTGTTCATACTGTTTTATTAGTGTACCTATAAAATGAAAGGGTGTTTTGCTGCCTCTCACAGCAGCTGGAGTCTGAGAAAAAATAACTTCATTCACTGGGCCGACTGCTGGAGACTTTTAAGGTGGAACGTTAACTTGTAATGTTGTTCAATGCATGAGTTGATGATGTGAATCCATCAGCACACCTTAAATTTCACTGTGACAACTTTGACCATCACTTTAGTTTTTATATGACACACACTTTTAGTAATGACTTTAAAAATATAGATTAATTTGGAGCGGATTATGTGAAGGTCATATATTCTAATCCTCACTTCCTGTGGGCTACAGCAACACTAAACCCCTGAGCTTGCCTGAGAAGGACTAAATGCACAAAGCTGTTATTTTTAAACATCCCATGGAGAGAGACTCTCACTGCAGCCTGTTCTATTTTGTCCTGAAAATGTGGGCGTGCAGCCTCGTTCTGTGGACGATAAACCAGGTGCAGACTTCCATCTGTGTCACCGCTGATGAGGAAATACAGCGAGTGCTGGACGGAGCAGTGAGTCACAACAACCCCGCCCACATTCAAGAGGACTGTCTGAACACACCGAGGGTCTAGGTACCATGTCTGAAGGGTTACTGCTGGTTCCAAAGGTGCTGAACTGAAAGTGTTCGGTGAAAACGGAGCTTTAGAATAACAATCTGAGCCTGTCAGTGACAAAACAAACACTTTTAGTGGACCTACATTGCAAGTGCGAACTAACTAATTATAATAAATACTCCATGAATGATCATAATATATACAATGGCAATAGTAAATCCGTGTTATCTATATAAAATATAGGGACATTTATTTTTAAAGTTTATACACTAAGAGTTATAAACACTTACAAAAACTTACAACAATTTAATAGAGTTTTATTTCCCGAAGTGTTTTTACCTGATTGTTTTTAATCTTATCTTTTCTTATCCTGCTTTTTTTAATCTTAATTTTATTTTACTTTATTTTCCTTGTTTTTATTGTTAAATCATAAATTTTGTGATTATTGGCTACTAAAACATGTCAAACATTTTGTATTGCATTTTATACATGGATGGTGCTTTTTCAATAAAGTTTATTATAATCATTACTATTATTATAAACATTAATTAACAGCAGTACTGTACTGCTGTACTGTTATTGTTTTATTTTAATTATTTTTTTTAAGTATTTCAATGTACTGAGTTTTATGGAGGTCCATTTCTGCCAGAAAAAAACAAACAAATTGAGAACTTATTAAAAAATACTCAAACACTCACAGTTCAGTTAAAATAATGAGAGACCGAAGCTAAATTTAGATTTTACAATTCAAATATTTAGACTTTTTAGATTATGTGTCATACTAAGTCATCATTTTGAAACAGAAATTACATTTAAACAGTTGAAATAGTCATGCTTTTAATAAAAAGGGAAAACTGTGGATTAAAATGTCATATTTTCTGATTTAAAAATACATTTTTTGCTTTAGTGTCTCCTGATTGTCACAGACTGTGCGGTTCTATTTTTATCATCCTTACATTCATCTATTGTTTCCTCTGGTTTGGTTAATTCCTCCTGCGGTGAAAGTGAATTGTTCTGCTGTCAAAATGCGTGAAATCGTGTCAGTAGAATTTAACAGCTTTTGTTTAGAGGTTTTGTTCCCTTTGTATCATGAAGAAGAAAAAAAAGTAGTGATGAGTTTATTTTTGTTTTCACGCTGTCTTTAAAAGTCAAAACAGCAGTTGGCAGTTTGAAGAAGACGTCAGATGATATTTTATATTTCTCTTCATGTTCAGACTCAAACCAGCCGTGAATGTAAGCATCATGTGTATCTGATTTATCTTCTCACTTCATCACCATGAAGACAGACTGTAGTTTATTGTGTCCCACACACACCGTCCTGCTGACACAAATACTCACAAGAGCACCAAATGTGGATTAATCCGCAGCTGAAAATAGTCCCCAACAGTTTGATAAACGTTAAACAGTGAAGTTACTGATAAAATTATATATTTGTTTTTAAAGATCAATCAATTAATCAATTGCTTTGTTTGTCCCCAGTGGGGCAATTAATTTCCCAGCAGTGGGAGCAACACAAAGTACAAAAATAGTTGTACTTCAGTTGAACCAATGGGCTCGGAGCGCGGGGGATTCCCCTCTCTCTCTCTCTGTCTCTCAGTCTAACCAGCTGTCTCTCCACCTCGGGGCGGGGTCTGATGTCCAGGTGTTGACAGCCAATCACATTTGATTATTTAGTCTCTTCCTGCCTGGAGGAGCCGCAGCAGGCGGCCTCTGAGACGACAGGTTGTGACTCACACTTTGCATTTTGCTGTGTGGCTGTTTTACACACTGCTGCAGCTTCCACCTACACACAACACCACACAACGCCACAACACACCACAACACACCAAGCCACACCATGTCACAACATGACACACTACACAACATCATGACACACCATGCCACATCATACAACACCACACCACCCCAAGCCACAACACGACACACTACTTTGTACCACGCCATACCATGTCACTACAAAACACACTATGCCACGCCTTGACACACTACGCCACACTCTGCTACGCCACAACATATCACACCATACAACACTCTGACACACCACACCACATCACCCCACGCAACAACACACCAGACCACAACACATCACACCACGCCACACCAAACCATGTCACTACAAGACATACCACCCCACTACGTACCATACCACGTGACAACATGACACCCCACAGCAAACCCCACAACAACACAGGGCACGCCACACTACACCATGCCACACTAAGCCACAACTAGGGATGTTCGATATTGGCTTTTTTACTGATATACCGATATTGTCCAACTCTTAAATTCCGATACCTATATCAACCGATACCGATATATGCAGGGCCCCCCCCCTCCCTCAGAAAAAAACAAAAACAAAAACAAAAAGACAAACTTAATCACTTTAGGTAACTAACATTACACATATTACAAACAAACAAAGATATCTCAAAAACTATACACCACATCTCCCATATTTTGACATTTTGAGTGAGAGGAGAAGTAGCTGAAGAGTTTGATGTATAATATGTGCATGCTGTGTAAAAGTTGTGTCATTAAAAAAGTAAAAACAGATACTGATAATTTCCGATATTACATTTTAATGCCAATATCGGCCGATAATAATGGTAGGCCGATCATATCGGACATCTCTAGCCACAACACAACAGCCCACACCATGACATGTAACAACATGAGAAGCCACATCACGCCACACCACAACATGACATAACAACATAAATCGCCACACCACGTCGCAACTTGACACACAACAACACGTCCCTCCACACCACGCCATAACACGCCACGCTGTGCAGCCAAAACCACATCGGCCCAGGACACACACTCCCTACAGGACGTCACAATATATAAACTGACAGGTCTACATCTCTCTGTTCTGATCCCAGACTGTCCTGAATCTGTGGACAGAGAATCCCTCTTTGTGTTTCTGTTTCCTCTGATGGATTTCTTTATCACTTTAGCCCTCGCTCTTTGTCTCTGTCACCAAAAACCTGACGTTTGGTTTGAACGTTTTCAATAGCTGGAATAATCCCATCTGTCAAACTGAGGCACTTGAGGAAAAATCCGGACCTGACAGCTGACTGTTCGGGCCCGAGCATTTTAAAGTAAGAAGTAAATTAACAAACAAAACTCCCAACTCTGAACTGTCACTCTTTCCTGCAAACTATTTTCTGCTCTAGGACAGACGCTAAAGTTATCTTTATCTAACTGAAGACGTATTGGACAGTTTGACAGGTCGGCTTATTACGCCTACTTACAGATCCAGTGTCAGTGTTGACAGTACAAAGATAATTCAGTCGGACATTTTCCTCGCTGTAATCAGGCTGTGAAAGTCAGTGTGACAGTCAGTTTGTATTTGTGACATGCTGCTTCTTCCTGATAACGTCCCTCTGTCTGTATGGGAGGGAGACATGCCAAACTCCATTGGAAAATGTTGCAATTTAAAAAGAGTATTCAAGTGATGATATTTTACTCTGACAGTCATACTGAAGGTGTTTATCTTTGTGCCTCCGACGTCTTTAATTCTGTCTCTGATAGCGAAACTGACCAGCTAGCTGCTTGTGTATTTAGACTTTCTTTCACAATTACAAACAAGAGTGCAGACATGATAGGAAAACTAAAATAAAATACTAACATTACTAAAATACTACGGGTGACCCGACCAATCTGACATTTCTGCTGTGGTTATTTATGTAGTTTTCTTGAGTAAATGTAGCATTTAGCACTGTTAGCTTCTGTCTCTACTTGTTTACTATTTTCTGAATGGGACATTTTGGCGCCATTAAAGTCACATATTTGCTGCATAAAATCACTATTTAATCTGTAACTACCTCAATGAATTTATTTTCTGATATTCTCTCACTACCTTGGAAGCTAATGTCACCTAGCGAGCTAACTTAGCTTTAGTTCTCTTCAGCTAACGTTAGCTTACTAGTTAATAACTTATTAAGAACACTAGTGTGAGGATTTAAAATAGTTTAAAACCCCCAGAGCACAGAGGAATTTCACATAATGTTGAAAAAAGGGAAAGGGCATGTTCACATGATATTATACTGTACATGTCTATTGAAATCTATTGGAGTCAATAGGGCGGGTACTGCAAATCACACTTTAACCGGTCATATCTGTGTTGTTTCAACTTTGACTGAAAAATCCTTCCACACATTATGTGATGCTTTTTGGGTTTTTAAAAAAAATCTAAATATGCACGGTTGAGTTCCTTGTTATTGCCCTGGAAACAGATTATGGCAATGTGTAAACAAATATTGTTATTTGGTCTCTATAAACAGCATATTAACTATTTAAATTAGGCCACATTTTTCTAGCACTTAGTTAACAAGTGAAACCAGATTTAAGTTGACTGTTTAAAATTTGAATTAAACTAAATGACATAAAAGCAGCAAAAGGTAAGTTTGTTAGCTTGCTAGCTGATGTTAATGTATAGCTCCTCCATGTTGTGAATGAGGGCTCTGCTGTCATGCCTGGCGGGTAACCAGATATGAATTTGAAAAGTTTATAATTGCTTCACCGACAGTTTTAATTTATTTTATGATTATAAGTTGTAAAAACAGTAAAGAGCATGTTTAATTACAACAGAAAGACCTGGTTTGAACCAGCTAAAAAAGTTGAGTTGTTTTATTGACTAACTCTGTCAGTTCTCACCTCATTTTGCCAAAAAACAAACTGTAAGTAAAGATTTATTTTTTAATGTCCAAATCTCCCCAAACCTGCACGGTTTGACACAACTTGAATATTATGTTTTGATCACATATGTACCAACTTTGTAAGAGTAAGATCTTAAAACCAACAAAAAATTGACTGAAAATGTGAGCTGGATTTCTGGTTCCTTCTCAGAGTGTTTGGATATAAAGTTTATATGCTGTTACATGATCTTTTCATGCTAGTACATCAAAAACACCCTTTGGTATTTAAAATAAATACATGAATAAATAATATAAAGAATGTGGGTTTCAAGTTGAGGTAATCATTTTTCTTAGTTCTTACATTTTTTAAGCTATTTTTATTTATTTTAAATATGTATATCTTTATATTTATTTTATTTAATAATATTTTCAAACATAATGAAGTAATAATATTATTAAGATTTAGATTCCAGCTAAGGGTTTGTAATTACTGAAATAATTCCTCAAAAAACAAATAAACACAAAAATATGTTTTGAACTTTAACTTGTAACTAAGCCTAAGATGTAAGGCGTCTCTGAGTTTCCTCTTCCTGTTTTTAATGAGACCTTCCTGTCAGATTTGAACACACGTATCCTGCAGACGTGTTTCTTCTCTGAAGCTTTTACAGTAGAAACAAACTATTTCATCCACAGCAGAAACAAAACTCTGCAGTGTGTCCGTCAAACTGCTCTCATTCAGTCAGCGAGGACTCCTCCGGCTGCTTCGCTACTGCTTTTTATTTTCAGCCTCTTATCGCGCTCAGAGTGGGCGTCGCCCGTCCTGAACGCCACGAATCAGAGACGGTACAATGTTCGTCTCCTGAGTCCGGCACGATGATTAACAGTCAGTGTCAGTTTTAATCCTCAGCTCTCCTCCTCCTCCTGTCAGAGCTGCTGCTGACAGAACGACATGAAAAACACCCCAACAAATAAAACCTCAGTACGAACAGAACGCCACGAAGGAGTCTGAACATCAGCTGTTAATGTGGCTCCTGTATGGTTTCTTGTTAAACACGCTGAGATACATAAATGGAAATTAGTTTATTTGATGTCTCAGACTGACACGGAAATGATTTCCGATTTCAACAGGAAATACTTTTTCCCTAACCTAATATGAAGTGTACGCTGCACATGTGAGCATTTTTGATGATGGCCTCCATCCAGTCCTTTGGTCTGATCACATTTAACCATAGTTGTCTTTGTTTTTGTTGACGGGCAGTGGCGGCTGGTAAATATGATCGAGTAATAGGATGACAGAGTGATCTCGCCTTTAATCTGCCATGGGAGGTAGTAACAGTGATGAAACAGTGTGTGTAAGAATGAGACAGCCAAAGGCTAAATTTCAATGAAAGCTAAAGAAGCCAACGGGATCACATGTCACTAGAGTTTTACCTTGTATAATTCCATGTGACAAATAAATGATTAACTGATCAAACAAAGATGTGGCTGAAGTCTTATTGTCTTCAGTGTGTGTGTATATGTATGTGTGTGTGTGTGTGTGTGTGTGTGTACCCTGCTTGGAGCCGTTGTGGTCAGAGCTCGGTCCGGTGTTTGGGGTATATTTGGTGTCTCGTGTGGCGGCACTGTGACGCGTCCAGTCAAACTCGTCTGTTTTGTCCTGAGAGAACAAACACAACGCCTCGTCCTCGAAGCCACACTGGAACTCCCCTAAAAACACGTAACATGCAAAAATTACATATAAAACATTATTCTTTTATTATGAGCGGCTTTCTTAAAACGAGAACACAAATTACAGATGATTAAACCTTTAATTTTGACTTTATGAGTTTTTGGTTGAGTTGTACTTACTGAGATGTGGATTAACAGGAGCTGTGGAGGGACAAAAAACAAAAACTCTGTTAGATCATTAAGTCAGAGAACAGCTCTCCACAGGTTCTTTGGGTTAGCACAACCTTCATGATGCTGCAGGAAGTAAAAGAAATGAGTGAAAGAAATACAAATGCAGAGATGAACAATATATCAGTGGGCAGTAAATTAAAAAAAAATTAAATTGTTTTTGTTCTGATAATGAAATTTTGGATAAATACGTCTCCTCACATTTCTATTGTTTCATTAATATTAATAATATTCTATCGTCTATAAAAAACAGATCATTTTGGGTTGTTGCAATTGGCCCTGAAATCTGATATCAGCAAAATAAAAAGAATGAATTTTCAAGACAATAAATAGGCATTAGTTTTCTTTCAGGTTCTTTCAGTATAAGACTGGAAGAAGTATTCTTTCAGTGTAAAACAAGAAACTGGAGTTCTCTCTCAGGCTAAAACGGGAAGCATATGTTTTCTTTCAGCATAAAACAGGAAGCAGAGAAGCGAAATCAAACGAGCAGCAGGTTTGACACAGTCAGCTGTTTTTTAATCTGATTTTCAGTGCAAAAGGTAATTACACAGCATGTTTCTCACACACACACACACACACACACACACACACTCAGTGCAGCTGTTGGAAACTGTGTGAACAGCTGCTGCGTCATTTGGCAACAAGCTCGTGCTTCGTTATCAACCAGCACTAATTGATGAGCTCTTGGTGATGTCTGAGTGTGTGTGTGTGTGTTTGTACTGCTATCATTGTGAGGACCACGATACAGACCTTCAACGTGAGAACACTGGTAAATCTTATTTAATCATTTCTCACTCCTCAATGTTTCAATCTTTTTTCTCCGGTGGTGAATAATCAGCTGAAACTTCACGGGCCTGATTTCATGGCAGCTTTTCTAACAATTGTGGTGCATGTCGCAATGTTTTTAAACTTTTTTTTGCTATGAAATTGAGGGGGCAAGTGAAAATTGCAAAAATAACTGTAATGTTTGCTCGGTTTCAGAGCTTATCATCATGAGCATTCAGTGTTTGCCACAGCATTACAATATATTTGTAATGGTGGGGGGTGGATGGAAGGGGGCCCACAGAGTTGAGAGCTGAAGGATCTGCCCTGCTCTCGCTGCCCAGTTAGCATGAGCTAACACAGCAGCAATGGCTATCATCCAACACAGAGCCATTAAATGGTCCAAAAAATCCTGCACCTCTTTGTCATTAAACCTGTCAATAACGGCTGGTTAATGTTAGCCGTGTGATGCTAACAGTTAGCCCCGTCACTGTATGTGTGTGTGACTCTGTCCCCGGCGCAGAGTTGCAATAGTCTCATAAGAAAAACAGAGGAGGGCTGAGCGAATCAATACACTGCACGCAGCTCCACAATGAAATTAAACCTCACCTGTTTTAAATAGTCAAATTTGCGGTAAAGTTGCAGTGACAGGACAAAATTGCAATGTCACGCAGAATTCACAGGGATTGGCTGGATTTGTGTTGTACTGATTGTCAAGCTTAAGAAAAAAGGAACTTAACTGTTATAAAATATTGCAGATTAACAGATACAGAAAAGTTTGTATAGTTTTTGTTCATTTTCAAGTCTTTTATCACGGACACTGATTCTCTGTGTCTATAGATGTAAAACAAGTGATTATGTTTTAGTTGGAAAATAGGAAAATAAAACAAATGTAACACACATCGTCATCATCGTCTTCCTCTCCTTCACGTCTGCTGCATCAATCTGAAATGTCACTTTACAGATCAGGCCTGTTTCCAGTTACCATATCTTAACTTTGTTAATCATGACACACCCGTTTACTGTAAGTCTAGATGCCACAGTAACATGAATGAAAACGTCTGCTTCCTGTTTACTACAAAATAAGATCCAAGTTGCAATAAACCAAGATAATCCTTTAACGCAACAGAACCAGAGACTCTCTCTCTGTGTGACTCAAATCTGAAAGAATATAAACACACCATCAGTGGTACGATGACATTAACCTCGTGTTTGAATCACTGTGCTGCAGAGAAACGAGTTCACAGCCTCAGAATATGTTAATTTACTGACTACATGACCTTTTACAGCTGTGTGTGAAGACAACAGCCTGCAGCGTTTACACACACAAACACAAACACACACACACACGATGATGTATCTTTAACTAAAACACAAAGTTGACTCAACTCAGATTTTTATCTTCTCTCTGCAGGTTAAAAACTAACGGCCGCCTGTAGGAGGGAAATCAATTTAAACACTGATGAAGGATTTGTAAAATGTTCCTTAAACGTGTGTGTGTGTGTGTGTGTGTGTGTGTGTGTGTGTGTGTGTGTGTGTGTGTGTGTGTGTGTGTGTGTGTGTGCCCTGCAGGCTCGGCCTCACTCCAGAGCAGAGGAGGTGTGGTGTGTGATGTCACAACGTGTTAACAGCGCTAGTTTTGAGTTAGTGCTACAGATCTGGGACAGGAAGCCACACACACACACACACACACACACACACACACACACACGCACGCACACGCACACGCACACACACACACACACACACACTAACAGCTCCGGTTATCAGATGAACTCTCTGTTACAGGTAAAAATGAATTCAATGGCCGTCCCCTGAAATGCTCTTTGCCCATCTGTGTGGCGTTTTGGTGTCCAGGTGAGAGGAGGGGTGTCAACAGGTGGGACGCTCATTCAGATGAGGTGACACAAACAGAATACGAGTGCTATTTCAGTGATTCTATCAACAAGAGCAAACTGAACAGCGGCAGTGGAGGACGTATTCATATCCTTTACTGCAGTAAAAAAAATATTAAAACAAGAGTCTGCAACAAATAAAAGTCCTGCAGTGAAAGTGACTGTTACACTATTATATATGATCCATCTATATATATGATGAACAGGATTTAACTGATGTAGTTGTTGAGGTGGAGCTCACTTTCAACCATTAACTTATGATTATTCCCATGATGGATTAATCTGATGATTATTTTCTCCATTAAAGGTCCAGTGTAGGATTTAGGGGAATGTACTGGCAAAAATTTAATATAATAAGAGTGTTTTCTTTCACGTATAATCAGCTGAAAATAAGAGGCATTTTCTCGTTACCTTAGATGAGATGTTCATATCTACACATGGTGCAGGTCCTCGTCTACAGAGTCTGCCATGTTGCACCACCATGTTTCTACAGTTGCCCAGAACAGACAAACTGAACATTAACTCTATACAGGGCCATTTGCGTTTTTGTGTTTCTAACATTAGGCTAACATTAGCTAACCAGGGGTGACTGGAGGGCTGTAGGCACTATGTTTCCATATGTTAACGGACTGTCTGTCTGTAAGCAAAGCAAACATAAAATAAAATAAAAGGCAAAACAGTAACATCACAAAACGTTGAAAATTTCGCCAAGTCTAAATGGATAGCGCTTTGAAATGCGGCGTTCCCTGGGTCAATGAGTGCCGGACTAAAAGGAAAGATCTCTTGTGTTTCACGACATTATATGTTTGTGTTTTTTTTTAGTTACCAGATAATGAACGTCAGGCTACCAACAGGAGAATAAACCAAATCTGACGTCCCTAACTGACATTTGAAGGAAAGGTTTGTACAGCTGCAACCATGAAATGTTTTTAACATGGAAAATGACTTCATACCAACAAAATAATTTCACCTTCATTATCTGTCAATCGACTAATTGATTAATCAGCTGTACCTGTGTATGTCAGGTACAATCGTCTATAAAGCTTCTTCTTCTGTCCATTAAATCCCTGCAGGCGCCTGAAGGCAGCAGGACACGTGCAGTATGATGATAAATGTGTTGATTTATTCTGACTGAAGAACAAACAGCTGCACTGATGTCTGACAGATGTCAGGTGATGACCCGCAGAGGGTCATGTGACCGAGCCAAGCGCTGACAGGTGGAGGTGTTTACCTTCACAACATCAGCTGATGAGACGTCTGAACTTCCTGTTTGAACCCTGGCTGCGTTTGCTGCGAGGAGTTAATGTGAGGATCAGGAGGAGACGAGGCGTTTACTGACAGTCTGTCAAAACTCAACATCACAGAGCAGACGAGTTCATGTTGAGATCGTCTCTCCTGGTTTGTGTTGTGTGTTTGTGTGTCGCCGCCTCCCGCTGTGAGTTTGTCCTCTTTCTCTTCTCTTCTGGTGGTTTTGTGTTTTTCCTATTTTGACATTTCTCTGCAGTTTTGTGATTTTTTTTTTTTTTTTTTTTAGATTCCCGTCAGGATTTATGTGTGACAGCTCAACATTTCTTTTGTTCTCTTGTTTTCCAGCGTTTTTGTTTTATTGTTTTTTTCATATAAATAGAGAAGCAGCGTGGCAACAGACAGAAACCTCACAACAGCACTGCATGAAATAAACAAACATGTTTAGGATATAAAACAACTGTAAAATCTCATATTTAGGACTCAATCACTCTGGGACATCACAAATAGAAATCATTAGATAACATACTGTAAATATTTACTGACTTTGTTCAAAACATTTTTTTTATTTTGTCAGAGAGAAATTTGTGTGAATGGTTGTCTGTCTCTATGTGTCAGCCCTGTGATAGTCTGGTGACCTGTCCAGGGTGAACCCTGCCTCTTACCCAGTGTCAGCTGGCAGCAGTGCCTACGTCCATTATTTTTACAGTCTATGACGTAACCACAGTCGCTGTGTTGCTCTCTGGCCAAATAACGGCAAAGTACGAATAATATCAGTGTTAAAGGGGGAAAATGTTTGAAGAGTAAAGGGGAATTTATACTTGTGCGTCAGCTCTATGCAGATCCTAGGCTGTAGCCTACGTTGTTGCAAGCATTTAGACTTTATACTTATACACTAGTCTTAGGCCGAGTTTTCTGTGAGGTGCTGTAAAGTTAAGTTCAAAACACACATTAAACCCACACTAAACACACATTAACATGGTTTAATAGAGACAATGTCAAACACAAGTACAGAAATCGACTTCACTATAACTCGCTGGACACATTTTCCCACAAATACAGCATGCTAATGCTATTAGCACAAGCCTATGGCATTTTACACTGTATTAATTAGCCTAGTGGCTAGCGGCGGAGATTTCCTCTATTCATATGACGTCAGGGACAACAGCAACATTTAACAAAGCTTATACTAAACACGTTTTCCAGACAAGCACAACATGCTAATGTTATTAGCACAAGTGTATGACATTTTAGATTTTATAAATTAGCCTAGTGGCTAGCAGAGATACTATTTTTGTGGAGGCTTTATTGTCTTCACAATTTATTGTTTCTTATCTGTGAAATTAAATCAAATAACTGTTTTGTTTCCACTGAGGGAAATGGTTTCAGCTTACAAAATTAAACAGGAGGTCTGCGCCGCTACAACACGTAGTTACATTTCTAGGGAGGTGCACGTCAGGTTACAGCGTAGGTCACGGTGTAGACTCTGTGTCTATTCGATGCAGAAGTGTAAATCCCGCTTCAGACATGACTCTGTCTGCTGTACTGATGGACATTAAACTGAATTGTACTGTTACTGTTTGTATTTGATTTTAATTTACTGTCTACACTCATGAGAACGAGACAAGACAACATACCGCTGTACGTGATGATGCGTTCAGTTGCGTCGCCCTCTCCGTAGCGGGTGATCGGGGTGAGGCGGACCAGGTAGGACTCAGGTTTGATGAGTTCGGTCAGGTTGTAGGTCAACAGCTCCCCCTTCTGGATGTTTCCCTCCATGGGAATCTCCTGCTCCCACCAGCGAGACTGACCCATCTGACACACACAGACACAAAACACTCGTTTAGGTCACTTATAAGGACGCAGCATTAAATCATGTTCATTCATAATGAAGACTAACCTATAACCATGACCTGATCCTAACCTTAAGTCTACACCAAGTATTAACCTTTAAAGATTTTTAGCCAAATGTTTATTGTAACACAAAACACGATTTTCTTGTTGAGTGATTGAACGAGGGTAGAACAGCACTGGGAAGTATGTGGCGTTTGTTGGCGAGTTTTCTTGGCAATTTTAAGTTTCTCACTCCACATGTAGGGTTCCACGACCTTAAATCTAAAAGAACAATAAGCTTGTATGTTTTCCCTTATACCAGTTTCAGCCATGCTGTGAAATCTTGGTTAAATAGCCAATTTTGATTGAATTTGAATGGGGAAGCCATGTCGCCCAGGGCACAGTGACAGCAAGCAAACAGGCAGTGGATCCTCTGCTCTGAGCATCACGGCCAGAAACAAAATATGAGTTGTTTGTTACAGTATCTCAATCTGTGTGACATTAATGCAAAAGGGCATACTGGAAATTATTTAAAAAATTTTACAATTATTGTGAGATTGTACAGAGCAATGCCAGAAAAAAAAAATCCATAAAGCAAAAATCATTTTAATTCATATGACTGACTACTGTTTAAAGACAGACTTGAAAAACTGTGAACCCTCCCTTTATCTTGATGGATAAAACTGCTCCACTCTTTCTTCTCCCATAAACTCCCATTTCTTCATCTCTTTCACTGCTGTGTTAAAGGCTGCTCTCATGTATTTGTCTCATTGCTGAATCACTGTTAAACCATCTGTTGAATAACTCAAAAGAGTCGTCGTGACCTTCCTGCACTCTTCGACGGGAGCGAAGGTCCAGACAGAGCGATCAGAGGACCTTGACGGTGTCTCAGTTTCTTGAGATATTCTTGATGAACACCGGTTCTGTCTGAAGGTCTCGTTCTCGTAACAGCCTTTGCATGTACATAACTTCAGCAGAGACAGACCAGAGTTTTCTTTCTTCATCAAAATACAGACCTGAGGGTGATATTTTATTCATCAACTAGATTCTGTTATTTTATACTCCAATAAATACTTCATCTTCCTCCTCCTCTCCTGACTGCCATCTCACCTCTGTCTCACTTCTCCTGTAAACTTGTTGTCTTCCTTATTTTTCCTGCGGCCTCTCTGCATCATCATCATCATCATCATCATCATCATCATCATCCTCTCTCTACTCTCTCTCCCTCCTTCTCTCTTCTTCTTCTTCATCTTATCCTTTTCTGTCCCATCAGCACTTCCTCTCTGCTCCCTCTCCCTCTGCAGCACATTGCTCTGTATGAATGAAAAGACAGGCGGGTTGCCATGGCAACAAGCCCCCCCACCCTCTTCTTCCTCCTCCTCCTCCTCCTCTTCCTCATTCTCTGAAGCCGGGCCGCCGCTGATGCTGCAGGAGCCTCAGGTACACTCTCAGCATCATGTCCAGCACTGTGTGAAACATTATATTTCTATTCGATAGTTAGTCAGAGTTTTTTTCATCAGACTTTATAAAAACCTAAAATTTTTAATTTCTCCAGATGTTGATCTACGACTGAACATCTAAACATTTAACAAGAATAAGATATAACAGGCACTGTATGGAGTCAGCAGGATTTAAAATCTGAATTGGTTGCTCCTTTCTTCATTTTAGAAACAGGCTAATTTGTGCCGGATCAGTTGTCGTGTGACGTGTAGTTTGAGGTCACAACTCTCTGTTAATTACCTGATTCAATAATGCTGGACACTCATATGGCTGCCTGATGTTAGAGTGGTTACGTGTTTGATTTTCCAACAAAGCTGCAATCAAAAGATCTGTTTTAAACTATAGTGGGCTGCTTTCAATAATACAGCAGTATTAGACCATGGCAGCAGAACATTCTGGACTCTGATTTGTTGGAAGGGGCAGATTAACTTTTAGTAACCAAACTTTAACCCTTAAACCAAGTCTGAACCTTAAAACAGCCCATTGAAGAAGTGAGGAACAAAACAAGTCCTCACAAGGTCTAAAACTTTATTGGGTCATCACAAGGCTTAAAACTACTCCGTCTTCACAACGTATAAAGGTCTACTAGGTCTACAAAAGGTCTAAAACTCTACTGCATCATCACAAGGTCTAAAACTTTGCTGGGTCCTCACAAGGTCCAAAAGTCTATAATGCCCTTATAAGATCTAGAACTCAACTACGTCCTCACAAGTTTGAAATCTCTACTGGTCCTCACAAGGTCTAAAACCTTACTGGGTTGTCATATGGCTTAAAACTCCACTATGTCTTCACAAGGTCTAAAAAGCCTATGTCTTTAAAAGGTCTAAAACTCCAACAGGGCATCATAAGGTCTGTATGTCTACTAGGTCCTTGAAAAGGTCAAAATCTTTACTAGGCCCTTACAAGGTTTAAAACTTTACTACATCCTCACAAGTTCTAAAACTCCACTAGATCCCCAGAAGATCTTAAACTCTACAAGGTCTCCACAAGGTCCAAATCTCTATGAGGTCCTCACAAGGTCTAAAAGTCTACTGCGCCCTCACAAGGGTCTAAAATCTTACTACATCCTCACAAGGACTGAAAGCCTACATGATCCTCACAAGGTCTAAAACTGTATGAGGTCCTCACAAGGTCCAAAACTGTACGAGGTCCTCACAAGGTATTAAACTCTTCTACATCCTAACAAGGTCTAAAACTGTACGAGGTCCTCACAAGGTCTAAAACTGTACGAGGTCCTCACAAGGTCCAAAACTGTACGAGGTCCTCACAAGGTCCAAACTGTAAGAGGTCCTCACAAGGTCTAAAACTGTACGAGGTCCTCACAAGGTCTAAAACTGTACGAGATCCTCACAAGGTCTTAAACTTTTCTACATCCTAACAAGGTCTAAAACTGTACGAGGTCCTCACAAGGTCTTAAACTGTACGAGATCCTCACAAGGTCTTAAACTTTTCTACATCCTAACAAGGTCTAAAACTGTACGAGGTCCTCACAAGGTCCAAAACTGTACGAGGTCCTCACAAGGTCTAAAACTGTACGAGATCCTCACAAGGTCTTAAACTTTTCTACATCCTAACAAGGTCTAAAACTGTACGAGGTCCTCACAAGGTCCAAAACTGTACGAGGTCCTCACAAGGTCCAAAACTGTACGAGGTCCTCACAAGGTCTAAAACTGTACGAGATCCTCACAAGGTCTTAAACTTTTCTACATCCTAACAAGGTCTAAAACTGTACGAGGTCCTCACAAGGTCCAAAACTGTACGAGGTCCTCACAAGGTCCAAAACTGTACGAGGTCCTCACAAGGTCTTAAACTCTATGAGGTCCTCACAAGGTCTTAAACTGTATAAGGTCCTCACAAGGTCTTAAACTCTATGAGGTCCTCACAAGGTCTTAAACTGTATAAGGTCCTCACAAGGTCTTAAACTCTATGAGGTCCTCACAAGGTCTTAAACTCTATGAGGTCCTCACAAGGTCTTAAACTCTATGAGGTCCTCACAAGGTCTTAAACTCTACGAGGCTCTGTTTGTGTCTGCTACTACCATGTCTTTTCAACAGTTAACATCTTCTTGAACATGTTTTATATAATTAGTTGAATTACATTTTGGAGAATGTTTACATACTATATATCTGTATGCATTCTGTAATATCTTTTATTGAAAATGAAGTTTGAAGTAAGCAGTTATAGTTATAAGTTAGTCGAGATGTGTCCTGAGGTCAGGAGTATTTTTCAAAGTTAATTTACCTAGAAAATTCTTTAATAAAACGGAGACTGCAGCTTGAACATGTGTGGATATATTTCATTATCGGTGAGTTTTCTTTATCCACTGTGACAGTTTCCTCCTGTAAGTGAAATGCTAATAATACATAATGGAAGCAGTGTTAGCATTAAGTTTATGGACCCTGACAGGTGGATGTTTGTGAATGTGTGGGCTGACAACGTCATATTTAGGTTCTAGAAGCAGCTGTTTGTTGGTCGAAGGTTGTTGGTTCAAATACCTGAAGTTTCTTTAACAACTGACCTGAGAGCAGCAACAGTCTGTTTTCATATGAAAGAATTCATATCAGACTGACACAGATTTTAAATGATAATGGCTGTCTATGTGTTTGTCTATCAGATATGATCATTTTTCATTAAACAATGACTCATTTTTACTGCATATTAACACACACACACACACACACACACACACACACACACACACACACACACACACACACACAGTCCTCTGATGAGTTTAATCTGAATATTTTTACTGGCTCATAAACCCTGTGGACCAGTTTTACTGCCTCATCAGGTTTTATCGGCTGTAACCAACGACATCAAAACAAAACAAAGACTTCATTCTCATGTTTTGTCACATTTATGACTTCAGACATCAAACCACTCATAACAGTTCATATACATGAACACGGAAAGTTATCAGATTAATAAAATCTTATTACCCGGGAAATAAAAACAGTCTGGTTTCTATATCTAATCAGTAAATTAAAACCAACATACTTTGAATTGTTGATATTAAAATGTGATTCAGATTTTTGTCGTCATGTTTGAATCATGAAGGAATCAAATATATCGATGTTTTCTTATCTGAGAGCTTAGATGAGATTAAAACAAAATTAATCATTGTGTTGTTTAAAGTCAGAATCTGAACCATAAAAGGGTCAGACAGTCTGATATTTTAGGACATTATCTGGTCGATAGGGACGCCGAGGTACTAGAGCCCTGATGGTTTTCTTTATTTATGTATATTCATACTTTTTCTCAAAAACAATCCTCTTATGTAATTTCTACTATAGTGTTGATCATGGCTCTCTGGTCATTGTACTGTGATTGCTTGCCTCCTATTTGGAGCTGTATGTGTACATGGGCTGACTAAACATAAAAAAAAAAGTTTTTTTTATCATATTTATTATAATTAATGACATAATAATCAGACCCCGATATTTACCAGGAGCGCGACCTGATTGCTGACTTGTTAGACATTTTCTGTATAAATGTGTATAGTTTTTAAATGTCATTATTCAGTGTTTATATTGAATGAGTGAATAAATTAATGATTTTTATTCCAGTTACATACATGTGAAGAAACAAAGATTATGTCAATTTTCTCACAGTCAATAACTGAAAAAGATCTATGACTCACAGGGTTTTAACTTTACTGGGTCCCCAAAGGGTCTAAAACTCTAGGTTCATTTTTTGGTTAACTACATTCATTTTAGAATTAGATTTTTATTTTATATCTATTTTATTTTTGTATAATTTTATTAATCATCATTTTTTACTTTAAGATCTTCACTTGACTATGTGTTTGTTTCTCCTACTATCATGACCTTTCAACACTTAATAGTCTTCTTGAACATGTTTTATGTAATGGGGTCAATTAGATTTCGGAACGTGATGTTTGTTGATGACACTGTGTACTGACCTGTCTGATACCGAGTCTGTAGGCCAGGATTCGGTCCACGGCGCTGGGCTCCATCTGTGTCCACTGCAGCTTGAAGCCATAGACTCGAGGTCTGTTCTGCCACAGAGCGCTGTAGGTGTCGTAATAAAACTCCGGAGCATAGGCCTTCCCTGAGGAGACAGAGGAGTCAGAGAAGGAGAGAAGTCAACTACGACTCCAAAAATGCATTTCACTGACTGAAGTCCAATCACAGAACTTCATATACTGTTACGTGTCTTCTGCTAACAGTGAGCTGAAGCTAAAGATTTGAAACTGTTTAAATCGGTACAGATTCTGGATCAGTTTGTGATGAATGTAGACGCCATGGTGGCGAAGTAAAGATTCAAGTAAGTCACAGTGTCCATGTTTGTTTGGTCCACCGAGAGAGAGAAGACGGAGAAATGATGAAAGAGCAAAAAGACAGAGGAAGAGTCAGGGTGTTAATCTCACAGGCAGCAGGATTATAAAGCTCAAGTTAATATGACAGTAAACAGTGTGTGTGTGTGTGTGTGTGTGTGTGTGTGTGTGTGTGTGTGTGTGTGTGGAGAGTACATCTGTGTAGTAGCATGTTTGCATGTCAGCTCATACACACACACACACACACACACACACACACACACACACACACACACACACACACACACACACACACACAGTCAGCATCAGTGTGTTTTGTGTGTGTGTTCCTGCTGATGTGCAGGCTGGAGGATTAAACCACTGGAGAAGAAGAACTCACCTGACTGGACGAAACCTCCAACATGAACGACCTGATAAGAGAAAGCTGAGTCCTGATTGGCTGACACAGCACAGTGACTCAGACTACTTTTTTCTCCTAAAATTTAATTTCAATGGTTTGAAAAAAATAATCCTAACTCAAGGTCCACTCACTCATGCTTTCTACAGACCGTGGGACGGACTTTACTCAGACGCCATGACAGCTGAGAGCTCAATAAAAAACGAGCTAAAACACAACAGAATATTGGACCAAACAAGAACCACAACACTAGAAAATAATGCAGCAAATGTTGGACCAAACAAGGACTAAATCACTAGAGAATAATATTGGACCAAACAAGAACCACAACACTAGAAAATAATGCAGCAAATGTTGGACCAAACAAGGACTAAAACACTAGAGAATAATATTGGACCAAACTGAGCTTAAACAACAGAGAATATTGGACCAAATATTGGACCAAACAGAGCTAAAACACCAGCGAACATTGGACCCAATATTAGACCACACTGAGCTATATAACCAGAGAATACTGGACCAAACCAAACATCTCTATTTAAGCAGTATCAGTGGACAGCCTTGATACAAGCCTAAATTAACTGACCCAAACAAACAAACGCATCAGAGTTAGTTTGAGGGAGAACACAGCCTTACTGTTGAACAAGTATTTTAGTGAGTTTGAGAATTTCCTTCAAGAAAAGAGACAAATGAGGATGTTGATGCTGTGGAAGCACATTAGAAGAAGGAAATCTCAAGGTGAATAACAGAGAGGTCCATTCAGTCTGAATATCAGCTATGATCTAAAGTCAGACTGATGGAAACATGAATAATGAAAACATGAAGGTGAATCTTTTCTGCTGCTTCGACTCTCAGAGGGAAAAAAAGGGAAAATCCCAACATTGAACTTTAGTCTTTGTGTTTCTGTGAAGGTGTGAGGAAGGGTCGTCATGTTGTTTCACAGTCTGATGTCAGAGTTTCACTTCTGTTCTGTCAGTTTTATTCTTAAGCACTGCTGCCGTCTCATTGGCTGCTGCAGGATGAGCCAGGTTTAAAATGCCACCGGCGTGTTCACACCTGATTAACAACACAAACTTCACCTCAGCAACGACAAGCCCGACATAATCGCCGTCATTTTCCATCAGCTCTCCATCCTGAGCTTACAACTTCCCCTCTTTGACTGCTTTCTGCTGCTGCCTGCAGAACGCGCTGCTGCTCGCCGCTTGACGTGATAAGAGGCTTAACGCCGGCGTCAAGTTTACAGGAAGAGTCTCGCAGCGCTGACAGGGCGTCTCTGCAGGGGAGCTTTCATCAGGAGAGCACAGAGATATGCGTGGACTCAGCCGGCACTTCCTGTGTGACGTCTGGGGTTCACAGAGCGCTCTCAGTCTGAAGATTCACTAACGACTCAACGCTTATATTTGAGATCGAACCAGCCTTTTATCTTCTACCTTGATGCAATTCTGGTAACCAAACTCAGGGTATCGATGCAACACCAGCGCTCCGTTTTCACTACAGCTGCTAAAATGTCAGTCCTCATTCTCTGCGCTGTCCTGCTTTATCAGACTAAATGATAAAATGTATTTCCTGCATGCAATGTTTCTAAACCACAGAGCCCTCAAAGGGTCATGGAGAATTTTTTTTCTGAACATTTTTTGGTTCTCTCACAGTGACGGTATCAAAATTCAGTACTGTGTGACAAAATTCAGCTCTAAGTAGTGCATGAGGTGAATAATAATAAATGTTTTCCCCTCAAGGTTTACCATAGCTCACGACTACAAACTCATATACTCGTCTGCCCCTGACAACAGCTCTCGTACAGACTCGCTGCCCCCCCACACTAGAAGCCGAACTGCAGCCTGCACCATGAAAGATAGTGAACAGACCACCTAGAGAAGGGATACTTAACTTGTATATTTTGTTTATAAACCCCTGCCATCGAGGCAATGTTGCAGGATCAACTTGCAACCATTTGCGAGTTATGTCTTTCCTGCTACTTGCCAAAAGTACCTTTAAATATATTTCTCTTTGTGTGTGACGGTTTCAGGTATTTTTCTGAGGTATAATGTAGCAAATGAGTAGACTTATGCCGGGTTCACACTACTTGACTTGTATTTTTCTGTGGGTGAGTAACTGCACTAGAAGCTCAGAGAAGCGCGTAAGACTGTGGCTCTGATTCCTGGTCTCAACTCTGGGTTGTCAGGGTTTTGAATTACTGATGAACTTGGACAGGTTCTTAGATATGAGAGCAGCTCCATCCAAAGAGGGATGAATGCCGTCTCTCCTAATCAGACCAGGTTTTCCCAGGAAGTTTGCCAATTAATTACGAAGCCCACATTATTTGCTAGACACCACCTGGACAGCCAGCAACTGAATGATGACATGCAGCTAAACATCTCATCAGTGGTCAGATTTTGGAGGGGTCCAGAGAAAACTATGGAGTTGACATAGTTTTTGCAATGGGACATTAATTTTAGTGACCTCCGATTGGCGTAACCGGGTGTCATTACCGCTGACGTGAATAACAATCTTACTGAATCTATGTTTAGCCTTAGTAAGCAGTTTTAGATTTGACTCAGTGTCACCCGCTCTGGCCCCAGGGATATGTCTGAATATGGTCGCTGGTGTTGCAAACTTCACACCTCTCAGAATAGAGCTGCCAGAGACCAGAGTTTTCTCCTCAGCGGGTGTGTTACTGAGTGGGGAGAAACAGTTACAAATGTGAACAGGCTGCTGGTGAACCGCTGTCCTCAGCTTAGTGCCAAGCTTCTCTCGGACAGTTACCCAACCTCCCGGCCAGCAACAGACGAACGGGAGCAGATCAAAAGGAAAAATAAAAAAATATAGAGGGATTAATGAATAACGGCCCGTTTATAATGTAGTCTGTCTCGCTCTGTGTTACTAAGTGACGGGAGCAGTAATGAGCGACAAAAAGAAAATCAGACATGCTAGACTTTTTGTTGGAACGTCATGAGGTGTCCCAAACGTGGCGTTGGTTGTCATTAACTATGACACACAACACAAGATGAAACGATGGCTTATCACGTACGACGCTCTTTGTCGTTCACGATCCGAGCTGACACTGTACAACGCTGCGTGGGGCTAAGATCGGGCTGATATCGTGTACTGTGAACCCAACATAAATCCATTCCAATTATGTTATGAATCTCAGCTGACCAGTATGGTTGTATTTTTGGGCCCAGAAAACATGATACTGATTGGACAGTGAGTTTCTGCATTGTCTCCAGCAGAAGTCCCGCCTCTGTAGGCCTGTTCACAATAATGTTAGTCATGATAAAGAATCTCACAAGCATCTTTAGCATCTCAAAAATGTGATTCGTGTGGAGGAAGAAGAAGAAGTGGAAGCCTTCCTTGCATTTCAATAGAGTCGTCGCACTGTTCGGTGCCCAGACTCTAATTAAAAACTAAATGTTGACTAAAGGAAACGAAGCAATGTAAAAACTGAGGATGTGAAGAAATGTTTGAGGATTCACAGTTTATGAAATGAAACGTGAAGAAACATCTCGGTAAGGTCCTTTGAATAATGCAGAGAGGTGTCAGAGGTGCGAAGAGAACAGATAAATAAAAAGTTCCAACACACAGACGTCTGTTGTGCTTTAGCCTCACAGACCTGAAGTGTTCAGAGGAAGTCAGGTACTAAAGGCAGGAAGTTTTTTTCATCTTCCCGCAGACACTAACGTGTTTGTTGTCACTTCAGATGTTTGAGAGGATGTGAAGGTTTCCTGAAGCTCTGCACATTATTATTTATGACACATTAGAAAAAACACAAGAACTCCCCCGAGGAGGCTCTGCTTCAGTCTGCCAGCACGCAGGATTTAAAGATGAAGATAAACACTAATTAATCATCATGTTCTCGTCTGAACGCAGCTCAGAGTCCCAGCAGACCTCAGGCCTGTTAACACAGCTCATCAGCAGCCGCACTGGGTTCACTGGGAGACTGATACTGGGAGACTGGAGGAATAAACCTCACCAACAGATACACTGGGTTCACTGGGAGACTCATACTGGGAGATTGGAGGAGGAAACCTCATTATACTGAGTTCACTGGGAGACTATAAACCTCATCAACAGCTACACTGGGTTCACTGGGAGACCCGCTGACCTGTTCACACCCTCCAGTCTTAAACAGCGTCCCATCATGCACCAGTCAAGCTGACTCACCTGTAACCAGGAAGGTGCAGCGCCCCGCCCCGGCCTCGTTGGTGATGTCACAGGTGTACTCGCCGTAGCCCTCCCTGTTCAGAGCCCTAACCAGGTAGCTGGTGTCGTCACGCTGGTCGCTGAATTGTCCGACCGTGAGGAGGCGGGAGCCGAGCTTCCACTCGTACCGCAGGAGGCGCGCCGGGTGAGCTCGTAGCAGGCGGCAGGTGAGGCTGAACGCCCGGCCGAGAGCCTGACGGATCTCTGTGTACACCGGCTCCACGACGGGGGGGACTGTTGGAAATGGACAGACAGGAAATATGAGACGATACGGCAGAAGAGACAAATTCCAACATCCTAAAAACAACAGACCTTTATTGTAAAAGTAATCCTGTTATCAAATCTCAGCTAATCAGATTATTTAATTTCTTTACTTTGTTTGCAGAAACTGTTCAACCCCTGCACTTTATTTTCACCAGCTACTGAATCCAAACACTGGAGGTCGTGTTTGACATCTGAGAAACTGACCAGATTAAATTACTGATCTGGATTAGACTCCTGAGACTGATATGATCACCTGTGAAAACACACACTGTGATCACAGAGTGATGCTGCATGTTTGTGTCTCTAAAAGACAATGTTTGGAGTGCAGATGCTACTTTACAAAAATCACATTAACGAGACAAGTTTCATTTTGGCTTTTCAGCAAGTTACTGATGGAATATTTTAAGTTAATTAGCTACAGCTGATATAATCTGTGATGCAAGTCGTCACCTGGATGTTTTCTACATTTGCTAATGAGACAGACTGAGGGGATAAAAAATGTCTCTTGAAGCTCAGTGAATTAGAGGCTTTAAGTTACCTGAAACTAGCTCCATAAAGAGCTCAACTATAAGCACCATTCAAAATATTTCCATTTAATCAGATAGAGCTTTACTCAGTGGATCTGCCCCCACACACTGAGGAGTGATGACAGTTGACAATGCTTCAAATATGAATGCTGCTGCAAAGAGACTAGAAATTCTAAAACATGGATGCTTCACACACACAAGCTCTACACTATCAGCACAGTTTCAGATGAGTGTCACCAATTCAGTATCTGACCAAATGCCCCCCCTTCTGTTCCTGAGATATGACATTAAGTAATGGTCAGAAAACACTATGAAGTTGACCTTTGACCTTTTAGATATAACATGTCATGACTTCATCATTTTATCCTGTTTGACATTTGTGTGAAGATTTGTCAAAATAGTGTATGAATTCTTGAGTTAAGGCCAAAAACTTGTTTCCGGAGGTCACAGTGACCTTGATCTTTGATCACCAAATTCTAATCAGTTTATCTTTGAGACTAGACGGACATTTGTGCCAAATTTGAAGAAATTCCCTGAAGGTCTTCTTGAGATTATCATGTTCACGAGACTAAGACAGATGCAATGTGACACTGACCTTGCTTTTTGGGCACCAAAGTCTAATCATTTTGGATGTTTGTGCCAAATTTGCTGAAATTCGCTCAAGGCTTTCTTGAGATATTGCATGGATGAGAATGAGATGGACCAAAGTCTCATCAGTTATCATTGAGTTCGAGTAAACATTTGTGCCAAATTTGAGGAAATCCCTCAAGGCGTTCATGAGATATCATGTTCCCATGACCTTTAGCCACCAAAATCTGATCAAAATTCTCTCAAGGCTTTCTTGAGATATCGCGTTGATGAGAATAAGGTGGATGCAAGGTCATAACAACCTTGACCTTTGACAACCAAAAACTAATCGGGCCAATGTTGTGGATGTTTGTCCCAAATTTGAAGAAATTCCCTGATCCCGTTCCAGAGAATGAGATGAACAACCAGGTAACATAATGCCAGCAGCACAGAGACATAAAAATCCAAACAGACCCTTTATTATAAAATCAGGTGTATTTTCAATAATATTATATCAAAGCTACCCTACAAACTTTGGGGATTTTACATATTATGTATATGTCTATTATCGATATTTAAATCATTAAATCAAATACTTCCTTTAACCTTCACTTTTCAGGACAAAAACATAACATATTTTCTGCTTTTTAATCAATAAAAATACATTTCTGTGATGTTTGTTTTTACTTTAGGTTGTATCTTGTTATGTCTGATCCTGGAGGGACCTGATCTCTCCACAGAGATCAATAAAGTTTAATCAAATCTAATCTGTTAATCTGATCTGAAGTTGCATCTTGGCTCCATGCTCAGTGTGTAAATGAGGCTGTTTGGAGATTTTCAGGCCATCTGGGAAATTATCATCTGATATCTACAACACAAACAAACACACACACATGCAAACACACATGTTGGTTTCAGTATACTTATGAGGACACTGTCATAAAGGATGACTGTGAGCTCGAGCCTCATGAGTTTAATGTTTATGTTATATTTATTTAACTCTTTTATTTTAACTTTGAGCATCTTTGGATCGAAACCTCTGGACCTGCATATCATACAAACCCAAAGACAAAAGAAAAACTGTTCTTTCTTGAGTTTAAAATCCAAAGTTAATATTTAAAACTGTCTGAGGAAAATCAAATCATTAAGTTTCATCACTTTTTGTGTGTTTGAACAGACTTGTTGAACCTGACCTGACCTGAGAGTTCAGTTTAATACTGGCTGTATTAAACTGATAAAATAAATAATACGTCTGAATAAATCCAGACTGAGAGAGACTAAATTTAAGTGGCTGCTGCGTCTCATTTTCCTGCTCTCTCACTTCACTCTTTAATGAAGCCAAAATGCCTCTAAAATAACCTTAAACCTCTTAAGAGTTTAAAATATTTAAAGTCAGACGGGCGTTAACCTCTGTGTCGCAGTGCTCTGCTAAAGGGCACAAAGGCAGAGTTGGATCTGTCTGTTTAAATCCCTCCAGCAGAACTTCCTCTGAGGATTTCAGCCACATTACAGGTGTCACTTCACAGATTAACGTCCTGCTGTCAAACACTGATCAACAGACGAGGGACCGGCAGCTGCAGGCGACCGTCCTCTGACCTCTCTGCAGCAGAGAGACAGTATGAACGCTGCCTGGCTCCAGGGACGAGGCAGCGACAGCTCCGCATCTTTAATTCAGGCAGAGAGGTCAGAGCAGGACGACAGAATTTAAAACTGAACAAATCAGAAGCTAACATGGAATCTGAGGTCGTTATCAAAAAAAAAATAGCTCATCAATTAGATTGGTTGTGTTTGTCTGGTTGACTCTTAACTTCCTGTGCACAGCTCTGCGGACGTGTCAAGTTATTTATTTTTTATTTTTTTTAAAGATTACTTTTATTGGCTTTTTGCCTTTATTGACAGGACAGAAGGTGAAATGGGGAGACAGAGAGAGAGTGGGGACTGACATGCAGCAAAGGGCTGCATCCGCGGCCGCTGCAGCGAGGCAATGCCTCTGTACATGGGGCGCTGGCACTATCCACTACGCTACCGACGCCCCACGTGTCAGGTTAGTGATGGAAGGATTCTGATATTAGATCTGATCATGAGAACAAAACAAGTAAAGACAAACTTTCAAAAACATGTCTTAGATATTTTTGTGTGCCTACATAAGGTCCCCAATTGCACAGAAAGCATTTTAGGAGCTGGAGGCGGCTTTTTGTAATTGTTTTTAATGAGAATGAACCTTTTTGCTTACGGTTTTTGCAACGTGCCTGCCATTTTTGCCGGAGTGTTCTGAACTCCTTGAGTTGAAAAATCTTTATCTCAGAGCGGAAAAATGCCTAAAGTCATCTCCGCCTTTTTCCCATTGTCCAATCGGATTATTTGAGCGGCGGGCCTTCTGTGGTGGTCATGACAACAAGTTTACAGTTGGTAAACAATGGAGGAGAAACTGGTGGCAGTGGTTGCTGGATACCCAGAGCTATACGGCCCAGTGATAGACAGCAGGTTGTCAAACTGCCCCTGAGTCATCCTAAAATATGCCTGGAAACATCCATAATGGAGGAGAAGCTCCTGGACCAACTGGTGGTACTCCCCATGATCCAGCCTCTTTTTTAGGGTCTCATGTACCCACACAGATCTCTGTTTATCTGCTGACAGCCTCTCACCCTCAACCAGTTCCAACTCATGCACATTCAGCACATCCAAAGCATCAAAACATTGTTTTCTAGTTGGAGCCGCGCCTCGTTTTCAAACTGTATGGTTTGACTAAAATGAACAATGACAGCAATATAGTCCACGATGAGCAGCGCTAAAATCAACCTGCGTAGTTGTCCCTCCATTGTGACATTAGAAAGTGTCACATTTATCTTGCAAGTGTACTCTTCTTCAATGTTTGCTTTACTTCCTGGATTTTTCCCACATGGAAATTCTGACCAATCAAGAGCAGCTTTCTCACACAAGGAAATTTATCTGGTCTGCTTGTAAATGCTGCCGTGAGAACACAAACCAACTCTAGGCAATTATACAACTCTGTGACAAAACACATTTGACTCGCTGAAAAACCAGTATTGTTGTTTGTTAGTTTTGAACGGTGGTTTGCAGCTTGGTACGCGTCTCTCCTTTCTGACACACCATCCCCTCAACCACTTGTTGACAAAGTCAGCTCATATACAACATCACTTTAGAAACGTTAATATGACATGTAAAAATGTAGAGCCTGAGCTCACTCTGAAGTCATCAAACCTGGAGCTTGGACAGTGACTTGCAGCGTCAGAAACAAACAGAAAAGGCGTCCTTGAACGATGACATGATTCGCAGCTGGTTGCAGTTATAGTTCAACAGCACCAGGCAGTGTCGGTGTGAAACGCAGCAGGACAAGGACGAAAGTTAAGGCAGCGAAAGTCTGACTGGGAGGGATGGGAGGTTTGGTGAATGGGTCCAACAAACACGACTTTCACCCCAGAGAGCGGTGTTCGCGTCCTGTAAGACTCGACAGGCAAATCCTGTTGTTTTTCCTAAACCTAACCTCAACAACCACACCCAGGGTACCTTGGACATCATATGTGGATGTGGAAAGTCCATGACCAAACGTCGATATGTGAAGAGGTCGGAGTGAGAATGTGTTGAAATGTAAGGTATCTGTCATTTGCAGAAACATAAAATAACAACATTTCCTTCTGGTCACTGTGAGATATGAGAGATAAGAAAACCTTCTGAGACATTACTGTGGGCTTAAGAGAAAAATTACTGTTCTCACCATGAGAATTAGTTTAATCTGATTTAAACTGATCTGTTCTTTATAAAATAAATGTGCACATGTGATGAATACACACACACACACACACACAGAGGTCACAGACATAAAGGTCTGCGGTTCATCTCGACCCCGCAGTTATGTTTCCAGGACCTTCCTCCTGTGAGGGATTCAGTCCAGGAACATCTAAAGGTCAGCTCAACCCCTCTGCTCGGCAGCGACCTTCAGCCGAGCTCTCCAATTGGACAAATAAGACCTGCTGACCCTGCCGCTTAATTCCCACAATGCACTGCTGAGACTGGTGTTCCAGCTGGTTAATGAGCTCTTTTCTACAGTCTTTATGTTGATAACTCTGCCGTTGAAGTTTTTTTGTCTGGCTGCAGTCTGAAGAGCAGCAGCGGCACTACTCTGCGAGGACGCTTCACATTCAAATTAAAATTTAATTCAGAGAAATTATCCCAATCACAGCAGATTCAACAGCAGCTGCTCTGAAACGACGCTTCACTCTCCACTTCAACTTCACTAAATACAATAACCTGTTACCAACTTCCTGTCTGCTGACGGTCCTCTGAGGGAACATCAAGAGGCCCTCAGACTATACTGGTTTTGGATGTTTCATGACAGCATTTTTCAAATCAATGCTACATGTTATAACGTTCATATTCTGAAAATAAATTCTATAATATTTAACTAAACGACAGATATTTCAAATGTTTTCATTCTTCTGTCCGTCGTCTTTTTGAATGAATCTTCCCAGTCAGAAAACTGTCCTTTAACTCTGCTGAACCACTTTTCTCAGTCTGTGGGGACTGTTACACTCACATCTTTACACATCACTAATGTCCCCATAATGCTTTAGAAAAACAACCTCAGAGGGATTTTATACAACAACAACAACAACAACAACAGTCCAGATAGTCTGCTAACTCCTGTATTAAGCAGGATCTATACTTGTGCGTCAGCAGCATACCAAGTCTACGCCATTGTGAGCATTTATATTAGTGCGGTGGTGTGTCTGTGTCACTCTGCAGTTACACCTCCAAAACACTAGTCGGCGACGGAGATTTCTGTGAAGTGCTGTAAAGTTTAGTTGATTCTAAACACACATTAAACACACATTAAACATGACTTAATAGAGACCGTTTCAAACGCGAGTTCACAAATCAGCTTCACTATAACTCGCAGCATTCACAGACAAACACTTGTCTTTATCTGGACACATTTTCCCCACAAATACTACATGCTAACGTTATTAGCACAAGCCTATGGCATTTTACATTGTATAAATTAGCCTAGCAGCTAGCAGACTTTTTTTTTACTCATATGAAGCCAGGGACAACAGCAACATTTAACAAAGGTAACATTACAAAATTCAGCTCCATTACAGCTCACAAGGTTCACTGACAAAACAACTGTCTTATACTAAACACGTTTTCCAAACAAATACAACATGCTAACGATATTAGCACAAGCCTATGGCATTTTACATTGTATAAATTAGCCTAGCAACCATCAGAGATTTCCTCTGCTCATATGAAGCCAGGATAAATCACACACAAGATTTAAAATGCTATTTAGTGAAGGCTTTATTGTCTTCACAATTTATTGTTTCTTATCTGTAAAATTAAAGTAAATAAAAGCTTTGTCTCAGTTTCAGCTCAGTTTGCCTTTTTATTTTTCTGTCTGTTCACCACTTAAAGGAAAACTTTCAGTCCACATGGTTCTACACAACGTCATAGATATGGTATCTAGGACTGCAGCATCACATTTTTTTGTTTGTTTGTTTGTTTATTTTTTGTTTTGTTTCTAAATGTTTCTCTTTTTAATGTCATTTTGTGTATCTGTACGGTGTCCTTGAGTGCCAACAAAGGCGCCTTCAAATAAAATGTATTATTATTATTTATTATTAATCCATGTTAATCAGTTTGCCCATTTATTTTTCTCTTTTGTCTCCATTCAAGTAAATTTTCCAATCAATAGATGATCTGCTCGTTTCTAAAAAACACTATAACGCTGCCAATTGTTTGTCTGGTGTCACACATATGGTATCTAGGACCGCAACATCTTTGGTGTCCCTATAATCCTTGTGGGAATGCAATGTGGGACTTTACACAACAGCTACCTGACAGTACTTTTCTTTTTATTCTAATGTCTGTTCTCTACTCTGAGGAAAACTTTTCAGTCAGATGGCCTGGTAACCTCTGAATAAACTCTATAACACACTGTTTCTTAAAATGATCTTTAGGGGACCATAACGCTTACACCTTGGCACATTACTGATGTCCCCGTAATCCCTGTGAAAAAACAGCTACAGTCCTCATTTTGTCATTTATATTCCTCTGTCTGTTTTCTCCTTGAAGAACAGTTTCCCTCAGTAAACAGTCCCTTAACTCTGCTGAACATTTATCTTTAGGTTGTGGAGACCGTAACACTCACACCTCAACAAATCACTGGTGCCCTTTAATGCAGGTAGACACACCCTCAGGGGGATTTTATACAACAACTACAGGCATGAACTTTCCTTAAGATTCCTCTCTTTGTTCAATATTTTGGAGAAATGTTTTCAGTCACTGCTAAACATTCTTCCTAGTGAGGCACTGTGAGGACTGCAACATCACTGATGTCCCCGTAATCCCAGTAGGAAAACAGCCTTGTGGGATTTTATACAACAGCTACTGTACAGTCTTCTATTATTTTCTAATGTCTGTTCTCGACTCTAAAGAAACACTTTCAGTCAGCAGATGCCCCCGTAACTTCTGTATCAACGGATGTCTAAAAGCTTTTTCTTGTTTGATCGTGGGGACCTCAACACATCACTGATGTCCCCATAAACCATGTTAATAAACAACTCCAGCAGGATTTTATACAACTGTCATCATCAGTTTGTATTTTTATTTGTCATTCTGTTTTCTACTTTAATAAAAACTTTTTTAGGCAGTAGAAAGCCCTGTACCTTCTGTAGTAAAAGGTTTCACAATCTGCAAAATATTTTGCACAGTATTGTGAGGACACACAACTGATGTTGTGTAACGCTGTAAAGAAACAACCCTGGAGATATTTCATACAACAGATTCAGTCCAGACAGTCTGTAACTTTGAATGCTGTAACATTTAGCTAAATGTTTCTGTGGGGTGCATCACTGACGTCCCTGTAATAAACTAGCTCATCAGGATTTAATATAACAGCTAATGTCAGTGTTTCATTTTCTATTCTTCTCTCTTTTCCAGTTGTATCCATTATCCAGGTCCCTTACCATCCCCCATCAGTTAAAAAGTAGGCTAACTGTCCTTCCTGAATATTAATAATAATCATTATTTTGTGTTATTTCATTTTAAAACATAATGTAATGCCAAATAACAGATTAAACTGAAGTTGGAATAACATCAGTTTATCAGAGAGTAAAAAAGCCAAGTGATCAGAATCATATTTATGAGTATTGAAGAAATGATAATTTGGCACCAATAAGAAGGATTTTTTAGGAATTGTTCCAACAATTAAACAGAGCGGCCTACAAAGGAAGAACTCCGAGGCTACTGGAATAAAATCAAAATGATATATAGGTTGTTTAAACATATGAAGTGGGAGGTGTGGGGGTTCCTCTCATGGGAAATTTTGAGCATCAAACGCTTCATTTCCTGCATTCTGGTGAATTTTCATGCACCAGTTTAAGGTGGAAATATATCTATATCCCTTGTACATTTTATTATTATTTTACAATGTCATTTATTATTTTATTGTTTTTTCTTCCGAACAAGCTCATTTGTAATTCTTTTTTTTTTTTTTTGATTATTGATTTATATGATTATGATAACACGCGTACAACATGTTACGAAAAGCAAATTAGCACATATTATATCTTGTGTTTTTTTCCAGGGCACCAAATGTGTCGGACCGGCGCTGCTGTGATCCATGTCAGTGAACTACCTACAGCTCTTTTCTTTGTTCTGTCTGTTCACTACATTAAAGCAAACCTTTCAGCCTTTAAACGATCTGGTAACTTCTATGTGAACACTATGATTGTGTTTTGTGGGGATGGTAACATCTCGACACATCACAGACGTCCCTGTAATCCATGTTAAAAAGCGACCTTGGGAGGATTTTACACAACAGCTACAGGCGTCTGTTTCGTTCCTCTGTCTGTTCACCACTTTGAAGGAACTTGTTGGTAACTTGTTGTGTAAAACCTCAGAGGAGGATGTTCGTCAGAGGGATTGTGGGGACGTCACCTCTGCACATCACTGTCGTCCCCATAATCCAGTAAAAAAACCAACAGACTGTGAGGGATTATTGTCAAAGTAAAACCCTAAAAAAACTACCAACCGCTCATTTCAAATGTTGCTCATAAGCATTTATCTTGGAGCCTCATGTGGAGCTGATTAGCATATTTATAATAAGTCATTAAAAAACAGAGCTGGACATCGTTAATGTGCGATAACACAGAGAAATGACTGCATGTTGTGTTTATGTGCTTCATGTTTTTGCAGCTCCAACATGCTGCTGTGTCGGTTCCTGTTCATGTTGAACTTGTGCAGGTTTTCAGTTGGCAGCTTCTCCGGAGGATCAGTGAGGTTTCTTCGCTTAAACACAGTTGGAAGTTAAATCTGCGTCGTGTGTGACTTGAATGTTGTTTCACTTATTTCAAAGTAATCCACCTGTAATCTGGCCTCACTTTAATCTGCTTAGTGTTGTTGCACAGTGAAAACATCAAAACACGCTGCAGGAAGTTTAGAGAAAGAGAGAATTTATAAAAGAGATGTTCCTTTTTACAGCAGCAACAAATCCCTGCAGTCAAAGTCCTGTTTCAAAGTGATTCCTCACTGAAAAGTAAACATTTAAGATATTCTGTAACCCAAGTACTAACACTAGTAAGTAGTCGTATGGTGTCTGTTAAACCCTGTTGTCACAAGAAGAGTTTAACCTAACATGAATTCATTGTTGCTGCAATCAGAACAGAAGTACAGAGAGTTGTGCTCTCAGGGCCCCACAGACTACTGATGTTTTTAAACGAGACCTAAAAACCTATCTTTTTACAAAAGCATTCTGCTAAATGTCTTTTATAGGTTCTCCTTTTAACTATTTATTGTTTCTAATCATTTTTAATAATTTGTTAAAATTGTATTAATTCTAACTGTTTTAAATGCTTTTATTGTTTTGTTTGTTTTTTCTCTGCTCTGTAGCACTTTGAGATTGCTAAAATGTAAAGTGCAATACAAATAAAATTTATCATTATTATTATTATAATTATTATTATTATGATTTGAGCAGAGATGATACACCTTCTCACCGTCCTTCATGTAGCTGGCTGCTCTGTTCCTGTGTCGCGTAGTATGATTACAGCATAAAACTGTTGTCATGTTGATGGTAAGATGAACAAACCACGTGGCTGATGTCAGACCAGGTGCACTGATTACAAGTACACTGTGGTTGGAGAGATCTCCACATATCCTGACCTCAACAGGTCGGTCGCATGGTCGCTTCTCCTGAACATGTGCAGTGCCGCTCAAGGCCACCTCTGAACGGCATATAGTTGTGATCCACAGCAGGAACAGGACATCACCTCACATTCCCATCATCATACCAGTCCTTATTCACCTCTCTCTACTTCTCTCACCAGAGTCCTCTACTCTGTCAGTTAGGCATGTTTTGGTGAATCAAAGGACATTACCGTTCTTGATATCCCTCTGGAAACTGATGCAGCACATAGGTTTATTATCCAATGCCTGTGTAGTGGCTAACAGGATGCTAGTTCACCTGGTGCCATCATCTCCATCTTCTCCTCGATGTTTACTGATGTTTACATATGAAAAACTGGACCTGGCTAGCTAGCAGCTAGATCCAGAGCTCTCCTTAGTCATTAATTCCAGGTCCACACAGTTTAAAATATTCAGCGTCATACTTTCATTTGGCCTTGTCGTGGAGCTACTTCACTGTTCCAAGACAAGACACAGCACTTCAGCATGAAAACTCTGGGC
The DNA here is from genome assembly GCA_035609425.1 of Epinephelus awoara. Taxonomy (NCBI): domain Eukaryota; kingdom Metazoa; phylum Chordata; class Actinopteri; order Perciformes; family Serranidae; genus Epinephelus; species Epinephelus awoara. The sequence goes on from CM069309.1 coordinate 4,295,851, forward strand.
CGGAAATTCACTGTACTTAAAAACAAAGTGTTTTTTTACAGTCTTGACATGTTTGCGAGTCACTTGTGGCCCAGTCAGAATGGATCTGCAACCCACATTTAGACCAGGACCCACCAGCTGGGAACCACTGAGCTAGAATACATATAGCTAGACTGGTGAGCTGATTTCCTCATCTCCTTGAGTGACTTGCAGCCACATGCCAACGCCATCCAAAGCCAACCACAAAAAGCACCACCAACACTTGTAAAACAGCTATAGTAACACAAAGTTAGTGGCGCTGACAGAGGGGCGACTGGAAACGACTGCGTCTACACAATTCAAGACCTCTCTTGTCAGACTTTCGACGGCAAGTTATTCTGTTATAAAAAGTTTGTTTTAATGAAATCACACTGTGCTGTTTTAGTATTTTAATCTCATGTCTGTTTCATCTGATTTTCTTTCGTAGAGGACAAAACAGTTTGAAAGTGAATTCTAAAGACATTTTAATAATTTAATGAGCGTGTATTTATGTGTTTGGTTGTTTTCAGGTGTGTCTCAGCAGTCGCAGAGCTCTGCAGAGAATCAGAACGAGTCGAGCTGCAGAGGAGATTCACTCTGACATGACAGCCTTTTAGTGCAGCAGGAAGGCACGAGCTGAGTGTGTGTGTGTGTGTGTGTAGCTTCCTGTCACATCCTCTGATGGAATTTCGTGCGACACGGTACCCTGCAGGTTAGTAGGAGCGTGACTAGAAGGTCGTGGATTCGATCCCCGCCCGCGGACAGACGGACGGACAGACGGCGTGCGTCTGTCAGCCGCTGCCCGCGTGCCCTCGAGCGGAGGCGTCGAACCCTCTACCTGCTGAGCTGCTGGTGTCTGTTTCTGCTGAAACGGTGTTTTTATTGAGCAGATGTGCTGCTGTCTGCTCTGATGGATGTGATGCACTTTGATTGGACGATGTGACATCTCCTCTGCAGCGCTCGGGAGCCGACGTCACAAAGCATTCTGGGTATTTTAGAGGCTAAAGCGGCACAGTCGCCTGCTGGTGTTTGTTTACATCTGCAGCAGATGGTGCATTTGGTTTCAGCCGGAAAAAGACTTTTGACAGAAAAATGACAAACGGAGGACGTCGGGAAGACAGAGACACGTCGTCAGACTGAATCAATTAAAGATGAATAATTCAGTTTCTTTATGGCGCCGTCTGGTTCTGTTTTTATTCTTTTTTTTTTTTTTACAAAAGTTGTTAGGAAGTTGCCACAGTTAGCATCACAGGGATAAGTACTGAGATGTTTTACTTAAGTGAAAGTACCACAGTGTAAAAATAAGTAAAAATCCTGCAATTAGACTCCACCTCAGGAAAAGAACAAGTATCAACAGCAGAAGTGGTTGAGCTACTGGTTGAGTCGAGTGGTTCCTTTTAGAGAGTTGTATTGTTATATAAATATCATATTATGATGCTTTAACAGGTTAAAGTGTTACTGCTAAGCTGAAACCACTGGTGCCACAGTGGCACATCAAGTGCTGCACCAAGCACGCACTGGACACGTCGCCCTGCAGCTCGTCAACAGACGACCACGCAAAGTTATCACTACTTTTACTGAAAGATCTGTACTTCTTCCACTTCTGCATTAACTTAAAATCATGTGTGAACAGCCACTAATTAAAGTTGATTTCCCACCTGAAGAGCCGAACTCCAGAGCTGTGACTCACCAGGAGGTATCTTTCTGGCCAGTGACTTTATCATGACGGGATTGTGGGTCGTTTAGTTTGGGATGGGGTGCATGTAATTCCAAGGGTGGTCGAAGGCACGTCCAGGAGTGCCAACGTGCATCTAGCAGTGTTATTGAAAATAATAGGGGCATATTTTTTGACATGTCATGTGTCATGTGGGAGTCTGCTTTTGCTTCCTGTGTGAAGGTAAAGCCAAACCCTGTTCTATTTTCCTAAACCCAACCACGTGCGTGTGTAGCTGAGGGAAGAAAATGGCAATCTGCAGTGTTGTACCGACGTAGTGCTTTTATTTTGAAAGACTGTGTGTAAACTGCACATTTCCTGTGAAAACAGAAGTGTATTTTGCACCCAGGGTACCTTGCATGTAACATCTCACCGTTGAAAAGTCCACGACCAAACGTCGATATGTGACAAGGTCCGAGAGGGGGAGCCATGGGACAATAAGTGATAAGTTTGTGAATGGACTGTGGAGGAGTGGGCGTGTATGTGCGGCCTGACAGGCTGTTACAGAGTAGATGCACGCTTCATCCTGTGCGGTGATAAGGTTGGCGGGTGTAGTTCTGTAGAAAGAAAATAGTTCCTACATGAAACTGCTCACAACAAGGTCTGTGGATTATCTCGAGTAACTGGGTCATGGTTTCTGGAAAGAGACATTGCTGTTGAGTTTGTCAAATGTATTTGAGCACCACAAGTTGAGCGTCATCTAGTTTCATTACAATGGAGAGAAGGCAGACATCTCTACGGCTGATATCTTCAACACTCTGCAACTCACAAAAACTATCTAGACTGATAAACAGCACTACAGGTAAAAGGAAAAATATGTATTTTTGATTTTGGGGTGAACTGTCCCTTTAAACTGAATAAAATGTTTTCAATCAGCAGAGATTCTTATTTTCCGCCTGAAGCCTTTCATCTCCCACAATCACATTATTTAATATTTAATTCATTAAGCCTCATCAATGCAACTAATTGGACTGGATGTTTTACACACACACACAAACGCATGCTTGACGCGCGCACACACACACACGACCTGATTAATGTCATTTCCTGGAGTTGCATGTATGAACAACAGGGTCAATTACTGATATGGGTCAGCTGATTAAACCCACTCTGCTTGTGTGTAGCTCTGTGTGTGTGTTTGTGTGTGTTACTCACACTGCACCACCAGTTGTATCAGAGCCTCTCTGGGTTTCACGTTGAAGCCGTTGTACTGGCTCGTCCGGCAGCAGTACGTCCCGCTCATCTCTCTCGTCACATTGGTGATCCTCAGGACGCCATCGTAGCTCTCCGTCTGCTCCGAGCCGTCCGGCATCAGAATCACCGCCGCCACCGCTGCGGCCGCTGCCCCGGGCTCCTCCACCCGGGACCACAGGATGATGGGCTTGGGTTTCCCTGAGACCAAACACTGCAGGTCCACGGTGTCGCCCTCCTGAGCAATGAGGTGAGAACGCCCTCTGGGGACGGTCAGCTCCGGAGGAACTGCAGGCAGACAAACAACGTGTTGTTAATTTCAGTCTTTCGACATGTGACAGTAACTTTCTCCCAACCCAGAGGGAGCAGCGTTTTCCAGCAGCCAACCATGGCCTCAGATTTGGAGGTGCTGACTCTCATCCCAACCACTTCACCCTCGGCTGCAAACTGCCCCAGTGCATGCTGGAGGTCACGGTGTGATGAAGCCTACAGAAGCACATCATCTGCAAAGAGCAGGTTCTGAGGTCTCCAAACTGGATCCCTTCCTCCCCACGACTGTGCCTCAAAATCCTGTCCATGAATATCACAAACAGAATCAGAGACAAGGAACAACCCTGACATGAGCTCTGGGTAGTGACTGAAAGAATGAGATCATGGATACAAGCAGCCACAATGAGTTTCCTCCGCAGGGTGTCTGGGCTCAGCCTTACAGATAGGGGGAGGAGCTACTTCTCCTTGTGTCCGAATGGGTTAGATGAGTTGGTTCGATATCTGATCAGGATCCTCCTGTGCACATCCCATTAGAATTTCTTGACACATCTGACTGGTAGGAGGCCCCGGGGCAGACCCAGGACACATTGGAGGGTTTATTTATTTATGGTCTGGGAACGCCTCGGGATCCCCCAGGAGGAGCAGGAAAGCGTTGCTGGGCAGAGGGACGTCTGGAGTTCTTTGCTCAGTCGGCTTCCTCGCGACCTGGCCCCAGATGAATGGATGGACAGATGTGTGACAGCCCTTTCTGAGCATGAGTCTGTTGGGTGAAGTCAGGTAATCAGGGAGATAACCTCACCTGATCTGCTCGAGTCTGACTTTTTATCTTTTGCTATCAGAACACAAACTTTATTCAAGATATTCAACTAAACAACAAACACACACGTTCAGTCAGGCAGAATGGGCTCCTTTGTAACTGGAGAGAAGTGTAGGTCCAGGGCAGCTGCACCCTTGCTTGTTCCCCTGACCTCCCTACTTCTGGCACCCATGGGAAGACATCCTGAAATAAAAATGATAAGCCTGAAGGGAAGGCTATGAGGCTTCTAGAAAATTCTATCTATGGGTCAGGGCTGATTTTAGTTTGGTTTATTTAGTCAGGTAGTTTGTTTTGAGCTCAGAGGTGTCAAGTAGCTCCTTTACAAGACTTTTTCCTTTTGTGCTGTTGCAACAAAACCCGCAACTCTACCAATCTATTTCTTCCAACAGTGTTGGTGAATGCATCCTGCACTTGCTAAAATCATATCCAATAGTGTGTATTTGATTTCATCTAGGGTGCTTTCACACCTGCCCTGTTTGGGTTGCAAGTGTACTCTTCTTCAACATTTGCTTTACTTCCTGGATTTTTCCATTTTTTGAAGAGAAATGAAAATTTGTGTCTTTATTAAACATATGTTTTTTCATATCGAGAGAGATTTAATTCATCATTATCTGTCTTTCACTAAATGTGTTTTACATGTTGTGTCTGATTCATTTCACAGACTTACCATTAAATATTCAACAAATTGTATTAACAGTTTATGCCTCTTATATTAATTAGTCTGAATTAGTGTTAACTTCATTAAACAGTAAGTAATGATTTTGTTATTAAAGAAAAAATGTGACATTCTAATGAAATTAAGTTTCAGTTCTCAGGATATAATATCAAAAATAAATATCAAGTAATATTTTGTTTTGTCTCCAGAGAGATGGAGATCTTCATCACCAACACGACAAGCGACTAAAAGTGACTGAGAATATAAAATAAATATTAAATACAAAGCGATGATGGGACGTGATGCTGAGTAAAGAAATAAAATAGCAGATGTTTGTGGAGTTTGTCCTTCATTTAAAAACATACTGAGAGCTGCTGTTTGGGGGAGACGGGGGAGGAGGAGGAGGAGGAGGAGGAGGAGGAGGAGGAGGAGGAGGAGGAGGAGGAGTGAGGCTGCTGGACTGTTTTAGCATTTATTTTCCTTATGGGAATGCAGCAGCAATCCGAGCGCGACCTTCTGTTTTAACACGAAACATCCGTCAGCCAGCGTCACAGTTCAAACTGCAGCCACGCTTCCATTAAAAAACTCCATCCTCATCCTCCTCCTCTCCTCCTCCTCCTCCTCCTCCTCCCCTCCCTCCCTCCCTCCTCCTCTCAGGCTCTCTGAATGTTTCTTCCTGCCTGCCAAGGTCACAAACAAACAGGAAGTCAGCCGCCGCCAGCAGACGCTCGCCTGCATGACGTCCATCTGAAGGAAAACTTATGCTTCTTTTCTCTCTGCTCAGACTGAACACAGAGGTTTGTTACACGGTTCTGAGGCTGCAGAAATAAAAACACAAAGAAGAAAAGCTGCACTTCCTGCTGAGTCTTCTTTGTTTTTCAGGAGGTTTTTTATTCCTTCACTGATGAAGCTGTCAGGACCTTTACTGTGAGAAACTGTGAATGTGTGAACCCTGTGTCGCAGCTTTGATCTGAATTACTGACAAAAGACGATAAAGACTGTTCATGTCTCACAGCTGTGCAGTCCACAGTTTACCTGGAGCTCAATGCTGATGTCGACAAGAAGCTCTGATACTGAGTTTTTTCTGCTTCAGTGATTGTCTTTTTTTTGTTCTTTGTATTTCCTAAAATAGCCTCATATTATGTGCTTGAATCCTGCACTGTTTTAAATCTGTGTTTCTACATGTAGCAGAGGGTCCCTGCTCTGTCTCTCTCTCTCTCAGCTCAGAGGTCCTTGGCCTGAAAGACGTTAAAAACCTCTGATCTAGAACATCAGCAAGCGTCTACGGCGTCTGTCTTCGGTGTCATTGTGTTGTACACTCGTGATGATGTCACTACGTTACACCACCTGAAGTGCAAAACTGTGCAAATACACTCAGTAGCATCAGAGGAATGAACGATAAAACGCGTCAAATAAAATATTTTGTTCACGTCTCCATTTAGAAATCTTTTGAATCAATATGTTTTGTTTGTTTATTTTTGTTAGTCAGAACTGACTGTATTATTTCAGCTGATGTTTAGTAGCTATAATTCATTTTACCTGCTGATGGTTTTAAAATAAACCTGAAACATGTTTTAAATTTCTCTCCTGCTTCATGTCCTCGTCTCCCACACGTCTTTTTCTTCCCAGCGTGACTCACCTGTGGTGGATGAGATGTTGACGTCGATGCTGATCTCGGGGGTTCCTCCGTTCCTCAGCGACGCCACACAGGTGTAGGTGCCGAAGTCGGTGAACTTGAGGTCGATGATGTCAAGGTTGGTGGTCCCTGGCGTGACGTCGGTGTCTGTGTGGGTGATGACCATCCGCTCAGAACTCCTCAGCGGCCGGCCGTTCTTCAGCCAGCTGAACTGCAGCTCCTCGGGCGGCGTGGCCTCCACCTGGCAGCTGATCTTCACCTCCCGGCCGATCTGGATGTTGTCGTCGTTGTGGTACGGGTCGGGCGTGATCCAGAACCGACCTTTACGAAGACCTGCAGGAGAGAGACGGACACAAGGAGACAAACTTTAGTTCAACTGAAAGATTCATCAGTTTGTGTTTTGTGCCTTGGGAGACCTACCAGGGGCTATTAGCCCAGGATAACCGTGACGTGAACCCTTCAACCACATTAAGGTGATTCTCAGAGGAATGTTCATGTGCTGAGTTCTTGCTGCAAAATCTCAGTAAAATGTTCCATTATTGTTGCACGTCTGCACGTCCCCATGTCACACAGAGTACAGTGACCACTAACTAGCAGACAGTGAAGCATCCTGGCCAGAAACCAAATATGAACATTCTTTTTTTTGTCCTCATCTGTATAACGTCAATGTGAGAAGCATTTGGTAAATTATTTTTTAAACAATTGTTTTGACACTTTAGAGTGCAGGAAAAAAAAGATTTATACAATCATACTTCCCATGTCTTTTAAGACTTTTTGAGGGATTGATTTAAGACATTTTAACACAAATGAAGGCCTTAATATATTTTAATTCAATGCCTTTTAAGACTTCTTAAGGATCTGTGAGGTCCCTGTGAACCTGGTTGCTATGAGGTTACTGGCCACAATGAGCTCTGTAGCAGGTGGGCAGCAAATCGATATCTTTAAAAAAAGTATCAGACTTCATAACATGATTCTGGTATTAAGTATTAAGCTTTCAACTAGTTTGACATTTAATAGAAACAAATGCTGCTTTCAGTCTCCTAAATTATTCCAGGATCGGACTGACAGATTTATAAAGAGGGCGTCCGACTCAGTGACCAATCAGAGATTATTTCCCAAAGTTCAGCTGGACACATTTGGTATCTTTGGTATCAAAGGTTGTGACTTTAAACAAATGTTCACAAACACTATGAGTTTGAAACTGATGTTTTATAAGTGAGTTGCTCCAGGGTCAAAGGTCAAGCTGCTGAGTGACACTATCGCAGGTTATTGTTCCTGAGCATGTTGTCTGTTTCCATCAGAGCTGAGTGTGTCAGCAGAGTTTTGTGTCCCCTCACATTTTAAATGATTACAATGACCCTTCCTGCTGTGGAGAAACTAATCCGTCCAAATGGGGCTTAATTATCACTGAAGCCATTTGTTCGGTTTAATCCACAGCCACGAGCTGCGGCTGCTGCCGCTCCTCTTCCTCCTCTTCTCAGTTAACCTCCTGGTTTCCAGCTCAGTGGGAGGTCGCCTGACAGGATTCATTACATCTCCTCACAGCCAATCAGGTGGCAGCAGTAACAGCCGATATAGCTTTATGATAAAATGTTCAGTACGGCTGTTCTGACTTTGTTGAAACTGGTAATTAAATCATTTGTGTGTCAGTGAATCCATCTGTCTGATCGTCACCATGGTTCATAGGAACACATCTTATCTACTGTTCAGGTCATCATGAAGTTTGCTGCAGATATTTCTACTCATGATGTTTGAGCCAACATCAGAACAAACATTTTTAGCTCCATTTCTACCAGGAAGTGTGTTCAGACTGAACGCAACACAAGTCTACAGCCATGCTAGCATTAGTTTTCCTTGGAGCACCTGGAGGAAACCCACGCTGACACGGGGAGAACTCCCAATGCTGGACTCGAACCAGGAACCCTCTTGCTGCGTGGCGACAATACTAACCACTTGGCTTGGGGGAAAGTATCAAGTAATTCAAGTCAAAAGGCTCAAATCCAAGTAGAATCATGAGTCACTGGTGCTAAAATCAAAGTCAAGTTGCACCTTCAGCACCTCCAAGCCCGAGTCTGCCCCAAGCGGTCAAGTATCTCTTGGTCATAAGTGAGAGTAAAATGGAGTGTAAGATGGAGAGGTGGGTTGGCGCGACCTCAGCAGTGATGCGTGTGCTGTGCCATGGGGAGCTGGAAGGCAAAGTTTTCGATTTCTTGGTCCATCTACATCCCAACCCTCACCTATGGTCATGAGCTCTGGGTAGTGACTGAACGAATCGTGGGGGATTGCAGATACAAGCCGTTAGAGGTTCTCTGGCCACGTCCCACTGGTAGGAGGCCCCGGGGCAGACCCAGAACACGCTGGAGAGGTCTGGGAACACCTCTGGGAACACCTTGGGGTCCTCCAGGAGGAGCAGGAAAGTGTTGCTGGGGAGAGGGACGTCTGGAGGACTTTGCTCAGCCTGCTGCCCCCGAATAAGCAGATGAAAATGGAGTTTCTTTTTTAAATTTTCTTTAATTTGTCAAGTCGAGTCTGAAGTCGTGAAATTAGTGACTCGAGTCCACACCTCCGGCATTTAGGCATTTCTGCTGAACCAAACTCAAAGTGAACTGTGACTCCTGTGTACAGTTACAATCCTGCAGGAAACACAAACAGTGAAACGTGACGCCATCAGCATCTCCTCCTCCTCCTCCTCCTCCTCCTTTCAGTCCCTGTTCTGAACTCTCTGCAGTCTTCAGTAGACGACTGCAAACAGACCAGAAGGTTGTAGTTCAAATCCTAGATCTCTGTGTGTGTGTGTGTGTGTGTGTGTGTGTGTGTGTATGTATGTTGGGGGTATGTGTATATAAATAGCTCCAGTTCGTGAGGCGAGCAGCTGATTGTCCTTGTTCATTAAGATTAAAGCAAGAACGCCTCGGAACAAAACCCTGTGAGTGTGAGTGTGTGTGTGTGTGTGAGAGAGAGTGAGTGAGTGAGTGTGTATGTGTGTGTGTGTGTGTGTGTGAGAGAGAGAGTGAGTGAGTGAGTGTGTATGTGTGTGTGTGTGTGTGTGTAAGAGAGAGAGTGAGTGAGTGTGTGTGTGTGTGTGTGTGTGTGTGTGTGTGTGAGTGAGTGAGTTAGAGAGGAAGAGGGGGAGTGTGTGTGTTTCACTGCGTCAGTAAAAGGTCTGTTGCATAACTAGAGGTGGATGCAGTCGCTCACACATGAAAGTCACTGCGCGTGCACGCACACACACACACACACACACACACACACACACACACACACACACACACACACACACACACTGGCCTGGCTCCAGCACGCAGGAGTACTCTAGCAGAAACGCTGATGAAGACCCTGATAGTGGCTGAAAGCTCCAGAAAAGTGAACTACATTACCCATAAGACCTTTCTCTGCACAGACCCTTACGTCTCATCTTTAAAGACACATCATCACCTCTTCCTCAACCTTCATCACCTCCTCCTCTCCCCCTCCTTCATTAACCCCTACATTTATCACCTTACGCTTCACCTCCTCCTCATCTCCACTTCCGTCATCATCCTCTCTCACCCTTCATCACCTCTTCTTTTAACACTCTTACTGCTCCTCCCGATATTGATCATCTTTCAACACCTCCTCCTCCTCCCCCTTTACTGCCTCATCCACTTTAATTCCTCCCTTTTCTTTCATCTCCTCTTCTCCACCTTCATTGTCATCCTCCGGTTCCCCCTTCATCACCTCCTGGTCCTCTTTGATTCCTTCCTTCCCCTTCATCACCTCCTCACCCTTCTGATTCCTCCATTCTCTTTTATCACCTCCTTGTTTCCTTTTTTATCATCCTTTCTTCCTTCCTCGCTCCTACTGCTCCTCCTGATAGTGATTGTCTTTCATCACCTTCTACTCCTCCCTCTTCACCTCCTTATACCCTTTCTTTCCTCCCTTTTTTATCACCTCCTCATCTCCACCTGTCGTCAGTCCCTCTTCTCTCACCTTTAATCACCTCCTCCTTTATCACTCCTCCCCTCCTGATATTGATCATCTTTCATCACCTCATTCTTATCCTTCTTTACCTCCTTATCCCTTCCCTTTCCTTTCACCTCCTTCACCATCTTCTCTTCCTCCTCACTCCCCATCACCTTCTCCTCCTTTATACACTCAAGAAAAAAATCATCACCCTACCTTTAATCACCTCCTACTCCTCCCATTTCTCTCATCACCTCCTCCTCTCCACCTGTCATCATTTTCTCTGCTTTCTCAACCTTCATCACCTTCTCCTCATCCCACTTTACCTCCTCATTCCCTTTGATTTGTCTCTCTTCTTCCATCACCTCCTTCTGTCCACCTGGCATCATCTTCTCTTCCTCCTCCTTTTGCCACTCTCCACTCCTCCTCTTCCTTCATACACTCCTAAAAAAACCATCACCATACCTTTATTCACCTCTTACTCCTCCCTCATTGCCTCCTCATTCCCTTTGATTCCTCCTTTTTCTTTCACCTCCTCCTTCTCTCCACATCTGGCATCATCTTCTTTGCCTTCACACCCTTTATCACCTCCTCCTCTTCCTCCTCCTGTCTTACTTTATCCCTTCATTCCTCATCCTCCTCCTTCGATTTTTCCATTTCTCTTTCTCCTCCCCCTCCCTCCAGCAGCCCTCCTCCTCTCCTCTTCTTTTTCGACCCCTCTGGACACAGACGCCTCCCTCCATGTCCATTAGAATAACAGATGTATCCTCTCCACACACACACACACACACACACACACACACACACACACACACACACACACACACACACACACACTGGGCCCATTAGCAGCAGCAGTGCGTGTCAGACTGGGAGGACTGGCTGCCTCGTAGAGAGACCACTAGCTAACATGACTGAGAGAGAGAAAGAGAGGTGCATGATGGGAGTTAAATAAGTAAGGAGGACACACACACACACACACACACACACACACACACACACACACACACACACACACACACAGAGGTGAGTCATGCTGGTGAATAAAACACTGTCGGACAGACGAAGGAAACACTCACACAAGAGATGTCATGACCATTATTAAAGGGATAGTTCAACATTCTGGGAAATCCTCCGTCTTTCTCTCTGACGGTGAGACATTCAGAAGGATCTCAGTCATGTGTCAGAGTGTGAGTGTATCGGACAGAGCTGGATGTGTAAAGCCTCAGGCTGTTCTCACAAATTCTACTTATGTTTTCCAACAAAAAGCAATGCACTCAAATTCCTACGGATAGGTCACAAAAAAATGAAGTTTTAGAAGGACTTTACCCTGAGTTATTTTAAGGAACGTTTCTTTTCCTAAACCTGACCTCCTTCACCTGACGTTAGTGACGTAACTGCACATCAAGGGCGTAATGTCATTTGGGATATCATACAAACAGCTGAGAGAGCCGAGTAGGAGGAAGGTTCCTGTAGTTACCGAGCTCTGTATGTGACGTAATCGTTGTGCAACCATTTTGACCCGGGCGACGTAGGGGCGTAGGGACACCGTTAGCTGTTAGCCGTTAGCAGTGTCTGTAATAACTCCGGTCATGGTCCGTGAAAATTTTTTTTTTTCCAGTGGATGTCTTAGTTACAACATGATTGAGCTAACTGGAGTAGTTTCATGTCGTATCCGATAACGGGAGGCTTTTAACAGATGACGTCCTGTCAGCTGATGCTTTCTAGACATCGTGAAATCCCAAAACTGAATAAATACCACACATAGCAACACACAACTGCTTTGCTAGCTCAATCATGTTGTTAATAAGATATCCGCTGGAAAAAATATTTTTCTCACGGACCGTGACCGGAGTTATTACAGACACCGCTAACAGCTAACAGTTAGCCCAGCTTGGACTATCAAAATATGCTACCCCTGAAATATTGATTAAAAATGTTAAAATGACATGTCTAAATATGCTGCCATTAATCCTACAGTGGCAGTGAGGTGATTAGTAGTCTTACATGAATGCATTGAGTAGTGGGAGCATTTGTATTTGTAATATTAATAACTTAGTAACACTTTAGTGTGAGTGTGCTCAGTGCAACGCGGCAATTTTGTTAAACTAGAGATAATGTGCAGGTTTTTCCCCCATCAACCAATCGATTAGTAGAAGAGTCGGAAATTTTCAGTCAGCCAAGATTTTCTTTGGTTGATTACATTTAATTCAGTGTGTAACACCGGCTCATCATAGATTATGTGTTTTAAGGTTATTTATTTATGTCATGCATCATTTCTTTTACTTCCTTTTGCTGCTTCCATCTTAAAAATGAGATGACAGAATGAAAGAACTGAGTGAATAAACACATTTAAACGTATTGTTTGTGTGTTTAGAATATGCAGAATATAGCAAAGTACAGTGTTGATAGACTCGAGTAGTGACTTGATCGTATTATGATAATTTTCCATCCTTAGAGAAGCTTGTTTAAAGAATAACAGGCTGACAAACTGAGTGACATAACGCCTTTCTGTCTTCCTGCTGTTGTGTTACGACGAACAGGAACAGAGTTGAAACCAAACGTTATCTCCCAGTGCGCTCTGCTGATTTTCCTCTCGTCCTCTCAGACTCGGAGCACGACGCATCATCAAAACTCTGCAAAGTGCTGATGATGTTCAGGACGCTTCTTCATGACGCTGCAGGAAACGACGACACGCCGCAGAGAGGAGTAAAGACTGAAATAATCTGAGAGCTTAACGTCTCTGCACAGACACAGATAAACGCTGTGTTTGTTGTGGATGTGTCGGATCTATTCCGGTCTATTCTGCAGCAGCTTGTACCTTCAGAACTACAAGTAAAGACCTGAATGTGCCTTTGTACCTGCAGCGACTAAAGCCGAGGACTCACCTGAAACACTGTTAGAACCCCACAGACAGAAACACAAAGGAAAGAAGACACAGAGAAAACACCTTTCAACAGGTAGACGACCGTCAGAGCTGCAAATAAATCCCAGAGGACCTTAACTATCACCAAAAATAACAGAAATCAAGTGCAGCACACATCTGCTTCACATCACTGAAGCATCATACAGACAAAGAGGCAGTGAAGCTGCAGCAGTCGGAGTGAGAACGTGATGAAACTGCTGTTTTTCTGAAGAGCTGAAGCGTGTCAACACTCCAAATAAGTGTTGTATCATGACAAGGCGAGGCAGCGCCAGAGTGCTGGTTACTCGTGTTGCCCCTGAAGGGTTCAGTAAGCTTCAAATGAACAGGATTGAACAATGTCTGCAGTGTCTGAATGTGCACACGAGACAGAAAGAAAAGCCTGCTGTCACAGAGAGGGGGAGACACCATCTGCTTTACTAGAACTGCCAACAATTAGTCGATGAATCAATTAGTCAAACAGCAGAAAATCAATCAGTAATCTTTTTGGTATTTTTTGCGAGTATCAGATAGTTGAAAGTGAAGAGGCAAACAGGAAATGGGGAGAGAGTCAAGGGTATGACATGCAACAAAGGTTATTAACTGCAATCAAAGCGGCGATGTTATATGGCATGAGCTGAAAACATTTGGCTACCAAGGAGCTCCAATCAGAAATTAGGGCGGACACCCAAGATTAGAGTCACTAATTCAGTATCTGGCCAAATGTCTCCCCTTCTGTTCCTTAGATATGATGCTGAATAATGGACAGAAAAGTGTTTTATGCAGAATATTATGATGTCACAGTGAAGTTGACCTTTGACCTTTTGGATGTGGAAATGTCATCACTTCATTATTTTATCCTGTTAGACATTTGTGTTTTGTCATAATTATTATGTTTTGTATTATTATGTTTTGTGAAGTCACAGTGACCTTTGAACTTTGACCTTCTATCACCAAATTGTAATCAGTAACTCAATGTGGATGTTTGTGCCAAATTTGAAGAAATTCCCTCAAGGTGTTCTTTAGATATCGCATTCCCAAGAATGAGACAGACAAGGTCACAGTGACCCTTGACAAGCAAATCTAATCAGTTCTTCGTTGAGACTGAGTGAACATTTGTTCTTGAGATAACACGTTCACAAGAATGGGACGGACGGACAACCCAAAAAAATAATGGCTTCGGCCCTGGCTGTCGCCGGAGCGGAGGCAAAATACTCACAGGTTTCATCTCCTCAGATGTGAGGAGTGGTGGTTTTTCTTTGTCATACATGGCAGTAAATAGAATATTGTTGGGTTTGGACTGTTGGGTGTAAGAAAACAAAAGCAAGTTAAAGACAAAGGCTTCCTTCGCCTCCAGTCTTTGGGCACTCCCTGCCTGGACCCCTGTGCACAGGGTGCTGCAGCACCCCCGATTGACATGAGTTGGAACAACACATTCTCTGTAAATACTTGGCTATTTTACCATGACTCATGGTCTATCTGAACATTTGTTTTTGGTTATAAACAGCATATGATAAAGTGCCTGTCAGAGGCTATATGAAAAAAGATGTTAACAGTATGCAAAACTAACTGATTCCTCTGATCTGACATGATAACATCATTTCATCACAGTGCCAGGGTCAGGGTTCGCTCATGGGGCAGCTGAACTTGGGAAGATATTTGTGAAAGCAGGAGTTAATTAATAGCGTGGACAGGCTGAGAAAGACCAACAATTTCCCAGGATAGCTTTGAAACTGCTTTTTAAATTGAATATAATTAATGATAAAATATCTTGGACATGGGAGGCTGCCACTGTGGGGGCATATCCATCAGGATGGAGTTGTACAGCAGCTGCTGATGGACCGAATGACGATCAGACGTGTTATGAGTGGCTTCAGCAAACAGACGACTGGATGTCCGACACCATTCAAAGTAAATACAGTTTTGGCACATGCAGTCCAGAGAGAAAATGTGTCTGAGCCAAGAGCGCTTTGGACCAATGCAGGGGTGTCCAGACTTTTTTGAATGGGGGCCCGATTAGATGATGTGAGAATACCTGAGGGCCAGCTGCTGGCTGCATCATACGGGTTATTAAAAAAACATACATACAATGGACACATTTTTAGTGAAAAAATATTCAACTTTCCACGACTCCTGAATCACAGGGGCCCCTGTTATTGATTTGATGCTTCTTTACTGTGACCATGTCTGCTACCTAACAGGAACACCTGGTGTTAGGGGTTAATAAGGGCCGTTTAAAATCCATCTGAGGGCCATAATTGGCCCCTGAGCTGGACTTTGGATATGACCAGACTAACAGAACCCCGTATGTAGGTATGATTGAGCAGTTTTCCTGTAGCATCTTGAACCAGTCACCAGAATAAATGTTCTAATTGTAGATTTCTGCAAAACACTGATATGTTGCATTTGTACCTTATCAAGTAGTGGATATGTTAAAACTTTGGGTTCACAACATCGTGATGAAGGTGTGGCTAGGTGTAGGCACAAAAACCACTTGGTTATGGTTTGGAACAGATCATGTCTCACTAAAAACACTAAGTTTAGAGGCACACTGCCACTTGAAATACAGTGAAAATTGTCTATGCTTGTATTACTACATTGTGGGGACAAGTGTAAACACACCACATTATGGGGACTCAACTCCCATATGGGGACACACAGCAGGTCACCATTAAATAACATTTTTTCAGTTAAGTTTAAATGTTGACATCGTACCTCTGACCAGTATGGTGGTGGATTTCTTGGCAGGGTTCCCCACGTTGTTGGATGCCACGCAGCTGTAGGCGCCACCGTCATCTACAGCGACAGCGGGGACGGTCAGTGTGCCGGCGTTGACGACACTTCTCTTCGGGAGCTCCTCCCCTCCCGGCCTCATCCACATCAGGGAGGGAGGAGGATCTCCGCCCGAAGCCACGCACACCAGAGTGATTGTCTCCCCCGGGTTCACCACCAGGGGGTCGTCCAGGAGG
The DNA here is from genome assembly GCA_035609425.1 of Epinephelus awoara. Taxonomy (NCBI): domain Eukaryota; kingdom Metazoa; phylum Chordata; class Actinopteri; order Perciformes; family Serranidae; genus Epinephelus; species Epinephelus awoara. Next base: position 4,311,944 of record CM069309.1, read on the forward strand.
AGCTTAATGGCGGGAGGAGCTGCAGGGGGGAATGAGGGAGGAGAGGAGGTCACTTTTGTGTTAATCAACTTCACGTGTTGTTGATTCGTAATTCTTCTGTCACTGCATTTTCATTCTGTCCTGTGTTCATATTTTACTGTTAATAATCAATTTAAAGATTTTATGTGCACTTTTGAGATATTGAGCTTCAAAGTTTTTGCATTTCAAACAGCCACAATGATTTATGGAACCAGTCTATTTCATAAATTCATCATTCTTAAAGTTATTCTAAATCTAGGGCTGCCACTGACTAAGAATTTTCCTAGTCGACCAGTAGTCGTCATCACGGTTCTTCTGCATGTTTCTGATATGAATATAATGATTAAATGATATATTTTGGTGGTTTGAGTTGAAGGTGTGAGAAAGAATAGTATCAGTAACATTGTTAACACTGTGCTACATTACAGAGAAATACAAAACCGTACTAATGAAGCTTCATTAATATAGGCCTATATTTTATCTACAAGTGCACGTCACACACTGAGCGAGCCGCCTGTTAATGACGCTGTGGGCTAATGGGCATGTAGCTACTTCCATGTTTCACATGATACGTCATGTTTGTAGTCGACCAATAAAGATGAGTTTACATATCACCTTGGGTTCGTCCTTCACCTTCTCAAAATGATCCCACACTTTGGATTTCCTGCCCGACATGTTATTAACTAGCCTGTGGAATAACCGCAGGTACCAGCCCTGGAGATTAACCTGACTCCTGTCTGACTGCTGAGCGTGGACACTTCCTGTGCCTGTCCTTTCAAATTAAATTCCCACATGGTCCAGTCATATAGGTTTTGATTTATTTTGACAAGGTGCAGCGCCTGATAGAGTTTCACATTGTTTTTATTTTTTGCACTAAGCGACCAATGAAATGTTGCCAACTAATGACTTTTCTGGGTGAGTGATATTTGGTCGACTATTTGAGGGCAGTCCTAGTTGTATATGACATCATCAACCCCAGAGTTACCCTCTATATCGTCCAGTAGGAGTAGGAATCACCAGAGGATCCATGATATGATATTATCACGATAGTAAAGTCACAATACAATATCAAAATGTAGAGTTTCGTAGGCTTAGCTCCTAATAGAGTTTCACAACCAATAAAATCTTGCTGACTAATGACCTTTCTGGTCAACTAACGTTTGGTTGCCAGTTAGGCGTCAGCCCTAAAAAATACCTCACATAATGTTATGAAGTTGTCAGAGAGTAAAACTAAATGATTAACAAAACTGTTGGATAAAACCTTTCAATTCCACGGTTATGATGTAACGTTCTGCTCTGTGATATGAGTGATTTGTATGAGTTTTCTGTATTAAAAAAAAAAAAAAAAAAGATTCCAACTTCAAAAGGTTTTCTAGAAGTCTCGGTGGTCAGTTCATATGCAGGTGAATCATGGGATTTCTCCCAGACTAATGTATACATTTTTTACATTTTAAAAGGTTTTAAATTTGTCATCCTGTGTAAATAATCCAGAGAGCTGCAGAGTCAGAGTTTAAAAGCTTCCAGAGAGAAATAAAAAGCTGCAGAGCGACTCGCTGCCTCCACCAGCTGCACATGACGAGCTGCAGAAAAGCAGCTAAATGCAGAAATAATAATGAGGGAGATAAAAATAGCTGAGTCGACCTCTGTTAAGCTGACATCATGTAAATCCCATCAGCCCCCGGGGCGGGGCGGCAGGATCTACTGTACAGGTCAGAGAGCCGCAGTCCGAGCTCAGAGAGGAAGATGATTTATTTATGATTTACATTCAGCCAACTGTACACGCAGCACAGGTACAGAGACAGATTAAAGACATAATACAGGGACAAAGAATTTAATTCAAGGATGGACGTCGGTTTCTGCAGGGAAAAGATAAAACTGATGACAAGGAATTATGATAATAAAGCAAACTCATGGTGAGTCAAAATTATGAGGTACAAAGTAAAAGTTTGGACTTACTCAGCATGAGATGAAGCAAAACTTTAATTTAGTGAATAAAACACTGAGTCATAATTGGTTTAGTTAACTTGCACAATAATTAAAAAAAGTACATACAATTAAAAAAACAATAATTTCACAACAGGAGACGAAGGAGACCTGAAAGTTTTTTAATCATAAAGTACAACTTCTTTAATTAGAAATATAATTTAGAATTCTTTTCTCGCCCTGAATTTCATTTAAAGTAATTTCAATTCAGCGTGTGTATTTATTTTAAAATTTTGTTTTCATCTATTTAATTTCTTCCACAAACTTTAGAAAGTGTTTCACAGGAGAAAAAATAAATAAACATAAAAGGACGGTAAAGACAACAAAGAGGACACTCGTAAGAAGACACATTTTTTAATAAGGTGTTTAAAATATGTACTTGACTTGAATTATTATTTTTTCAGTTACAAGAAAAGTGTTTTTATTTAATTTGTTTTTATTTTAATTTGATTTCACCCACCTTCACACATTATCCAGCTCATAGTATTTACTGACGACTGAGTGAATAAATTTTAGGAGGGGAAAAAACATCAATTTTAAGTTGAATTGATTAATTCAAATTATCATAGAGATTGTAATTTCATCAAAACAGTTTCTAGTGTAAGATAAGATAGAACTTTATTCATACAGAGGGAGTGCAGATACAAAGCAAAACAAAATTCATATTTTCATGAATACGTGGAAATAGTTTAATTCATCAAGGTTTGATTGTAAATCTCATATGACTAAGTTGATGTATCAAGGGTAAAGTGTACATGATTACAGAGGTTGAGGCTACCAAGGTATTGAGTTCATTGTTAACTCATCTTTATTTATACATCGTCAGGTGTGCCGCTATGGCAGAATTTACCGCGGGACAGTGTAAAGCACGATGTTGAGAAAGAGTCAGAGAGACGTTTGGAGAACTTTAAGAGCTTTGGGGAACTCTTTTCTTTTCACTTTGTTTCTCATTATCACACTGTCCTCCATTTTGTTTTCCCTTCTGTCATGTTACACATTGTACACTGTATTGATCCATTCTCTGTTATGTTTAGTCTCTAAAATAGTTTTCACAGTGTGACAAGGAGGAGACGCTTCAGAGAGACAGACATGACTGTGTTGTTGTGAGAGGAGCTACATGTGCAGTATTCAAGGAGTAAAATAACATAGCAGAAAGCAAATGCATAGCAAATATAAAACCCTTCATACTGGAATATAAATTCAATATAAAACTAGACAACAGTAAAGTACAAAATATAAAAACTAACAGTAAGGTAACAAAACTAGTGTGGTATAAACTGATATAAGACCTTTAATCAACTGTGTGTAGATAGAGTGTTTGTACAGCTGAGTATCTGCAATCACATCCTGTATTGAGTTCATGTAGCACATAAAGTTGTCTTTGTGTGAATAAGTGAAGCTGTTAGAGACGACTGAGTAATACACACACACACACACACACACACACACACACTGTGTGACTGCGAAGATGTTCGTGTGTTACACTCCTGAGTGGACTCCTTCCTGCATTGTGTTTGGTCCCCAGTGCTCAGCAATGAAGACGTAAATACCAGGATGGGACAGATATCTATTAACCCTGAAGTATTGGCTGGAGAGGAGGAGCAAAGTGATTGATCCCTTATTAGGAAACCTTTATTAGGGATGCTTTTTTGCCAATATCCAATATGCTGATATAAAACAACTCATTTGGCCGATAACTGATACCGATACAGATATATTCATATATCGTGCAACGTTCCTCCTCGAATCCTCTGATTGGATATACCTCGTTCCTCTGTAGGCTTGTATGATAAGTATTTTAATTTATGTAGGACCATGTGGGTGTTTTTCTGTTATTTAATTGTCTGATTTATTTGACTTTATTAAGACTTTTCCTTTAAAATTTGAAGGAAAATAATAATAAACAGCATTTTGTTTTCTCAGGGTGTTTTACTTTGTGGTGGTTTAAGAAATTTGTAACACAGATGTAAAGACGTGTTTTAAAGCCCTGATGAAGACCTGCAGTGGTTGAAACATGTTGGCTCATTTAATGATTTAGCCACTACAATAAAGGCTTCTCAATACTTCCTCCCTCATTTTTCTATATTTTTGCAGAGCCTGGATCGCCTCTCAGTGTATCCTGTTGTTTCCTGCTTTCCATGAGCACTCGACAGAAGGTTTTTATCTATGTTTGATTTCGCAGAGCAACCACTCATCTCTCTTTTTCTAAAAAAAAATCATATATACATCCGTTTGTCATATCGGCAAAAATCAGCATGTTGGCCAATATTTTATTTCAAAGCCAATATTGCTCCATACCGATAATGTGCTGATAATATCCTGCATTCCTAACTTTACGAACAGAAGCCATTTGATGAGTTGAAATGGCAACTTGATCCCCTCAGGGGAGAGGGGAGATTCACCACAAAGGGAACTGGAGACACGGTGATTGATCAGGTATTGACAGGCAGGATGGGCTGTGCTGAAAGCAAAATCTATGTAAGTGACCAACAAACCAAGCAACAGGCAGACGACTCAGCAGATTTATCTCCCCACAGATCTTTGTGATTGCAGTAAAGATCTTGAGGCTTCATCTTTGCCTTCAAAAACTAACTAGCTAACGGTGAGCTGCTAACAGTAAGGTGTGAATAAGTGTAAAACAATATACAATAACACCAACAGGTTACCAGTGCGAATGATAAATATAATATGGTTGCTTATAAATATATTTCTACAGTGTCAGATCTGAGATAGTTGGTGTAAGAGTGCCAGTGACTTTGAACTGTGACTGTATTCGTGTGTGTGTTAGATTGTGTGTGTGTGTGTTACCTGTTCTGTTGTTGAGACCAAAGTGGGCACTCTTGTCTCCGATGCCGCAAACGTTCCTGACGGAGGCGATGCAGGTGTAGCTGGCGTAATCCTGAGGACGAAGATTCTTCAGCTTCAAGATCTTCGTCTCACCCTGTAATACACACACACACACGTTTGTCTTGTTATACATGTGAGGACCCTGACTGGCATACTGCCTTACCTGGACCCTGACCCTAAACATAACCTGAACCTTAAAACCAAGTCTTAACCTTCAAACTGTCCTTTGAAGTAGTGAGGACTGACTAAAATGTCCTTACTATGATAGCGTAAAATTAAAAATCTGCATCTTTGCCATACATCCATACTGTATCTTTGACAACTGTTAAAATGTCTTAATGACTAACAATTAATTCAGATTTTTAATTGATTTCAATTTATTAATTGAAGTTTACTGAAGTTATCTGTTTACCAGTGTATCATAATCAGATTTTCTTTGTATATAAATTCTCAATAATTACACTGGCTAAGACAAAAATAATAGCCAGTGCAAACAAATAAATTATTTGTAATTATTAATTGTGATGATAAATTGTAATTACAAATAAATGATCTTTCTTTAATTCTCGTTTTCTGACTGTTTTTTAATGGTCAGTCTGTAACTCATTTTTATTGCTGTCATGACACAAAAGAGTTTGTCTTTTTTAATCAAAATGACACTTTATCTAATAGACACTTTTGTCTAATATTTTTAATTAAAAACATGTTAAATTTTTAAAAATGTAATAAATAAAAACAGTAGTAAGTAAACATTTTTTTATCAACTTTAAAAGTTAGTAGAATTAAACATAAAATCATAATAACAAATAAATAAGATTTCCTTTGAGACACTCAAGTTACAAAGTGAGAGATTATTCTGGCTTAATTACTTCACAGTACAGTATCATTAATCTATATATTTATTTTTATTTTATTTTTTTTTCTGTTAATGTGTTTTAGTTTTTTTTCTAAAGGTGTTGTGATTTGCACCTCAGGGCCACCGTACAAGCTTTAGAAAAGGTCTCTCACAGTTTAAAACTTCACAGACTTTTTGATGTTCTTTATGTAAATCGAGAAAAATCAGCAGATATTCAGCAGATCAATCAGCTCTATTCTGTCCCAGCCTGAGTTCCTCCTCATCCTCCTCTTCCTCGTCTTCTCCCTCATTCCACCTCCTCTTCTCCTTCCTCCCTCTCTCCCTCCTCCTCCTCCTCCTCCTCCTCCTCTTGATGTCTCCACCTCGCTGCCAAATCTCTCTTATCTCCTCTGGCAGCCTCTGCGCTGCCTTCCGCCTCACGGACAGATGAGATGAGATTAGATGACATTTAAATGGGATGTTTGTGCAAAGATGGAGGCCAATTTTTGGGGGGATGATGATGATGATGATGATGAGAAGGAGGAGATAAGTTCCTCATTAGTGCCTGCGAGGAGCGAGGAGGGAGGGGTTAACAAGTTCTCCAGCTCGACGCTGAAGGCATTACAGTCGACAGCGTTCAAATCTGGCGTGAATGTTATCTCTGCTGCGGCATTACACGGCCCGTTAACTGGCCGCCTGATTGGCCGGCTTCCCTTTGCTCCAAATTAAATCTAAACCACGGCCAAAATTTAAAAAAGGACAAATCTGGAATCTCCATCTGCAGAGGTTTTTAATCCACACGAGGAGGAGGCGGAGGAGGAGGGGGAGGAAGGCTTAACTACAGGACAGATCGGCTTTTTCAAACTGTTGAACTCACTGACGGAGGATCCACAATGAATATTTAAATTCACAGAATAAAACAAGAAAGGGAGCAGGAGAGGGTCAAGGTTCTGTGTGTTGGAGCTGAGAAAGATCAAATGTGGAGGTAAAAATAAAAAACACCACAGAACTACAATCCCTGGTGTAAGAAAATCAGCAGAAGTCCCCCACTACACTGCGAGTAGTTTGTAGTCGTAGTCATTTTATTTAAAAAATTAAGACTCACATCAAAAATAAATAACTTCCTGCAGTGTTGGAGGGTGTGTGGGTACATAAATACATCTTCTCTTCATGTGAAAAGATTTACACGTGTTGGGAGATTACAACAACATCTAATCCTTAGTGACATCTCAGGCTTTGAAATCACCAACCAAAATGTTGGCTTTTTACATTTCTACAAACCACAGATATGTCACAGTTGCAAGTTATTATTTAGCGACACATTTAAACTTTGTGATTCAACAACGCTGTGGTTAACACGTGGTTAGGTTTAGGCACAAAGATCTCTTGTGTTGGCTTAAAATGCATGGTTTAATCCCAGCGCAGGAAACGCAGAGATGTCTCGGTAAAAACCTTTTTGTGGAACTTGCTCTGCTGCAAAAACAATCTTCATTCGGTGGCTAAAAAGCCCGTGGAAACGCAGCAATGGCTCGCTAGGTGTCACACCATCCACCTGCCCCTTCACCTCCTCATGACAAAAGCCCATATTCCACAGAGGTTACACTGCAGAGCTGCTACAAACTCCCGTCTTTATGCCACCTTTGTATTTTTGCACAGAACCAAACAGCGATGGCATCATGCCGCTCCAGTGTGTGATTATAGGCAGCATGTTCAATCAATCAATCAATCAAACTTTATTTATATAGCGCCTTTCATACATCAAAAATGCAACCCCAAAGATTCTGTGATGTTGGCATCACAGAATCAAAAGAGGTGTGACACGTAACACAACAGCGTCGGCCTCTCATGAGACATGTAACGCACACGTCAACGTCGCTTTATAAGAAATGACAATGGCATAAAATGTCAATAACAATCATTTATGGTAAATGGACTGCACTTGGTCTTTTACACGACATGTCACATTCACCCATTCACACACTGATGTCTGAGGCGACCATACATGGCGCTCAGTAACCACTCACTTGCACTCACACATTGATGGATCAGCCATTAGGAGAAATTTGGGGTTCAGTATCTTGCCAAAGGATACTTTGACATGAGGACTAGAGGAGCTGTGGATCGAACCTCGATCTTCGGATTAGTGGATGACCCGCTCTACCTCTGAGTTATAGTTGCCCCACTGTCTCTCTTACATGGCGTGTGATCTAACCTCTGCTCGAAGGGTAAGGAGCTCTGGACCTCACTGTTTTCCCAATTTGCAGAAATTTTCAGCTGCTGTCCTTCTTTGAGTTAGCTGCTAACTGCTATCAGCTACTTTTTAAATCTCCCATGGTGGCTTGCACACATGATATGTCATCAGAACATCACAGCTGTTCTAACCATGATCTTGTCTTGCCAGATATCCTGATAATACAAACATCGTTTCAGCACTGTTACTACCTATGTTCCCAGGTAAGTAGCGAGACAACTGTGTCACGCATTCTGGGATCTTACCTTTTATACCGAATGCAAGGTGGCATAACGACACGATATTCCCACCTTTAACGGGCAGTGTAAAAGGGACCATAGCCACATGCAAATGTAAGGTATTCATGGTTTACAGACATGTTTCATGCCAACATTTTGTGATGGCGTCTGTGCTGTTCATTCTTGTAGACGTAAGTAAAATATTGCCCGTGTGTTCCAATAGCTGTACTAACATACTATATAGTATGCCAGAAAAAGATTCAGTATGTCCCAATACACAGTATGTCAAATGCAGTATGCCAAAAATACCAGGATGTTCTACTACATCCGGTCTGACTTTGCAGCAACCACAATCCTCTGTTCAGCCGATGATACTTCACAATGACTGAGCCTCAAACAGATGACAGCTGACTGATTGACAGCTCTCAGAAGTCACAATGACAGATGACAGCACATTCAAGTAACTGACGACCAGTCGAACAGTAAAAATAGGAATATTAATTGTTTAAGAGAACAATATAATCAGAAATATTACAAACAAAAGGACATAACTATAAAAATCACAATGACAGAGAACTGTAGATGTAATTTTGCTGTCATAGATATGTTGAAATCTACAATCTGTGCAGTTATAACTTTAAAGTTAAACTACACACATTGCAAAGTGACAACAGCAGAGCTCTCCGGGTTGATCTTCGTCTCTGGTGAACTTGGTAAGTGGCGTTTGTTTTATGTCCAAGGTAACGGATATAAAAGCAAAAGGGTCAAAGTTCAGGGCATAACTTCATGAGGAAGCAGTCCCTATTCTGCGCATACTGCATGCAACAGAATTTTTTTTAGGGCAGCTGCATTATCAATTATTACATGCCTTTTGGATTTTTTATTCCTTATTCCATGTCCGCCTATAATTCATGTGTGTTTAGGTGTATACATTTTTAAAGGGAGCAAGGTACTGATGAAATATTTGCTGCATTGTGTTCAACAATTGTCTGTGAACATTCAGTCCAAATTTGGTGACATTCTGATAATTATTTCCTGAGATTCATGTGATAAGGCAGACACTGTCCCTTTTGGAGAAGCCTCAATTTAATTTAATAAAGACTGGTATAAAAAGCCAACCTCCACCTGTCTACATCATGTGAACTGTTTTTTTTCTTGTCTATAATGTTGTTTCCACCTGACTCCTCATGTAAACCTACATATACGGAGCCTCTGGAGAGAGTGAGAGTGGGGTCAGGGTTTCTGTTGTTGTTGATCTGTGCTGTTAGTTTATGTATTTATTTATTTATTCTACTTACATGGTTGGGATATGATTTAGAGATGAATTGCCCTTTTGGGACTATTTAAGTATTCTGAATCTGAATCTGAAAGGGAACCAACACAGTCTTAAATAATGGAGGGAAATAGTAAAGACTACATATGATGGAATCGCTGACATTATCTCTGAGGAATGAGAAAAAGAAAGACCCCGGGAAATAGGAAAAATGGATCTTCTTCACAAGGACGATGTTATACCTGGATCTAGATCAAATAAATTGATTTTAAAATGAAAATATATATATTAAATGTTCAAATAAAGAGTGCAAGTATCATTCATTATTATTTATCTCCTCTTCCTCTGCTGCTTCATGAAGCCTGAACGTCACTAAAAAGATTTATTCTAAAGATATATAAAGAATTTGGTGAATCGATGACATTTTTCGTCTTCTAAAAATAGAAGTAAACCTGAGGTATAAACCCGTCGAGGTCTGGATGTCTGTGTGAAGCAGAAATTGGACAAAAATCAAACTATGAGCTATTTTAGTCGGCAGCTGATGGACCTTAATAAAGCAGATCCACTGAGAGTTAAACTGAGACGAAACAGACTTTAACTGATGGAGCTTCAACAGGACGAGGCGTCCTGGGAGACAGCGAGACGTCACTCTCAGACACAGAGTAGAAATCACCATGAAATGTTCCTGTGTCTCTGACAGTTTGTGGTTTGGACAAAGTAAAAAAGCTCCACGTTGTGTGTCTGTGTAAATATAACAGGAAGTTAGTGGAGCTATATATGAAACAATATGATGCCAACATTTAAAAATAGCTCCGGTCTCATGAGCGCTGTGATGACGGTTTCTGAAAATGACTTTGAAAACAAACTGGAGAGAAGAAATGTTTTTCTGATTGCATAACACCAACTGTTTCTCTTGAAATTATGTTTATACACAGCTGAACGTTCCTCCATCTACTTCCTGTGTTTTATCCAGTGCTGCAGTCACAACGTAGTCCAAATGTCCCTCTGCCAGCCAACATCCTCCAGCTCCTCGTGGAGGATCCTGAGGTGTTTCTAGGTGTTTTTCGCCAAATATGTTTTGGAAGACACACAATTGTCTCATTTTTCCAGTGTAGAAGAGTTTTTAGTTCCCATATGATACTGAAGTCAGAGGTCAGAGGTCAGAGGTGTTCCCCTGTTGATGGTTGAGATGCTAGAATACTTTTGTTAGAAGAAAGATGGTGGTTGTGGTTAAATGTCTCGTACTCTAAGGGTGCTTTCACACCTGTCCTGTTCGGTTTGGTTCAATCAAACTCAAGTTGGTTTGCCCCCTCAGTGCGGCTTGTTTGGGCAGGTGTGAACACAGCAATCACACTCAGGTGTGCACCAAAACAACCGGACTGAGACCTTCTCGTTTTGGATCAAAGTGTCTGAGTAAAACAGAATGTGATGATCTTTGTGTGCCATCTATGACTGCAGATAAATTTAACGTAACTTCAGGAGATATGAATCCATCTGCAAATCATCTGAGGCGCTCTAAGATCAATTCAGAGTTTGATTTATTACTTCTGAAAAGATGTGACAGACACAAAATCTTCACCGCTGCTAAAGTTCATTTTCTCTGTCGCCAAAAAGTGTCACAGGTTTCTGTGTTTCTGTCAAAATGACGTATATTTAATCAGCTCCTGTGCTACAGTGGGTCTTTGTCCGACCTCCTGACAGGTTCCTTTATCTCTGGAGTTCTCCTAGATACAGATACAGGTGCAGAGAGTCCCAGTACAATGTTACAAAGACATAAACACAGACACTCAGTTCATATTAGGGCTGGGCAACATAACCACTATGTACGATACATCGATATATTTTCACGCAAGATATAAATTTAGACAACACTGTTTATATCGATATAGGGTCAAGAGTTCTGTCACACTCTCTGCACAGCTATGCCCCCATCAGTCACTCACAAGTTCTCCATCGACACTCAGAGAGACACAGAGCTGCTCCTCTGTTTAATCTGTCTCTCCATTAGTCTACAGTGTGACATCGGTCTGTATGTTGCACGTGCTACGCTCATCAGTATGTGAGATGGATGAAGTTACTGCAGCAGCACACGTGCAACACTGTGGGCCTTTTCCACTGTCACTTTTGGCCATGCTGATTTACGTTTCCATTATCAGTTGAGACACGATGAGCTGCACCAGAGGTGGACCTGCTCCGGAGTAGCTCCAAAAACGGTCCCTCGCCCTCAAGTGGGTAGCAGTGATGTCTCGCCAACCACAGCCAACACCCGACAACCCCCGTTCTTCCCCTAAAAAAGCCTATGAGTTGTGAGACTCTCCTCTCCTCTGTCTGCAGGAGACCAGAGAGAAAGTCTCTCTGTGTTCAGCTCTGAGTACGTCTGTAGCTTCTAAATGAATCTCTGTGGTTTGGAGTTTAGTTTCTCTCCTGTGTCCTGTTTTTACTTTAGATATCTGCTTTATTTTACTGTTTCATGTTCGCTATCAGCCGGATTAGAAGTTGTGTGAAGTTGCTGCTCGAAAACTCAACATTTCCTTATTTTGCTGCTTCACAATAAAAGTCTTTACAAAGCAAAATAATGGGGGACTTTTATTGTGAAGAATCTATAGGAAATTAGAACATGCTTATTACTGAGTTAGCAGAACTTTGTTACACACAGCTCACCTCCAACAGGTCCTCCAAACTTCTTTTACCTGCCCTGCTGCCCTGCAAATATAACAGGGGACTGCACACGTAGCCCACTTAGTAGAATATACCAAGATCTGAATTTTTGTCCACATCGCCCAGCCCTAGTTCACATAACAATACAACAGAAGGTGTGTCTGTTCACCTGTGTGAAAAAGGGTTCGTAGATCTCCACCCCGGAGTCGGAGCCCTGCGTCAGCGCCTCCCTGCCCCTCCTCCAGGTGTAGTGGACAGGTGGGTTAGAGTTAGCGACACAGCGGAGAAACACCGTCCTCTCAAAGTAGAACTGCTCCTTCGATTCACCGACACTCTGGTGCACCGTGATCACAGGGTCGTCCAGGTCTGAGGAGGAAGAGGAGAAAAAGCAGAGGAGGAAGGAAGAGAAGGAGAGGAAGGAGGAGGGAGAGAAGAGATGAGAGGAGGAAAGTTTCTGTGTAATTTGGAGTAGAAAGGATCTGAAGTCTAATGCACTGTAGAGTCATAACCCCCCCGCTGTGCCGCAGATATAAATGTATAAACACTCTGGCTCCTCTCTGGATAAACACGGCGGCGGCAGCTGAAGTTTGTCTGAATTTACAGTTTTTCATCTCTTCAGAACAGTGGGTCAGTGTTCCTGCGGTGGGGGTAATTACTGCGAAGCCAGGGGCTTTTTAATTGGCTGGAAACACAGTAAGGTCCCCAATCAGCTGCCGGCAGCCAACCAATCGCACGTCGCCGTGTTAATGAGTCCGGTTATGAAGCTGCCGCCAGCAGAGAGGCTAATGGACGCTAATCCACTTCACACAGAGCGCACGTCAAACTCCGACCTGCACACTGAACACATCACGACCCAAAAACAAGTCGCCAGAACAACCTCCCATAATGCACCGCGTCTCCTGCTGTATGTGCCGCAGCTCAGGGAGTGCTGATGAGTTATTCTGTTTCCTCCTGGAGTTTGATGTTGTGTAAAAGCCTCCGCGCCCTGAAGGAAGCACTCAGCCGCGATGCGTTCAGGTACCACTTAAATCCCTGTAATCCCAGTAAGAAACAAGCTCCAGGATATTATGGCTGTTACACAACAGCGCTCACAGCTTGCAGGTATTGTTTGTTACTTTTGCAGGAAACTTTTCAGGCGACACACATGAGGGACGGCTTTGTCGTATAAAAACACCTCCAGGATGTTTCTTTACTGGGATTACTGGGAGCTTCTACATCCCAGCTGCAACAATAAACATGAAGGTGAAACATCGCCAGCGCAGCTCTGCGGGGCTCGATGCTTCATCTCACACATGTAGGTCAACAACAATCAGACACAAGGAGGACAGGGGGAGGGTTCAATACCATCAGCTGACTGAAACAACGGCAGGAAGTTACTGACTGTTCTTTAATCCACCTGAAGCTTCATTCACCTGCCAGTTTGGAGTCTGAAGTAACACTGGGACTTAAATCAGTTCAGAGTTACTGATGAACCTCCAACTCTGACTTGCAGCAGAACAAAATAACAGTTTCCATCTGTTTCCAGGCGTTTTGCTAAGCTAAGCTAACCGTTTTCATCTGTTTAAGATGAAGATTAACTAACTGTTTCCATCTATTTAGCTTTTGTGTTCAGCTAACTGTTTGCATCAGTCTCTAGTCTTCATGCTAAGCTCACAGTTTCCATGTGTTCCAGTATTTATGCTAGGCTACGATAAGCTAACGTTCCATCTGTTTCTAGTCATTGTGCTAAACTAAGCCAACTGTTGCCATTTGTTTCTACTCTTTATGCTAAGATAAACTATCTCTCCTGTTCCCAGTCTTTATGCTACACTAAGCTAAGCCAATGGTTTCCCAACTGTTTTCAGTGTTAATGTTAAGATAAACTAATTATTACCCCGTTTTCAGTCTTTATGCTACGCTAAAAGAAGCTAATTGTTTCCATCTGTTTCCAGTCTTTATGCTAAAAGAAGCTAATTGTTTCCATCTGTTTTCAGTCTTTATGTTAAGCTAAGCTAACTGTCTCCATCCTATTCCAGTCTTTATGCTAAGATAAACTAATTATTCCCCCGTTTTCAGTCTTTATGCTAAGATAAGCTAAGCTAGGTGTTTCCATCTGTTTCCAGTCTTTATGTTAAGCTAAGCTAACTGTTCCCCCTGTTGTCAGTCTTTCTGCTATGCTAAGCTAACTGTTAACTGTTTCAACAGGCCCCGAGGAAGTGCACTGGGCTTTGAAACTAATTTCCATAGCGGTTTAACATGCCTGGATTATCTGGGTAATAATTTTCACATTCTCACTCCGACCTCCTCAGATATGTTTGGTCATGGACTTTCCACGTCCACATATGACGTCCAAGGTAACCCGGGTCTGTTGGTTGTTGACGTTCTGGGACGCCGTGTCAACTTCAGCCTGTTACACGAATAGTCTGTTTTCAAAATACACTTCTGTTTTCACAGGAAATGTACATTCAGTTTAACTTTACAATCAAACGAGAAGTGAACAACAGCTTCTACTACTTTCGTCCCATTAACTTGTGTTGTTGTCCCGCTGCGTTTCCCCCAGTACAGGTAAACAATAACAACTTAACATGCTGACGTGAAAGGATGCATTTATCTTCGTCAGTGTCTGATGCCAGAAGTCACTGCCCAAGCCCCACTATTAGTTGACTTTAGAGTAAGAGTGGGTTAACGCTGCAGTCAAACCATTTTGGCTCCTTGCATAGAACAAACAAGGTCCAACCTCCAACACTGTATCCAGGGGTCCATTTCACAAAGCAGGTTTAGTGAAAACTCAGAGTCTGTTAACCCTGAAATGAGGGAAACTGAGATGTGTGTGTGTGTGTGTGTGTGTGTGAACATGCATCCATCTGTGTGTGTTCTTACAGTAGACGTCGACTCGTATGGACCGGATGGCGGGGGATCCCAGTCCGTTCTCAGCCTTGCAGTAGTAGCGCCCCCCCTGGTGGCGGCTGATGTTTGTGATCTTGAGAGTGTCGTTGTGCAGGGATGAGTCGCCCTGACGGTCAGAAGCTCCGCCCGCCGTCTTTGTCCAGCGAATCTAAACAAGGTAGGAGAAGGTTAGTTTACTCAGCAGACAGGTATGTATAAACTGGTTTGGATCAGGTACCAGTTTAACTGGTAATCGCTGGTTCAGACCATCCAAAATGTCTGGTTTACAGTGAGCTGGTGAGACAGATACAGACTACTGTCTTTTGATTTTGACTTTTCTAGTTTAAAGAAATTTTCTTAGGCAGACAGATGCTGGTCTATACTGGTTTATACTGGTTTGAGCACACCAGTTTTTGTGTAACATGTGGTGATTGTTGTTCCAGATGGTTCCAGATGTTACTGGCAGATTACTGATGTTGGACTTAACAAAGTCCAGTTCCTGATGTGTTGCAGTCAGAGCTGCCTGGCCCAGAGGCACTGCAGCATCAACAGTGTGTGTGTGTGTGTGTGTGTGTGTGTGTGTGTGTGTGTGTGTGTGTGTGTGTGTGTGTGTGTGTGTGTGTGTGTGTGTGTGTGTGGCTAACAGGAGTCTTTCGATGGAAACTGAATGGATGCCAGACTGCATTAGCCTGCTGCAGATTAACTCACTGTGTGTGTGTGTGTGTGTGTGTGTGTGTGTGTGTGTGTGTGTGTGTGTGTGTGTGTGGTTGGGGGGGGGGGGGGGGGGGGGGGGGGGTCCAGATTTGTCCTCGTTCAGCATCTGTTGGTCAGTTTTACATCCGTCCCTCCCACCTGCTCTGTCTCTTCCTCTCCGCTATCATCCTCATCATCCTCATCATTACCATCATCATCATCATCATCATCATCATCACCCTCTCATCACCCTCTCTTCTCTCCATCTGCCTCCCTCAGACAAATTTTTGTTTTATATTACTTATTAAACAAGCAGAGAAACTGACTGTAAATAAAAACAGTGCAACAAAAAACCTGAAGGTTTCAATATAAATAATACATAAAATAAATATAACATAGTGATTATAATAGGGCCTCCAAATAACCACCTGATAATTTAAATCCAATAAATAAATTAAATGTTACAATTTCAATAAGGCCACCCAAAAATAGCTGTAAACCTAAATCGAAATAAAGGAAAATAATTTAAAAATATAGATATTTCAATAAAGCCTCCCTGAAAATTTAAATACAATTAATAGATAAAATAAATATTGTGATTTCAATAGGGCTACCCCCCAAAAACCCTGAAAATTTAAATACAAATAATGTTTAAAATTAATTTAAAAATATAGATATTTTAATAGGGCCTTAAAAATAAAAAACCTGAAAATTCTAATGTAAATAATAAATAAAATTAATAAAAAAAAGAGAAGATATTATTTAGATTTTAATAGGCCAAGAAAAACTGAACATTTAAATATAAACAAAATAAATACAGCAATTTTAATAGAGTTCCATTGCACAGGCATCCAAACTGGTGAAATTATTATTTTATTTTATTTTTTATCTTATGGGTCTCGTGCTTGGTCATGAAACATGGTTCAATAGCGAAACTTCAACAAAGTTGCCCACGTGATACATTAAAAAAGAATCCCTTGGTGCCATATCATAAACCCAACCCTTTTCATTTATTTATGAATTCATTTTCAGGGCATTTACAGGAGCTGTATTTAACTGAACTCCTAAAGCTCTATCCTCGATCAACTTCAAATCTGGGCAGTATTATCTAAAGACCCTGGTGAGGCTACACTGTGTAGCTTTTGAGCCTGCGTCAAACAGTGCGGCCGTGGTAAGGTGTTAAATTTCCACATTTTGGGTTTCACATTTATAGATGCTTTAAAGGTTAGAGATCTTCGTAGATTGTTGCTGATGTTACAGATATTAAAGTCTGGTACAGATGTTGAGGAAAGTTCAGTTTTAACGCTATTAGGGCAGAAAAATACAAAATAAAAATGTTAGCTGTGGCTTCTTTAAGGCGACCCTAAACTATCTCGATGTGGCCAGATGTTTGTACATGTGTTTTTAGCCCTGGGTTTCACCTCTCAGGCTACACACAGGCTGATTGGTGGAGGTCAATGGGTCGCACAGAGCCTGAGAAGAAACTAAGCAGACAGAACTCAGGGATAAATACTCACTGTGCCCTACTTTGTATATTTTAGGAAAATCATTATTTGAATACATAATTTAATTGATTTGTTGACCTCATGTGAAATGTCAATGCTGTCCTAAAAAGATGCTCTAACTGCATCACACATAAGAACAGTGAGTTCTGGAGACAAATTCATTTTAAGTGATGAAAAAAAGTTGAAATCTTTTGCTTTATTAAATTCTATTCAGTTTTGTGGCTAAAGATGAAAATATAGACTCAAGTCTCCGTGTTTTTATGAATGAAACTGTGGGAAATGTGACCTGCTTACTGACCTGGTTTCCTAATGATTACATCCTGTTTACATGTCAGAGTTAAAAAAAAAAATGCTCCTACAACTCCCTCATCAGTGGATGCACACGACCAGGTTTTAACGTAATGAATGTCACTGAAGCAGCTGTACAGAAACAAATATGCTCTTTAAAGCCTCAGATGTGTTTGGAATCGACGCCGCACTCCTACAGAAGAGTCGTCCTCCAGTTTGTCTGTGGAGTTATTAATGCATCCTTTAATCAGAGGGTAAATCCTGCAGCCTGGAAATCAGCTATAATTACACCTATTTTTAAAGCAGGTGATACAACCTGTATGAATAATCACAGACCTGCCAGTGTTCCTCCTGTAATGTTAAAGGGAGCAGAAAAATGTGTAGCAGCACAACAGACAACAGTCCTTTCACTCTGCACCCCATGCAGTTCAGTTTCAGACTAAATCTCTACACTACATCAGCCAACTGTTAGCTTGTTGGAAATACGACAGCTGAACTCGATAGGGAGGGAGCGGTGTGTGCGGTGTTTCTCAACGTTGACACAGTTAATCATCCTTCTTATAAAAATGGCAGGATATATTTTTTCTTCTGCTGCCTTATTTTGGTTTAAATCATCCCATGAAAACAAAATCAGTGCGTGAGGATGAAGGATACCGTGTCACCAACTTCCAGCTGTGATGTTGGAGTGCCCCAGGGCTCTTTCCTTGGTCCACCCCCCTTTAGTTCTTACACCAATGACTATGTTTACATGCACACTAATAATCCTAAATACGACAATATTCAGAATTTGATGAATAATTTAATTACTTTGTCATGTAGAGGGCATATTCCATTTAATTCTTTTTTAAATATAGCATTTCCTATTAAGGCATAGGAAATATCCATATTATTCGGTTTTTAATAGCCTTCTTTGTACATGTTTAAAGCAAGTTCAGAAAATGCATCTTAACCGTCAGCATTTAAATCAAATATCTGGATTTTTAAGTAAAGACGGACTTGGAAATGACATGCGATTTACAAGCAGTGTCAGTGTATGAGAATAAAATACTCTGGGAATACTACAAACATGAGGGCTAACCTCACACTCCAGCCAAGCTAACGCTAAACCCACGCAAGCGCACAATCAACCAACACTGGACACATTTAGCTTGACAAAACTATATTTACATATTTGCATGATGACTGTTGGACGGAGCCTGAAAACAAATCACTCCCTAAAGACTGTGTCACTGTAACTGACGTGCACATAACAATAAAAAACAAGAAATGTGATTTCCAGTAGAGGTAGAATTTTCTTTTCTTTCTCAGATTTTCAGCGAGCTCGTTGTTTCATCATCCTTTGTTTTCTGGATTTATATAAATGTGTCTCCTTTTTGGCTTCATGACTTTCCTCTACTTCTGAAAACAAACACACTCTCGCCTCCATCAGCATATTTTCCACCCTGATTCTTTCAGTCCCACCTGCTCCATCACCTCCCCTCCCCCGCCTCCTCCCCCTCTATCCCATGGTACAGTCCTCCCACATGTCGGTCGCCCGGCTGCCAGCTGGAGTGAAGCAGACAGACGGTTAACAGCCTCCAACCAGCGAACTGACGATTAATGAGCTAAAAATACTCCACAGATCCTGGATCTGTGTGACGACACACAGTCTAATTAACACAACGTCACTGAAACATTAACGACAACAATGAGAATGTGATGGATGGATGTAATGTAACTGCAGAGCTGCGGCTGACAGGACAGGTCAGTGACTTATCAGGTACCATCGGTCCAATATCCTGCCTTCATGATCAGCTCCGATCGGTCCAACTCATCAATTAGAAAATGTTTACAGCTTCTCATAAGATGATTTCATACATTTCTTTGCCAGAGCTGCATATATTTCTGTATTGGACTGTTGGCTGAATAAAACTGGACATCTTAACACCTATTTTCTGTCAATTTATGGACTAAACAATAACTTAGCTGCAGCCTAAAGGGCTTTTTTTTTTGGCCCAAGCTGGCCACCAGATACTCGCTGGCAAGCTCACCCCCCCAGCTCTGGCACTCTTCAACTGCTCTTATACTGGCCCCTCCCCTGGGACCACTTTGCCTTGCAAGACCCTACCAAGGGCCATTAGCCCTGGACAACATAGCACCCAGGTTCACCGGGACATGCAAACCCCTCCACCACGTTAAGGTGGCGATTCTCGGAGGAGTATCTGATCAGGATCCTCCTGGGTGCCTCCGATTAGAGGTGTTCCGGGCACGTCCCACTGGTAGGAGGCCCCGGGGCAGACCCAGAACACACTGGAAGGATTATATATCTCATCTGGCCTGGGAACACCTGGGGGTCCTCCAGGAGGAGCTGGAAAGTGTTGCTGGATAGAGGGACGTCTGGGGTGCTTTGCTTGGCCTGCTGCCCCCGCGACCCGGCCCCAGATAAACGGATGAAAAAGGAATGGAATATACTTGAAGTACCAAAAGTACACATTATGCAGAATAATATATATTATATAAATATTTAATGTGATTTAATTTCTCTTCATTGTCAGAAAAACAATCTGACATTTGTCCTGTTTCACATAAATACACATAAATACAAAAGTACATTTCACACACCAAACATAAAAGTGGATGCAGTGCAACATCATAGTCATTACCTATCACAGTCAGTGTTCGACCCAGACTACTTAGAAGCCAAACTCTGATTTAACAGGCTGACAGGCTGAGGAACAAATGAGTTCCTCGATCTCTTCAATCGAGCCTATGGGACTCTGAATCCTCTATGTGATGGTAAAAGCTGACATTCTTCAAATAACGTGTGAGAGGGGTCAGACATAATATCACTCTCCAGAGACAACATTCCTTTAGTATACACAGTTTGGAAACTTCAAGCACTTGAGCCACAAGCTTTTAACAAATACACAGCAGTCTGGCCAGTTTAGTTTAAGCTGAACAGAGAGACAACTGAACCATACACTGACTCCATACTGTGTAACACTCTGTGTTATTGAATGGATAAACAAAAATAGAATATGCTTGTTTGCTCCAAATGACCTTGGTCATCTCAGAAATAATGCATTGTTATACCGTACTACAAATGTGATCTATATGAGCACAAAGCAGCTTCCACATAGATACCAGATACAGATATTTATGGGAGAAAACACTGCATTAATGTGTTCATCACTTTAATGTTGCAGCTCATTTTAATGACTTTATTTACTGCTGCATAATTTATATAACGTGAATTATTATTGTTTTTATTATACATTAATAATCTGAATCTGTAAAGTACCTAAAGATGAACTAGAATTACTGCCCCGTGGTTGCACCAGTCAAGTTTCAGTAACCGTACATTAATGTCTGTGAAAACATGGATGCTTCACACACAGAAGATCTATACAATCAGCACCATCACCAATTCAGTATCTGACCAAATGTCTCCTCTTCTGTTCCTGAGATATGACGCTGAGTAATGGACAGAAAAGTGTTTTATGTAGAACGTTATGATGTCACAGTGAAGCTGACCTTTGACCTTTTGGATATAAAATATTATCCACTCATTAATTTATCCTATTAGACATTTGTTTGTCAGTTTTGTCAGGATTTGCATATGAATTCTTGAGTCATGGCCAAAAAAACATATATTTAGAGTTAACAGTGACCTTCATCAACCAAAAGCGAATCACTTCATCGCTGAGTCCACGTTTGGTGAAAGGCGAACGTTTGTGCCAAATTAGAAGAAACTGTTCTTAAGATATTGTGTTCACGGGATTTTTTTTTTCCGTTTTTGCCTTTATTAGTCAAGACAGATCCAGAGTGAAAGTGGGAAGGGGAGGGGGACAACATGTAGCAAAGGGCCATAAGTTGGAATCGAGCCCACAGTGGAACTAATCAGTTCATCGTTGAGTCCAAGCAAACATTTGTGCCAAATTTGAAGAAATTCCCTCACTGTGTTCTTAAAATATCGTGTTTATGAGAACAAGATGGATGTAAGGTCGTGGCAACCTTGACCTTTGACCACCGACCAGTAGAATCTAATCAGTTTGTCTTTGAGTCCAAGTCAACCTTTGTGCCAAATTTTAAGAAATTCACTCAAGGCGTTCTTGAGGTATCGCATTCGAGCCCGTTCTCACTCCGAAAGCGTCGAAATCTGGCACTTGGGCAGTGACTTGCAGGGTCAGAAACCAACACAAAAAGGCATCCTTGCACGTTGGCATCATATGCAGCCGGTTGATGTTATATGTTAATGGCGCCTGGCAGCATTAGGGGGAAACACATTGGAACAAGGATGAAAGTTAAGGCGGCAAAAGTCCGATTGGGGCAGGAGAGGGGTGGTGGATGGGTACAACAAACACCGACTTTCACCCAAGAGAGTGGTGATCACGTCCGTAAGATTGTAAAGCCAACCCCTGTTCTTTTTTCCTAAACCTAACCATGCGTTTTTGTTGCTGAAGGAAAAATAACATCAATTCGCGGTGGAATACTAACGCAGTGCTTTTATTTGAAACAGACTGAATGTAAACGTTAAATTTCCTGTGAAAACAGAAGTGTATCTTGAAAGAAGACGATTCATGTAACAGGCTGAAGTTGACACAGCGTCCTAGAACATCAACAACCAACACATCCAGGGTACCATGGATGTCATATGTGGACGTGGAAACCAAACATCGATATGTGACGAGGTTGGAGTAAGAATGTGTTGCGCATTCACAAGAATATAACAGACAAGGTCACAGTAACCTTTACTTTTGACCACCAAAGGTCAAGGTCACTG
The DNA here is from genome assembly GCA_035609425.1 of Epinephelus awoara. NCBI lineage: Eukaryota > Metazoa > Chordata > Actinopteri > Perciformes > Serranidae > Epinephelus > Epinephelus awoara. The sequence continues at coordinate 4,334,140 of CM069309.1, forward strand.
TGACCTTGTCTATGAGAATGTGTTGGGCATTCACAAGACTATAACAGACAAGGTCACTGTGACCTTGACCTCTGACCACCAAAAACTAGTCATTTCATTGTTGAGTCCAAGTTGAAGTTTGTGCCAAATTACAAGAAATTCCCTTGAGGAGTTCTTGACATATTGCGTTCACAAGGATGGGATGGATGGACATACTATGTCCACATGTATGTACAGACGGACATACACCCCAAAAACATAATGCCTCCTGCCACAAGTGTCGCCAACGCAGAGGTGACAAATAAACATAGTGCGGTAAAAAGCACATTTCCCTCGGAGATGGAGTGAAGTAGAAGATGAAGTGGTAGAAAACAGATATACTCAAGTAAAGTAGAAGTACCTCAAATTTCTACTTACAGTATTTGAGTAAATGTACTGAGTTACATTCCAGCAGTGTTTATAGCGGACAGTAGAAACAGCTCAGATCAGTTCAACAGCAGCACAAACTGAACACTATAAACTTCATTGTTACTGTCGTCTGTTTAACTGAAGGAGGTTCTTCAACATGCGAGCTCTTTCTGTAAAAGTCTGTCTGTCCAAAACATGTTGGTGTTCTTACATTAAACTGTGTAACACTGAGCCTGAACATCTTAAAATGACAGAATTTAAGAGCAAATAACAAACAGCTCTGAACGCCTCATCACTCATTCACAGCACATTTACACCTGCAGAACTTGTGACAGTGAACGCAACACTGCAACACATTAGCTCATCCTGCTGTTAATGAGTTTAACTGCTTCAGGTAGGATGACAGAAACATTTATTTTAAACAGAAGCTGAGCGATGTTTCCCGTCTTTGACCGATACAGTCATTATATTCAGAGGAAGATTCACCAACATATTCAAACACTGAATCTGTCTTTTAACTGAATATCTAGGTTTAACTTTACTAAAAGTGTCTTAAACTATTATTACTGACAGAGCCAGAGAGCCGACTGACAGAGGCAGAGGAGGTCATGTTCAAATGTCACAATATCTTTAAAAAAGATAAAGGACAAAGTTTCAATTTAAGTCTTTTATTTTATAACATACAGTCAACCTGAACATTTTTGCTGCCTTTTTATTTGGCTGACAGATTTTCTGATCACTGAGAAAACACTGATTTGACTATTTCTGCAAGTACCAAACTACTTCAGCCATTTTCTTGTAGCTTCGCGTGCTACATTTCTCTGAGGATAGCTTCAGTGTAGGGAAACTTAACTTTGATGTTGAGTAACTGCTAGCTTAGTTCGCTACACATTTTCTAAAGCCCAGTCCCAGAAACTGTTTTTGAACGCTACAGAGAAAAGTTGCAATGGTGTGAACTGGCTGGTCTGAACTTGATTAAAGCCGGCTGATGGATGAATTGGTGCTGGTTATTTATATTACTGTGGCATATTGATTATGGATACAATTCATCTGATGCTGGTTTTGTTTCATCACTGTAGCCAGTAAGAATTTTCCTAGACGACCAGTAGTCATCATCAGGGTCCATCAGTGGACTAGTCTCCTGCATGTTTCTGATATGAATGTAATGATTAAATGATATATTTTGGTGGTTTGAGTTGAAGGTGTGAGAAAGAATAGTATCAGTAACATTGTTAACACTGTGCTACATTACAGAGAAATACAAACCGTACTAATGAACCTTCATTAATATAGGCCTATATTTTATCTCCAAGTGCACGTCACACACTGAGCGAGCCGCCTGTTAATGACGCTGTGGGCTAATGGGCATGTAGCTACTTCCATGTTTCACATGATACGTCATGTTTGTAGTCGACCAATGAAGATGAGTTTACATATCACCTTGGGTTCGTCCTTCACCTTCTCAAAATGATCCCACACTTTGGATTTCCTGCCCGACATGTTATTAACTAGCCTGTGGAATAACCGCAGGCACCAGCCCTGGAGATTAACCTGTCTGACTGCTGAGCATGGACACTTCCTGCGTCTGTCCTTTCAAAGTAAAGTCACACATGGTCCAGTAATATAGGTTAGGATTTATTTTGACAAGGCGCAGCTCCTGATAGAGTCTCACATTTTTATTTTTATTTTTTTCCTGTCACTAAGTGACCAATGAAATCTTGCTGACTAATAACCTTTCTGGTCGACTCACGTTGAGTCCCCTATCAGGGGCAGCCCTACTATCACTATCCTCATTCATATTTTAAGGAGCTACAAATTTTATTCAGCCACAAAATAAGTCTGAAAAGCTGCAAATCAGAACAGAAGTACAGAGAGTTGCTGACGAGAGATGATATACCGTCTCATCATGGTGACTTGGTGTGAACCAGCAGGTTTTTAGAACGTTGCAGAACGGAGCATTGCAAGTAGCTGCCTGTTTCAACTCTTCTCGTCACGAATCTTTGGTCTGAAGCTTGAGCTTAAGTAGCTTTCCCAACACTCTACAATGGTAACAAACAGTTATTTTAAGCCTCCCCATGATGTTTTATTGTGAACTTAACCACATGTTTTTGTTGTCTAAATTTAAGGAAGTCAACCTACAAACAAAGTGTTTTACGAATGCTGAGTTTACTTTGAAGAAGACTGTCTGAAAGTTTGTTTTGAAAAGACATAATGCATGTAACGAGTGTAAATTGATTCGCCGTCCCAGAACATCCAAAACTGATGCAGGGCGGCATCTACAGCCGTAGGTCCACTGTCAAAGTGACAGTATTTGATGAGTTGGGACGAGGACACAAACCCACAGTTTGATCCAACTCACAGATTTGATTCTAACTGACTGAACTTCCTGCTGACAAAAATCAATCAATCAATCCTTTTGGAATTCTAAAATTAGACTCAGATCAAATCAGGAATTCAGTAAAAGTCCGATTACAATCTGAAACCTGAGCAGAGAGCTGAAAGGTGTTGAAGAGGAAGAAGATGAAGAAGAAGAAGAGGAGGAGAGGATGAAGGAAAATGCAGAGGAAGCTGAGCTCTGCAGTGACGCAGAGACAGAAAAAAACCAAAGTGTGTTTTACAGTGTGTGTGTGTGTGTGTGTGTGTGTGTGTGTGTTCAGACTGTGTGCCAGCAGCTGATCTATTTATAGCCCCAACAGACTGACAGCAGAGAGACTAAAGAAGAAGAAATACGAGAGGGAGAGATGAGAAAACGAGGTTCACTCAGACACAGCTGATCTAACCTGACTATTGATTATCACTGATGATATCATGAAGAGATGATGTCATCACAAGCGTGACGAAACAACTGAGGTGAGATGAAGGTGTTGTGCTGCACCGTCACACAACATACAGGTAATTATTAGGGCTGGAAATATTTACAAGTGTCTGGAAAAAAAAAGAAGACGGCCTCCTGTGTGTGTGTGTGTGTGTGTGTGTGTGTGTGTGTGTGTGTGTGTGTGTGTGTGTGTGTGTTTAATTGACAGTTAATTAGGAAGCAGTTTCCAGTCTGCAGCAGAGCTTATCTTTAATGAGCTGCACCACAAACACTTCATGTGCTTTTATTGTGAAATCACAGCTGGGAAATAAACACCCTCCACAGTAAAGTGCAGCGAACCCCCCCGACGATGCTTTAACAGCGTTTCTGTTCTCCTGAATCTTTCACTGAGTAAACTATTTAGATTTAAAGATCCAGGCTGTTTCATTTTGTCCCACTTTATATCAACACAGTGAAGTACACACTGTTTACTGAAGCTGCTCCACTTTCACTGCTGGAAACAAACAGACGATAACAGGCTGCATGTTTAAATCAGGGGTTCCCACCATGAGGCTCAGGACGCCACGATGAGTCATGAGATGAATCTCAGAGGGTCAAAGATTATAAACAGGAAACATCTGGATCAAAGGGACCATGGATACTGATGTTCACATCATGTATGTAGACGGAGACAGTTGAGGTTGTGTCAATGTTCCTCCCGTCCATACAGGCAGAGAAGAAATTAGACTAACCTCTAAAGACGCTATCCCACTGAAAAAAACAATAACACTCGCTAACATTTGGCTTTTGAGTTTAATAAGAAAGGTTACGATCACCATTCAGGCCCAGAACAAATGACTCTGCAGTAGTCACAGGCCTCTAGCTATCGTCTCTAGCTCCAGTCAGAAGTGATGGAAACTCAACACCCAGGTAGGATCGCTAATTGTAGCCCCGTTGAAGGCATGATACAGTAACTTGCTGCCACAAAATACCTGAATGTTGCTCCAAATTTGGGCAGATTTGGGTGGCTGTGGCTCAGAAGCTAGAATGAGTCGTCCTCTAATTGGGAGATCAATGGTTCGATCAATGGCCACTCCAGTCCCAAGTATCCTTGGGCAAGATTCTGTACTCAAAATATGAGTTCTCAACAGGCTGTAAAAATTACAAAATGAACTGAAGTGGCCATCACATTCTCACTCCGACCTCGTCACATATCCACGTTTGGTCATGGACTTTCCTTTCCAGATGCATCGTCCAAGGTACCCTGGGTGTGTTGGTTGATGACGTTCTGGGACACCATGTCAACTTCAGCCTGTTAAATGTATTGTCTGTCCAAAATACACCTCTGTTTTCACAGGATATGTACAGTTTACATACAGTCTCTTTCAAAATAAAAGCACTACGTTTTTTTTTTTCTTCAACAACTAATGCACATGGTTAGGTTTGGCCGACAAAGACCAAAGAACAGGGCTTGGCTTTACAATCTTACAGAAGCGACCACCGGCCTCCCAGGCCATCGATCCATCCACGCTACTCAGACTTTCACCCCCTTAACTTAAATTGTTGTCCCGCTGCATTTCCCTCTGACAATGTCAGGCGCCATCACACAATAACAGCTACCAGGTGCATATCATGCCGACGTGAAAGGACAGTTTTTTTTCATCTATGTCTGACATCAGAAGTCACCACCCAAGCGCCGGTATACGTCAACTTTGGAGTGAGACCGGGTTGAATTGACTTGTGTGAGATGAGGCTCAAACCCGGCCCGTCTGAGATTATCTCATAAAATACTGAACCAGAGCCTGACCAAGCCCGACCCCCCCAAAAGGCACTAATCCACTTCAAATGCCCGGGACTCCAAAGCCAAGCAGTGAAAGCCAAGTGCGTCTCCAGCGGAAAATGGACCAGCTTGGTGGATCACAGACTGTATTTTGTACACTGTATTTTACAAACAGAGAAGCTCCTGCTCTGTTGGGGAGGAAGGACAGAGAGCCCAGCACGGAGCCTGGCTGCAGGTGAGAAGGAGAGGGAGCTGCTGACATGATAAATAGTAAATGAATGAATTAAGCACAGAGTGCTCACTTTCTAATACTTGATATATATATATTTTTTTTTTTCAAAATCTACTGCCCGAGCTCTACCCGACCCGGCCAATCAGCACACATTTTCGTCATGCGCCCTGTCCAACTTAGGACCTGTCAGACTAAGGTAGAGATTGAGAACTCTACCCCAAATTGCTCCCAATGGCTGCTCCATCAGTGTGTGAATAGATAAAAATGGGTGTGTGGACTAGACAGGCTCTATACAAGAGCAAGCCCATTCATCACTTACCAAATATAGTCTGTGCAGAGTTTTAAAGACCCGCAAACATGCACTCATTTTGGTGGGAAAAGCGTATAAAGCTGATCCAAAGTCAACATGAGGTTCTCGGAGTAGGTCAAATTGAACCACAGTGCGCATCGTTTCGTTTGTGGAAACATTTCTTTGGATGATTCAGACTTTTAGACCAATTACAGGAAGTTCTGTCATCAGAGCAGGAAAAATCAAAAACCACTGAAACAAAATGAGATTCAGTAACACCTGAGGAGAGAGACGACCAAATGTTGCACTGACACTTGGTCCGACCACTTTATGACGAGTCAGTTGGAGAAAACTCACAAAAATGTAACACTTTCCTGTGATTTTAGGTGTGAAAACGTCCTGCGATCATCGCTCCTTTTATCCAGTCTCTCAGCTGTTTTAAAGCCCTGATGCACCAGGATGACTGTCAGGCTGTTGGTGAGCACCTGACGCCAAAGTTAATGCGGTGTGTCCCACACTGTTGTCAGCAGCTTTTTCGTGGATTGAGCAAATCAGTGCAGTGTTATTATTAGTTTTAGTCACATTTTAGTTATTTTATCCTCATAGTTTTAGTTGAAGAAAATTCAAAGTTTAGTAATAATGTGGGGTTTTTATCTTTAAACTAATCCAGTTTCAGTTTCTAATCCAGGAATCACGGTGACAGGTTGTATAAAATAATTTGTGCACACTTCCAACCAGTCATGTCTCCAGCAGTGTGTGCCAGGTTTAAGGGCTGATTTACTGATCATCATTTGAAAAGCTCAACATCTCTCTATTTATGCTCTCAACAAATAACTAATGTGAGCCAACTAGGATTTGTCCCCAGGTTGATTGTAAACTCTGACTTATCCATGTGACTGTTAAGAAGCAGAAACATAACTTCTTTCTTCATGTGCAACATGTTAGTCTGGAGGTTTAAACTGGTGTCCTCTCACAGAGTTGCTGATTCAAACTAAACTTTCATCTCTGTCAGAGAAAACTGATCTGAGTTCAGCCTGTTTACTTACAGCACAGCTACACTCACAGATAACTGAGCCTCCTACCTGCCTGTCAAACACCATCAACCCACAAACCTTCTCCAGTCCGGACTGAGTGGAGTCCTGCGGGGTGAAGCTGTGAAGTCTGGTGTCTGCTTGCTCTGCTGCCATTCGGCGGCTCACAAGCAGAGCTAACTGCAAACACCCACCGCTGCAACTAACAAACTACACAAATCCATTTCGCAGCAGCGCTGATTATTTACAGCTCACAACTTGCACCAATGGCTGATGCTGCTCTGGTGTGAGTGTTTTCGCTAGCTAGTGAAAAATTCTGGCACAGACTAATTACTGGGAGCCTGGTCGCACTCTGAAGTCGTCGAAATCCGGCCCTTGGGCAGTGACTTTGCGGCATCAGACATCAACAAAAAAGGTGTCCTTTAACATTGGCATGATATGGAGCCGGTTGCCGTTATAGTTTAACAGCGCATCAGAGGGAACACAACGCAGGACAAGGACGAAAGTTAAGGCAGCGAAAGTCCAAGTGGTGGGGGTGTTGGATAGGTCCAACAACCACCGACTTTCACCCAGAGAGTTTGCATCCCGTAAGATTCTAAAGCCAAACCCTGTTGTTTTTTCCTAAACCCAATCATGTGTGTTGGTTGTTGAAGGAAAAAGAGACTGAAAGTAAACGTTAAATTTCCTGTGAAAACGGAAGTGTATTCTGAAAACACACAATACGTGTAACAGGCTGAAGTTGACACGGCGTCCCAGGACATCAACAACCAGCACACCCAGGGTACCTTGGCATCGTATGTGGACGTGGAAAGTCCATGACCAAACATCGATATGTGACGAGGTCGGAGTGAGAATGTGTTGTTACTGGACTTTACCGGCCTGTCGCTAATGTGGCATTTGAAGATAATTCTAAGCACGGCTTTTCTTGGTTTTCAAAGTCGAATAGTCCACCTTGAACATCTTCATCACGTCTCAGCAGCGAAAACGTAGCAAAGATTTCGTCTTTCGTGTTTGCTATCAAGATCTATTTTTAGCTCATCTGGGAAAAAATGGTTGTTGATGAAAAATTTTCATCAATGAAATGAACACTGAGTGAACCCTGTTATTTTAGGGAATCCAGTAACGCAACAGTCGCTGCTCATTTGATGTTGGTTTGGTGAGTTCAGGCCTTTACTCTCCCGTCTGCAGTCTGATGCACAGACTTGTAAACAGCTGATAAGCAACCTGTTTACATATCTGCCCAACCTGTTTACTTACAGTGTCGGCAGGGAATGTTGTGTGGTGTTATGAGGGGAAGACTTCAGGAGCAGCGATCACACACACATAATCAGCTCTCATAGAAACACACTGAAGGTTTCCTGACTGGAATAACGTCTCTCTGGTTTCCCGCTCAGAGCTCCTCGTTATTTGTTTCTGTCGAGTTGTTTTTATTAAATTTTAATAAGCATTAATGAGGACAGCCGACGACTAAAAGCCAACATCTTCCACTGTTGTGCACACAGCAGTTCTCTCTGTCTTTCCATCACTTCTTCTTTTATTGATTTCTGTTTAAGCCTCTTCATCTGTCTGCCGCTCTCTCTTCTTCATCACTCACAATAAATGTCTCGCTGCCTTTGTTCCCAGACAGCAGTGGCTCTTCTCCAGGGTTTCTTCGCCTCCTCCTTCTTCTTCTCCTTCTTCTCCTCCTCCTCCTCCTTCCTCTTCTTCTACTTCTCTGTGTGATTGCTCTCATTTATGAAACACAAAGGCGTCGGAGCAGCTCAGCTCTGCAGGAGCTCTGGCACTTACAGCACGCCGCCGGGGATGATGGGAGCCTTTTTTATGACTGTATGTGCTCTGCAGAGTCAACAGGGACCAGTGTGTGTGTGTGTGTGTGTGTGTGTGTGTGTTTGTGTGTGTGTGTGTGTGTGTTTGAATGAACACTTTATGCTCTTTTGCTGGTTAAGGGTTTTTCAGTTATGTTCATTTTATAATCTTTCTGATCAAAGACGCTGAATAAACTGATGCCATCACATGTTTCTGTTTTGATGCAGTAAAATAAATAAAATTGATTTAAAAAAAAAAAACCTGGTGGTCAAAATGACAGCATCAGCACTGTTTTTAATTACTGATTATTTCAAGTTGCTTCAATTTTTGTTTTTTCATTGCTGTTAAGCTGCTGTGTCAGATATACATATATAAACACACTTCTAAACCAGTATAACCAGTGTCTTATCTGCATTACCAGGAAAAGCAATGTACACTAACAAGCCCTCACACCTTCCGACCAACAGGGTTGCCAGTTGGACACTGCACATATGACCAAAGGCTCATTCATACTTTAAGTACGAAAATATATACGTCTATTTCAAACGTTGTAAACACCACCGTCCTCATACTTCTATGCGGCCATTATCGTTGCATAGATATAGCCAATAGATGGTGCTGGAGGGCGGAGTCAAAAGTTTCTCACAACAAACAAGACGACAGTGGAGGAGTTCGTAATATTGGCGTTGCAGATGCTAATGGTCTGTGGCCATTATATACATCTCGACATGCAGACAGAGAATTCTTTTTATTAATTTCACTACATATTATTGTATATTACCATCTCATTCAACTCCATCAATTAAATCTCTTCATCGTGTGCTATGTTCTTATTTCGCTTGAACTACACTACAATGCCTCCACTATCTCTGTGATCTAATGCAATCTATCCAGACAATTCCTGTTCCAAGTGCATTGTGCTGGAAATGACGTATTACAAATTGTGCACAACTTCCTGTGTCCACTATGAGGCACTAAAAACCACACAGTAATTATCATAATGTTGCTGAATATCATAAGTAGAACACTCCACAGCATATTTGTTAATGTAAAAGCAAATTAGACAGTTTCCTCTGTCATGTCGAAATATTGAAATTCACTATGACACCACAGCAACGTGGTTCACCAACTCTTCACAATAAAGCAAGGTCTTTTCAATTAAAGTTGAATCTGGTCAACTTGGTAGTTGACAGTAGGTGGCGCTCTGACTATAACTCAGATTTGGCATGTCGATGTCTTCGCGCCAGGACTCTTCTTATTAAACGTGAAGTTTGGGGGAGATTTGACTGAGTGCAGCAGAGTTACAAACTACTTCCTGTTCAGTGGGGAAACATGGAGATTTGACATCTCGTCACACCGTTCAACAAATACTCAAAAATTTCACAACTGTCGCGTCGCTGAGGTGTTTGAATTGCACTCCCCAAATTTGAAGTCATTTAAGCAAAATCTCTCGGAGGAGTTTGTTCAAGTAAGACACCTAAAAAAGCCCTAAAAATTAAAAGTTAATCTAAAATTTCTGACTTCCTGTTGGGTTTAAGGTATGGCTCCATGAAACTTTTTCAGCATGTTACATGTGCCTCCCAATTTATGTACCTCTGGGTGAAACATACTGTGGGGCCTGCTTTATTGAAAATTTCTACAGGGAACTATTGAGACATTTCTTTCACACCTGTGCATGAAACCCATAAAATATAATTTTTTCTCATCAGTTTTAATATAATTTTTTGATTTATTTTAATATTAAATTGTCTTTTCTTTTTTTTCTTAAGTTTTTGAGTCCAACAAAAATATTTTTCTTTCCATGAAATAATAATAAACAGAGCGATTTTGATAAAGCCGTTGTACTGGTCGGACAGAACACAAACCAGTGTTAATAGAATAAATATAAACCACCCAGACCAGTGTTACCAGTATTAATACCAACAAGTATATATAGTGTTACCAGTATCAGCAGTATAAATATTAAAGCAGTCGAACCAGTGTTACCAGTACTAATACAGACAATTATAAGGAGTGCAAACTGTTCTAACCAGTGCTACCAGTAAAAGAAGTAAACCTATAAACCAGTGAAACCAGTATTACCAGAATAAAAATTTAAATATTAGTGGTATCTACAATCAGCTGTTTGTCCTCCAGCTAACTGAAAACACAGCTGCTACTCTGTGGTTTCCCACTGCAGCTCCTCCTCCCAGTTCAGTTTACCCAGTGTGTTCCCAGTGTCCCCAGCGTGTGGTTACCTGTGGTCGTGGGTGTCCTGTCACCAGACACTGCAGCTCCAGAGTCTCTCCCTCTCTGATGGTGTAAACTCGCTCACTGTAGCGCTCCTCCTCCACGTTACAGGCCTGACCTGAGTGCACGATGCGCACTGTAGGGGGTGCTGTGGAACACAGACAGACACACAGAGGGTTAACGCTCACACCTGCATCACACCTGCATCACACCTACATCACACCTGCATCACACCTGCACCTCGACGCACTGAATTCTGGGAAAGGTGCAAAATGCTGTAAAGAGAAGACGAATGTGAACGACGCAGATTTTGAAATATTTAAAAAGTTCATGAGAAAGAAAATGTAGCAAAAGGTCGGCTGACTTCAGATCAGTTCACCTCCTCCTCTGCCTTTATTTATTTCTGTATTTGTGTCTGCAACTTTGTATATTCAGACATTATTGGAACTTAAACACAAGCTGTCAATTTATGAAGTTCTTCATCATCCTACGACACAGTTTAACAGATTTAAAGACATCTTCTGCTCATGTTTCATCAAATCTCAGCTTCAGTGTGTTAAGTCTAAAACTTTCTTTCTACAAAATAAACTTTAAACCTGCAGCAGCAGCAGCTCTGATCCGCCCCCACACGCCTAAACCCTGCCGCCGCCCCCGCTGTGACACACAAGTGATTTCTAACAGGAGCTCAGCGTCTCGATCTGCAGCAGAGACAAAACGTCTGATATGAAATAAGAAGCGTGTTTTATTGAGGAGCAGCTGTCTTTGTGTTTTACTGTGCGAGCTGTTAGGGAGCTGTTAGCCTCAAACAGCCACGACAGCCCGCATCATCTCCTCTACCTGTCGCCATGGGAACTACGCGGTGAGGAGGCGGTGTGGCGTTTGAGCCCCTAAAAACCGCAGTAAAGAAGAAGAAGAAGAAGACGAGCGTCCTCTGGGTGTAAACAGCTTCTTTACAGACTCAGAGTTTGGAGCTGAGGAGTGAACATGATGGAGGACGAAAAACAGAAAGTTTAATATCTGCAGTTAAAAAGACTCCTGATGGTTTAATCATGAGGACACCAGTTTGTTCCACGGCTCAGTGAGGTCATTAACCCAGTTTGTTCAAGTGAGTCAAACTGGTTTTATACCACACAGTGACAGAAAGTGATGCCTCTGATTTCCATAACCGTAAAGTTATTATATGACCTGATTGTGAGACTTCTTCTGCTGTCAAGAACTTCTGTACTGTCTCCACTCATCTCTGACAGCTCCTCTACCTGCATTAAAAGTCCTGCAGCCCCTTCAAAATAAAAAACCCTGCCACTTCTTAAAAGTAAAAGCCCTCCAATTCCTTCACATTAAAAGCCCTGCAGCTGCTTCAAAGTAACCCCCTCCTGCTCATTCATAGTAACAGCACTGCAACCCCTTCACGGTAAAAAAAAAATCTCAAGCTCCTTCACAATAAAAGCTCTGCAGCTGATTCAAAGTAAAAACCCTCCAGCTCCTTCACATGAAAAGCTCTCCAGCTGCTTCACAGTAAAATCCCTCCAGTTCCTTCAAAGTAAAAGCTGCCCTGCTCCTTCACAGTAACAGCACTGCAACCCCTTCAAGGTAAAAAACCTCAACTCCTTCACAATAAAAGCCCTGCAGCTGCTTCAAAGTAAAAACCCCTCCGGTTCCTTAAAAATAAAATCCCTCCAGCTCCTTCTCATTAAAAGCTCTCCAGCTCCTTCAAAGTAAAAGCCCTGCTGCTGCTTTAAAGTAAAACCCCTCCAGGTCCTTCACAATAAAAGCTCTCCAGCTCCTTCACAATAAAAGCTCTCCAACTCCTTCTCATTACAAGCTCTCCAGCTCATTCACAGTAAAAGCCCTGCTGCTGCTTCAAAGTAAAAACCCTCAGGGTCCTTCACAATAAAAGCTCTCCAGTTCCTTCACAATAAAAGCCCTCCAACCCTTTCCAAGTAACCCCCTCCTGCTCCTTCACAGTAACCATCCTGCAACCCCTTCAAAGTAAAAGCCTCGCAGCTCCTTCCCAGTGACAGTCCTCCAACCACTTCACGGTGGAAAGTCTCCAGCGTTGAACGCCTCCAGTTCTTTCACAATAAAAGCCCTCCAACCTTTTTAAAGCCAACCCCTCCAGCTCCTTCACAATTAACATCAACAGATGTCAGGTATATTTAATATTAAAATGTAAAGTAAGCATCAGTCAGACGTGCTGATTTGTCTCAGCTCCAGTGTCGATTTTATTTTCTGCACTTTTTAAAACACATCACAGATTAAACTGTTTTTATTCCATATTTAACAGCGTCTGATAACGAAGAAACATGTTGATGTTTAATCTCATTGACAACAAACTTGTATGGGCTGCAGCTGCAGTTTCACTGAGCTGAACAGATTATGAATGTAGGTAATAATAAGGGATGTTTGAGTGTGTTCCATGTGCAGGAGGTCTCAGAGCTCTCAGAGCTCTCAGGACGTCTGCGACTGAAACACCTGGAAGATTCCAGGTCAGATTTGAGGCCAAACCGTCTGTCTGAAACAGTTCAGCTAATTAAAGTTGTGAAATTATAAATGAGCGTCAGAGGAAAAAGGTCAGCAGGAAATTAATTTTTAATTGACGGGAGGATTGTCGGTGCTAGGTGGAGCAGACGGGCTGCAGACTGGACCACTAACCCTGATCTGGAATCGGCTGCGGGCCTGCAGGTACCACGTTAGCGAGCAGCAGCACAGTTACTCAGAGTTTCTGTGTCAGCAGCTGCGAGGCATCCTGCATGTTGTACCACTCCTTCTTTATTTTTACACTGCGCCTCTATTTTTGCCTGACCTGCTGCATCTGTGGGTACACTGCTCTGACTCGTGGGCGTTTCTGTGCACAAACACTGGAACTCAACACTTAGTGCTAAATACCTCTAATTTTACACTCAGCTACAGATTCAGCTCCGAAAGACTTAAACTACAGCAGCTGTGAGCTCTGAGGTGACGCTACGAGATGATGGAGGACACTCGTTCACTCTGATTGATCCTGATCAATTATCGTTATAATATGTCAGAGAGGAGAGGAGAGGAGAGGAATATAAGGAAACAGGTGGAGACTAGAGGAAACAATAGGGAGCAAGAGGAGAGGAGGACACAAGAGAGGACACAAGGAAACAAAAGGAGGAAACGAGAGAGGAGACAAGAGGAGAGAAGGGCACAAGGAAGTAGAGGAGACAAGGAAAAAGGTGGAGGAAGGAGAGAAGAGGGCAAAGGAGGAAATATGAAAGTAGAGGAGAGTAGGAAACAAGAGAAGAGGAGATGAGAAAGAAAACAAGAGAAGGGATGAGGAGGCAAGGGGAGCCTAGCAGAGAGAAGGACACAAGAGGGGAGAGGAAACAAGGAAACAAGAGAGGAGATGAAGAAACAGGTGGAGGTGAGATCAGTGGAGGAAGCAGAGAGGAGAGGAAAGGAGGAGAGAAAAAAGTAGAGGACAAGAGGAGACTAGAGGAAACAATAGAGGAGGAAACAAGAGGAGAGAAGGGCACAAGGAAGTAGAGGAGACAAGGAAAAAAGAGAGGAGATAAGGAAAAAAGTGGAGGAAGGAGAGAAGAGGGGAAGGGAGGAAATATGAAAGTAGAGGAGAGGAGGAAACAAGAGAAGGGATGAGGAAACAAGGGGAGACTAGAGGAGAGAAGGGCACAAGGGGGGGAGGAGACAAGGAAACAAGAGAGGAGATGAGGAAACAAGAGACAAGAAGGAAACAACAGAGGTGAGGCAACAAGGAAACAAGAGCAGATCAGCAAACAGGAGGAGGCGAGAAGAGAAAGAAGAGAGGAGGAGGAAGGAAAAAAGAAAAAAGGAAAAAAGAGAGGCGATAAGGAAAAAGTTGGAGGAAGACGGGAGGAGGGGAAAGGAGGAAATATAAAAGTAGAGGAGAGTAGGAAACAAGAGAGAGGATGAGAGGAGAAAACAAGAGAGGAGACGAGGGAACAAGAGAGGAAAGGAGATCAAGAGAAAAGATGTTTGAGGAGAGGAAGATGAAAATAGAAAAAATGAAAAAAGATGACGAAGAGGAGGAGAAAGACGAGGTGGTGATGATGGAGGAGGAGGAGGAGGAGGAGGAGGAGGAGGAGGAGTTGGTGGAGGTGTTGAGGATGATCTGGTTGTCCTACTTTTTCCTCTCTTTTCTATTTTTAGAATCTAGATTTTTTTTTACTCTTCGTCCTCCGATGACTCGCTGATGTTTCCTGCTGATGTCATCAAACCCCAAAACACACACACTCACACTCACACTCACACACACACACACACACACACACACACACACACTGAACCCCCCAACTGACTGATTCCTTCCCAGCATGCAGGCTCTGTGTGAAGAGGCCCGACACCTCCAACACAGAATAAATAGAATCACAGCAGAGTTTCAATAGAACTCAAACAGAACCAGTTTAACCAGAACACACAGCTCAATAGAGGCAGAACACAGCGACAGTAGAGTCTGAGTAGAAAGCTGAACCACTGCAGCTGAGTTCAAATAGAACCACAGCAGACGTCTAACAGAACTTCAGCAGAACCACAGCAGGGTTTATTCTACTGTGTTTAGTAGAACCACAGTAGAGTCTAAACAGAAGCAGGATACAACCACAAGACACAGAACCAAAGTAGAGTCTGTGTTACAATAAAAGCAGAACAGTAGAGTTTAAATAGAAGCACAAAGCCCAGGAGGGGTCACATAGAACTACAATAGAACCACATGGGAGTCTGAGTAGAACTGCAGTAGAGATTAGGCCAAACAGAACCAGAATAGAACAGCACTAGAGTTAAAGTAGAACCTGTAGAGCATGATAGAGTTTAAGTAGAACATAAATAAAGCCATAGACCAGTATAATAGAACCAGAATGAAACGGAGGAGTTAAAGTAGAACCAGAATAAAGTTTTAATAAAGTGCAGTTTTACTAAAACCACAACAGAACAACAACGGAAGTTCAAGTGGAACCATAACCACAGTACAATGTTAAAATAGAGGCGCAATAGAACCGGACCAAGAGTTAAAGTAGAGCCATATAAAAGCTTCAGTAGAACTGGAATAAAGTTTGAAGAAAGTGCAATGTTTAACTAGAACCAGAATAGAACAGCACTCGAGTTAAAACAGAACCTGTGAACCGTGACAGGGTTTTGGTAGAACACGAATAGAGCCAAAGAACAGTACAGTACAAAAGAGCAGTAGAAGTTCAAGTAGAACCACAACCACAGTATTGTGTTAAAATAGAGGCACAATAGAGTCAGACCAAGAGCTAAAGTAGAACCACAATAGAATGACTGTAGAGCTTCAGTAGAACTGAAAGTTTGAATAAAGTGCAAAACAGAACAGCAATCAAAGTTTGAGTAGAAGCACAGTACAAACTTAGGATAGAGGCGCAATAGAACCAGACCAAGAGTTAAAGTAGAACCATAATAAAACAGTAGAGCTTCAGTAGAACTGTGCAACCAAAACAGACTCACAAATTCAAACAGCACGACAGAACTGCAATAGAGATCATGTAGGATTCAGACACATCATTTATTTGTGGCGGTTCCATGATATCAGCGTTCACCTCCACGTATTGATTTTCTATTTATTTATTTATTTATTTATTCTCTCACACAAACAAACACACACACCGGGTTCACTCCTAAACAGCCACTTGAGGCGGCGGGTGCAGACCTGTTAGTCAGAGCTCCACACTGTCGGAGCAGCAGAACATCAGGCGCAGTGAACGTGAAACTTAATTGAGCATCAGTTTGGATTCACAGACCTACTGAAAACCACATTTTCACTACTCTACCTCCAGCCATGGGTCTGACCTGTGTTACAGCAGCAACAGAAGGTTTGGAGCATCTGATTGATGGAAGGCAGTCAGCTGACAGATCACATCATTCCTTTCTATGCAACCAGTTGATGAATCTCACTCACAGCACCCTATTTAAACTGCTCTGGCCTGCCTACTCTGCAAGCTGCTTTGCACCCTGCCTCCACCCCAGCTCCTCCTTTTCATGCTTTGTCTGACTTATCAATGTCATTTCTGTTTGTCACTGATGCTGCTCTGTTCTGTTCCTGGGGGTCTTTGCTGCTGCTCTCCCTGCCTCAGGCTTTCCATGTAGGCACATGGAAGGGCAGAGGGGTTTGCTCTCCCTGCCTTAGGCTTTCCAGGTAGGCCTAGGAAGGGCAGAGAGGCCCCAGAATAGAGCCATGCCACCAAATATAATACTGCAAATGGGAATAAAGTTTTCTTTGACTAAAGTGGTCCTGACTGAACTTTTATAAACATCCTCTCGTTTTTCACTGTGATGTTTATAAGCTGCTCAATTTTGCAGCAGGTCCTGTTGCACCTTATTATAAAATAAACATGACTACAGTTTTATAGAGACTAGAGAGGTGTAGATTTGGTCCTAAATAAAATGTAGCATTTAAGATGTTATTTGATGATCTGTATGACAATATTAAATGTCTGTCTTAGTCATAAAAGTTCACATATCTCAGGGTAGTTGTATGTAACTTTATTTGTACAGAGCTTCTTCCATGACGAACACAGTGCTGCATTGCACGTGGTCAGTAAGTGCAGACTTGGAAGATTTAATGGCATGGATGAAATGTTACAACCCCCTTTTGGTGTGTCTCGAGGTTCCAGAACTAACTTGCTGTTGAGTAAATGGAGCTGCTGCTGCTGCTGCTGCTGGTTTGGGTCGACAGAGGAGGCCCAGAAGGAGCATGTGATACTGCACGACGCTTCTTAGATTAGGAGGACTTCAATGAGATCTTTCTGAAGACAACATTGCTCATAAAGTACTGAAATTGTTCTGCACAGAAACTTGGCCAGTGTATTAACACAGGATCCCCATCCAGCCTTTAACAGTGTTGCAGGCTCACTGTTAGAGGGTGTTATAATGCACTTGCACTAGTTGGTTTGAGATGGCGGACCCTCCACGTGAATGCAGAAACAGAGTGGAGGTGGTTAGGCAGAGGGTGTAGAGGTGGTTTGGGAAAGGCCCTGTGACTGCACCACTGTAACTGCATCACATGACTGCACCACTGCATCGCTGCATGACTGCATCCACACATGCAGCTTCCTGAGGGACTTCAGTCTACTCTGCTGCAGCTCTGCAGATGCCTCAACCTCTTTAAACTCAGTCTGATCTGACTCCAGATCTGCTGGATTATATTCTCTGCTGGTGGAGCTCGAACGCTCTTAAGACCAGTGATTTCAGACTGACTTCAAGCCGCCAGCGTCACACCTGGTCACAGGATGAAAAGCAGCCTCCAGGCTAATGCTGGCACATTTACAGGTCATTAATATGCACCGTCCCTGAGAAACAGAATGAATAAACAGAAATAAAAAGCAGCGTGTAATCACTCTGGAGAGATGAAACTGAATCCATCCTCTCAACACACACACACAATGACCTCACTAAAATGTCAGACTGGTCCTTTAACATAAAAACAATCAATAAATGCTGATGAGTTGAAGGATTAACTCGTCTCCCAGAGCATCACAGGACGACACCAGCGCTGTGTACGCAGGTACGGAGCTGAGGACAAGATGGACTGCAGAGGTCAAAGGTCAGGCAGTGATTAATGTCAGTGTGAGGTCACAGAGGTCAGATTGAATAGCGGCTAAAGGAGCGTCTGATTGGATTAAACCCAGTACTGTTATTTGTTCCTCTGTGTTTGGCTGCAGGCAGCTTCACGTTCAGACGGACATGACTTATGATCACAGGTGCGTGCAGGTCGATTCACACACACACTCATGATCACAGGTAAACACTGGAATCAAGGATTTATAGATATGAAAACAATAACTGTTTCCTTTTGGGTAACACAAAGATTCTCCGCTCCAATAATTCATGCTGGAGCGACATGAGATCAATGTGGCATCACATTTACTCATCCATAAACATACCTATGAACATATGAATTTGCAACAGTTTGGACTGTAACGATTGATCAATCTGCCCTCCTGAATGATCGATTTGTCGTCACAAAACAGCAAAAAATGTCATCACACCGCCCCATATTCACAGTTAACATCCTCGGGTCACCTGACCTGTTGGAGCAAGAGTCCCTGAGCAGCACCTTTTACACCTTTATCGATCAATTCTAAAAAGAGCTGTTGATAAATCTTCTGTCAGTCAATCAATCAATCAATCAATCAGCCATCAGCAGCCTATACATACATACATTAACATTAAGATCGGTCTGTGCTGCAGCTATTGCCTGTTTCCATCTATAAATATTCACATTAATCCATTATCTCTACGAGTGCACACAGAGATTTAAAAACTTTGGTGACAGACAGGAAGTTCTTTTCTTTTGGAAATATTAATAATTTTGGAGCTGATGACAAAGACTTCATTTAGAAAAGCAGAATTATTTTGAACTGAAGATTAAAAATATTTTTTGTTTTAATTTCATTCATTTTTTTCTTGGACTGAAATTAATTAATTCAAGGAAGAGGAGAGACTTCTGGGACTGTGGTTGAGCTTTTTCTTTTTCTGTGATGAATTACTGGCTGCTGCAGATTTCACATTTAGACTGAAACACAAACACATAAGATCATTACCACTGATTATGTGATATGATGACATACAGTAGTGAATACCTGAGCAGCTGGGATTGTGTATAAAATGGTTTTGTTGTTACATTTTAGGTAAGTTTTAAATCAATCAACTAAAAAAGTATCAGCAACTAATCTGACACTGATTAAAGATTACCGATTACTCTTTAACTCATTTGATGGTTCAGCTACTTAAAGGTTTTCTTTGTCTCAACATCTCAGTAAACTGAAATCAAGACAAAACCTTGTGATGGGCATTTTCAACCCAATTTCCAGAATAAATGTTGTCATTGCATGTTTCTACAAATCACAGACATGTTACCTTTGCACGTTATTTTGTAGTGGATATATTGACACTTAACATTTCAAAATATATGTTTAAGGCGTGGTTAGGTTTAGGCACAAAAACCACATGGTCATGGTTAGAAAAAGATCACCCAGTTCTGGTTGCACAATCCCTGCTGGAAACACACTGTTTACTCATTTATCTGTCTTGAACAGTGGTCTGCAGTTTGGCAGGCGTATCTCCTCAGTGTCACACCACATTTGGGGACTAAAAAGCTACTGAAAAAACAGCAATGGGTCCCTAAGAAACAAACAACCACATTTTGGAGCTGGAAAGCTGCTGGAAATAATAGCAACAGCTCCCTAAAACACACTCACACTGATGCTGAAAAAGGCGCTGGGAACACAGTGATGGGTCCCTGAGACATCCAGATTTGGCGGATAAAAAGCTGCTGGAAACACAGCGAAGATTTGTTAAACAACAACCGGTTTTGTCGTTTGTTGGTCTTGAACACTGGTCTACAGCTTGGCGGGCGCCTTGCACCACCTTTGGGGGCTAAAATCCACTGAAAAAAACAGCTATGGGTCCCTAAGAAACAGTGTCACAAGACATGTGGGGGCTAAAAAGCAGCTGAAATAAAATCAGCAATGGGCTCCTAAGAAACACCCGCGCTTGGGGGCTGGAATTCTGCTGGAAAAATAGCAACAAGCTCCTAAAACACACTCAGGTTGGTGCCGAAACAGGTGCAGTGATGGGTCACTAAAAAGCACCCACATCTGGGGGCTGAGAAGCCACAGAAAAAAAGTGAAGGGTCCTTTTTGATGGCATAGATACACCTGATGGCACAAGAGGGCGGAGTCTTCATCGTGTCCATCGGTCGTATGCCACTTGAATTACACTACACTGCCGCCATAATCTCTTACGGTACTGCTCTGTTTTGTCCATGTCTGTAAGCTTTCAGAAAACGTGCACAAATACTGACAAAATGAACACATAGTACAGACAGAACGCCGTGTCCCTGTCTGTATCTAACACTGGGCATAAATGAGCCCAAAGTCTTGTTTCCATCTGACCTCCAACAATCTAATTTGCTTTAAAGTTCAAGATATTGATCCATAAAGTCACATAAACAGACCTCATCAACAAACACTGATCACAGAACAGAAGACACAAAATGCATTTAACAGCCTGAATCAAGAGAGAGATAAGTGTGTAAAACCATTACAATGAGAGTGTAAAAAACTAAAATTATAATTTAATTGAGCCCTCCATCCAAACTGGTTTAAAAACCAGTTGAACTCAGATGATCTCTGTTGATCTGAGAACGGAAACAACGACCTAAAAAGTTCTGCAGAGTAAAAACTGAACGTTACAGACCAACAGGAAACATTAATCCTGCTGTGACACTAAACTGAGCATTTAGTTACTGTTGCTGAAGTGAAGGAGTTTGTCATCTGTATTCACCTCTCTTCCCTCCATCCTCTGATCCTGTTCTGGCTCAGGTGTTTTCCATTTCCCCCCTAAAACCAGGTATTAGTCTAATCCCTGCACTCTCTGCAGCGCCACAAACCGTTCACGTACTAATAAGTGATGAATCCCGTCTGAACCCTGCAGACGGGCTGATCCCCGCGGTACAAGCCGCAGCATACAAAACATACAACATTCAGGAATTACACCGCCCCCTCAGGCTCTTTACAATCACTGCTAAACCAGGAATTAGATCCAATCCAATCCTCTGGGATAAACTGCTGCAGGTGAGAGCGGCGAGGTGAGTCGAGACGTTCAGGAGGTCAAAGTGTCACAAACAGAAAGTGAGGGGTCGTTTTTCTGCACCTGTTAAATCAGCTTACTCTGACCCTCAGATTGATCCAACACTGATCAGTGAACCACGTGCTGCAGCTGAATCTAAAGTTAAACATGAGCAGGTCTGAGATCAGCTTCACACAGCTGTAAACGCAGCTGCACACTCATCTGACCTGCAGCACATTAACACAACAAACAAACAAACGGTGTCAGAGGTCAAACATGGAGGACATGTGTCCTCTGGGTCTCTGAGTCTCACCTCTCACAACAAACAGAGCTTTAATCCCACTGAAACACTGACTGCAGATCAGCTCTCACCTGCTTCTGTGACCTTCATCTGAGGCTTCACAGCTGCCTCCACTCATCACCTGACCATCAGCAGCACCTGAGCTCACTCACAGCCGGGCTGCGTTCAGCACCAACACGTTTATTTTAACAGAAACAGAGGTGCGTTTAACACCTGTTGTGTCACGCAGGCGCACTGCCTTTGAATATGGGGGGGTTCATTCAGTTCAATTCAAGGGAGCTTTATTGGCATCATAGGAAACACTCTTTTTTTACATTGTACAAGTGTGAAATACAAACCAAACATTTACAAACAAAAAGTCAAAATCTACTAAGATTTTGTTTAGAAACACGTCCCAAATATAGGCTTGTTGATTTCAGTGATTGAGGCAAACAGCCTGGGCTACTAATTGAAGTGAAGAGGACGCAGCAGAGACAGTATGCAGCCTGAGAGGACGCAGCAGAGACAGCATGCAGCCTGAGAGGTTGCAGCAGAGACAGTATGCAGCCTGAGAGGACGCAGCAGAGACGAGGACACGGCCTGAGAGGACGCAGCAGAGACAGCATGCAGCCTGAGACGATGCTGCAGCGACAGCATGCAGCCTGAGAGGATGCAGCAGAGACAGCATGCAGCCTGAGAGGTTGCAGCAGAGACAGTATGCAGCCTGAGAGGACACAGCAGAGACGAGGACACGGCCTGAGAGGACGCAGCAGAGACAGCATGCAGCCTGAGAGGACGCAGCAGAGACAGTATGCAGCCTGAGAGGATGCAGCAGAGACGAGGACACGGCCTGAGAGGACGCAGCAGAGACAGCATGCAGCCTGAGACGATGCTGCAGCGACAGCATGCAGCCTGAGACGATGCTGCAGCGACAGCATGCGGCCCGAGAGGATGCAGCAGAGACAGCATGCAGCCTGAGAGGATGCAGCAGAGACAGCATGCAGCCTGAGAGGACACAGCAGGGACAGTATGCAATCTGAAAGGACACAACAGAGACAGCATGTGGCCTGAGAGGACGCAGCAGAGAGAGCATGCAGCCTGAGAGGACGCAGCAGAGACAGCATGCGGCCCGAGAGGATGCAGCAGAGACAGCATGCAGCCTGAGAGGATGCAGCGGAGACAGCATGCAGCCTGAGAGGATGCAGCGGAGACAGCATGCAGCCTGAGAGGACACAGCAGGGACAGTATGCAATCTGAAAGGACACAACAGAGACAGCATGCGGCCCGAGAGGACGCAGCAGAGACACTGAGGACAGCTGCATATTTTATGTAAACTCTCTGAACAAAGTTGAGATGAGAGAGACGTTTGTGTCTGTTTCCAAACACTCTGACCTCCCGCAGTGAAAATCAGGGATCTGTTTCCTCCCCTTTAATGCTCTAATCTCTCCATCCCTTTAATTCAGGAAGTGGTTTAAATCTGCACACACACACACACACACACACACACACACACACACACACACACACACACACACACACTCAGCCTCAGGCCTGTACAGTAGAGCAGTGAGTCTCAGAGGGCAGCAGGAGCTCGCCCTGATTTAACCACTGTGTGTGTGTGTGTGTGTGTGTGTGTGTGTGTGTGTGTGTGTGTGTGTGTGTGTGTGTGTGTGCGTGCGTGTGTGTATGATGTAGACACACAGTGACTCATCCTCCAGCAGAGCAGAGCTGCAGTCTCTTCCACTGTGTGTGATGTTGTGTGTTGGTGATAAAGTAAAACTGAGCTGAAAGAAGTCACACGTCCTCAGTGCTGCTGTTCAACTGTGATTATTTGCACAAATAATACATTTGAACCTTTATATAAATATATATATATATATATATTTTTATCTCTACTGGACAAGGAGCTCCGTCTCCCACTGATGATGTCACTGCTGTCTGTAATTTGATAGATGCAACATCTCTACAGGCAGAAACTAAAGCTGTTAAAGCTGAAAGTCGGCTCCATCTCCTGAGGTGCTCCGCTAACGCTGAGCCGAAGATTTTACATCTGCAGCTTAAATGAATTCACCTCTGAATTCTGAACCGACTTTAGATGAATTCAGTAACCATGGTTACAAAGTGTGCTGCATTCATCACAGCTCTGATTCATACCTCCGACTTCTCACAACATCAGCTGAGGTTCAGGAGGAACAGGAGGTTGTTGTGGTATGAGGAGGCTGAAAAGGTACTTGAGGATGTTGTACACATCCTTGAGCAGACCATGGACCTCCTTGCAAAGGTCTTAAACCTGTTGGAGGAGATCCTAGACCACCTCGAGCAGGTTGTAGACAACCTTGATAAGGTTGCAGACCTCCCTGATAACATTCTAGAGGTCCTTAATCAGGTTCTAAAGGTCTTTGAGAAGATCGTAGACCTCCTGCAGAAGGTTGAAGACGCCCTTTCAGAGGTTCATGGCTATTGTTGTGTTTAGAGGCAGAAAGAATTGTTAAAAAAATGTTTAAAAAAAAAAACTGTAGATAAGTAAAAGTACTTTCAGAAAATAAACATATAAAATGGTTTCACCGTCCAGAAGAGTTTCTGTGTCTCATCAACCCAGTCCCTAGAACAAATGTTAGCAGTGCATGTTTCTGCAAACCACAAATACGTTACATTTGCACCTTTCATGTAGCAAAACTTTAAATTTCTGCAAAATAAAGGATGTTTTGGGTTAAAATATTTGGTTTTGGGAGTACAGTCCCTGCTGGAAATGCAGCAAGCTTGCTTTTTGTGCCACCATCTCCACTGGAAAAACACACTAAAAACACACCATGATAGGCCCCTGAAACACACTTATATTTTGTGGCTAAAAAGCTACTGGAAAAAACAGCAATGTGTCCCTGAAATACACTGAAGATTGGTGCCTGCAAAGCAGCTAGAAAAACAGTGATGGGTCCCAAAACATGCTCAAGTTTGTTGCCTAAAAAGCTGCTGGAAAACGCCAACAGGTCCCTAAAACACACTCATGTTTGTTGGCTAAAAGTCCGCAAGAAAAACAGCAATGGGTCCCTGAAACACACTCTAGTTTGGTGCCTAAAAGATGCAGAAAAAACAGTGATAGCTTCAGTACCTAAAAAGCTGTTGGAAAAACAGCAGTGGGTCCCTAACAAACACCAATATTTAGGAGCTGAATAGACGCAGGAAAAATAGTGACAGGTCCCTGTAACACAATCAAGTTTGGCACTTAAAAAGGTGCTGGAAAAACAACAATAGGTCCCTGAAATACACTCATATTTGAAGGCTAAAAAGCAGCTGGAAAAGAAAACAGCATTCCCATGTCTTAAGTGGCCTAAAGACAGGTCCCTGAAACACACTCATGTTTGGAGGTTGGCTGGTTTAATAACATTCAGATCGATTAAAGAAACATTTGAAACGTGAATACAGAACGAGGAGAAACACTTGAGGAACCAACAGCTCCTCAAACTTCACATCTGTACTGAAGTTCAGAGACTCTGTAGGCAAAACTCTGAAACTAAAGATCTGAACCGCAGCTGGAGTGGGAGTGTTTTACAAAAAAAGAGAACTGAAGTTTCAGTTCTACTTGAAGTCATTAAATCAACAACCAGTCCGAGCAGATGAATCCACGAACTGATCTGAGAGCTGCTTTGAAACTAAAGTAAAAAGTTGTTAAACCTGATTTAATCCTCAGGTCTGAGTTCATTCAGGGATCACAACTGTTTCATCTGCTTTTCATTTATTCATGTCAGAGAGCAGGAGCGGAGAGGGAAGACAGACGGACATGAAACTAAATATTAAAACCACTATCTGTCCCACATCCAGATCTGTCTCCGTCTCACTCAGGTTCACTCTAAGACTCTGTCTCTGTCCGCTGATCTCAGGTCAGATTCATCCGCACTGTTTTATTTATGTCAAAGTAAAGATTTTTACATCCTCTCTCGGTGTTACGTAAGCTCTCTCCGGCTCTATTTCTGGAGCCAAGGATCTCTCAGAGGAAGCTGCCGAGTCAGTGGGACGGCTAAAAATAACTGCAGACATCTGATTGGCTGACAGCACAGAGCTCTTTGTGAATACGTAATGAGGCAGTAGAAGAAAAGGATGAATGAAAAGCAGCAGAGAGTTTCTACGCCATTCAGTGATGAGAATATAAAACATCTGATTGGCCGGTCATCACATTTACATACACCACAGGAGCCAATCACTGTGAGGCAGCAGGGTGTCTGCTCTCTAATTGGTTGTCTAAGTGTTGATGAGGTCAACCAGCGAAGTAACAGCAGCACTAATATTCTACTAGTGCTTGAGAGGTCCTTGAGCTCATTCTAGGAATCCCTCAGAAGGTTCCAGTGGTCCTTGAAAAGATTACAGTGGTCTTCGAAGAGTTCCTTTAAACATTTTAGGGCTTCAGCTCTCCTTGACAAGTTTCCTGAGTTCTTAAAGAGGTTCCAGAGGTCCTTGAAAAGATTTTAGAGTTCAAAGTAGTCAGGTAGTACTTGCAGAAAAGTTCTAGATGTCAAAGAGAGTTCAAGAAGTCCTTGAAAAAGATTCAAGGCTTCTTTGTTCCAGAGGTCCTAAAGGAGTTACCAGAGGTCCTCGAGGGGTTCTTAGAGGTCCCTGAAACAATCCCATATGTCCTAAGAGAGGTACGCTGGGGTCTCAAGGAGAGTACAGAATTCCTTGAAGATTTCAGGGTTGCTGTAGAAGTCTTTGAGGAGGATCCTGGATTCTCAAGGAGGTTCCAGAGGTTCTTGAGAAGACTGTAGAGTAAGCAGTAGTCAGGGAGTCATTGAGGAGAAGTTCCAGATGTCCAAGAAAGTTCAAGAAGCTTGAAAAGATTCCAGGCTTTTTTGTTCTAGAGGTCCTAATGAAGTTATCAGAAGTCCTTCAGGTGTTCCCAGAGGTCCTGAAAAGATCCAATGTGCCCTAAAGGAGGTTCCCAAAGGTCTCAATGGGGTTATAGAATTCCTTAAAGATTTCAGGGAGCCAGGTCTCCTTGGGAAGTTGTTAGAAGTCTTTGGGGAGGATCCTCGGTTTAGAAGGAGGTTGCAGAGGTCATAGTAAGCAGGTAGTCCTTGAGGGAAAGTTCTTGACATCCTACAAAGGGTTCCAGATGTTCTTGAAAAGATCCAGGGTCTTTGTGTCAGAGGTCATGCACAAGGGTGTAGAACTTACTATAAAGGTTCAGTGGTCCTTGAAGAGTTACCAGATGTCCTTGAGAAATTCCCAGAGGTCCCTGAAAAGATTCCATGGGTCATAAAAGAGGTTTCCTGGGGTCTCAAGGAGGTTACAGAGTTCCCTAAAAGGTTTCAGGGTATCAGGAGGAGTAACTAGAAGTCTTCAAGGAGGTTCCAGAGGTCCTTGGCAAGGTTGTAGAGGTCACAGTTGTCTGATAGACCTTGAGAAGTACCAGACATCCAATAGAGGTCCAAAAGTCCTTTCTTTGTTTAAAAACCCTTGAGGAGTTACCAACGATCCTTTAGGGGTCCTTGAAAAGATTCAATGGGGCCTAGAAGAGGTCCCCTGGGGTCTCAAGGTTACAAAATTCCTTTGAGGATTTCAAGATAAATATTCTAATCCTCCAAGACAGATATCCTTTAGGAATTACAAGTGGTCTTTGAGGAGGTTTAGAGGAGGTCCCAGGGGTCCTTGACTGGGTTGTAGAGGTCACAGCAGTCTAGTAGTCCTGGAGAAATACCAGATATCCTATAGAGCATTCCAGATGTCCTTAAAAAAAGATCAAGAGTTTCTTAATGAGGTTCCAGCCAACTTACTATAAAGGTTTCAATGGCCCTTGAAAGTTACCACAGGTCCTTTGGAGTTCCATCAGGTCCTTGAAAAGGTTCAACAGGTCCTAAAAGAGGTTGCCTGGGGTCTCAAGGCCGTTTCAGAGATCCTTAACAATATTTCAAGCATTCAGGTGTCCTTGATGAGTTACTAGAGGTTTTTGCTGAGGTTCCCGATTTTTGAAGGAGTTTCCAGGGGTCCTTGAGGATAATGTAGAGTTCACAGTAGTCCAGCAGTCTTTGAGGAGAAGTTCTAGATGCCCAAGAAGTCCTTAAAACGATACAAGGTTTCTTAAGGAGGTTATTGAGTTTTGAGAGGTTTGAGATCCTGAAGAAGTTCCAGGAGTTCTTGATAAGATTCCAGAGGTCCTGGAGGAGGGTGTAGAAGTTACTATGAAGGTTAAGGTGACTCTAGATGTTGTAGAGGTCCTTGGGAAGATTCAAGGGGTCATCCAGGAGGCTGTGCACTTCCTTAAGGAGGTTCAAATGGTCCTTAAGGGGATTCCGTGGTACTTAAGGTTGTTGTATAGATCGTTGAGAAGGTTGGAGAGGTTCTTGAGGAGATTCCAGGAGTCCTTGAATGAGGAAACTCTAGCTAGTCAGCACGGTTGTTACAATTAACTGCAGTTTAAAGTGAACAGTTGTTAAACTACCTGAGGTGATTCTGACAACCAATCAGAGAGCAGGATTCTCTGATGTCACAGAATAATTAACAGTGATGCGACCTGGAAGAAACACACATAATGAAAGTAAAAACTGAGATTTTAGTTTCATCATCAGTCCTCCACCCCTAATGAAGTAAAAACAATCTGATGCTGAGGAGAGAAGAAGAACAAGCTGAACTTCTTCTTCTCTCCTCACAGTAGAAATATTAAAGTCCATGAAAACCAGTGAGCTGTTAACGTGTCTCACATCATGTCTCACATCATGTCTCACATCATGTCTCACATCATGTCCTCACTGTAATTATCACCCTGCTGCTCTGCTGCGTCCTGATGCAGCTCATTACACATCACAACTCACATCAGCTATGGACCAATCGTCTTCACTGAGAGACAGATACACACTGAGAGACAGACACACACACTGAGAGACAGACACACACACTGAGAGACAGACACACACACTGAGGGACAGACACACACTGAGGGACAGACACACACTGAGGGACGCAGTCAGGCAGGATATTCACATTTTACAGTTTTATTAGCTGCAACGCTCCGAGAGAGACACTGACAGCTGGAGGAGAGGATGGATGGATGGATGGATGGATGGACGGACGGATAAATGGATGGATGGATTGATGGATGGATGGATGGAAGGACGGACAGACAGACAGATGGACGGATGGATGGATGGATGGATGGATGGTGGACAGACAGACAGACAGACAGATGAACAGATGGATGGATGGATGGACTGACAGATGGATGGACAGATAAATGGACGGACAGACAGACAGATGAACGGACAGATGGATGGATGGATGGATGGATGGATAGGCAGACAGACAGATGAACAGACAGATGGATGGATGGATGGATGGATGGATAGGTAGACAGACAGATGAACAGACAGATGGATGGATTGATGGATGGATGGATGGAAGGACAGACAGACAGACAGACGGACGGATGGATGGATGGATGGATGGATAGGCAGACAGACAGATGAACAGACAGATGGATGGACAGATGGATGGACGGACAGATGGTAGGACACAGGTAGGACGGACGGTCCAGGCAGTCATTTTTCGTTTTGCTGTTGTCATGACATCACTGGTGCAGTTTTCCTGTCATCCAATCAGATCAGTTGTGGGCCCTCCGGAGGCGGAGCTCCGGGGCGTGTTGTGATTGTTTATGATGACATCGCTGAACTCAAACATGTTTACAGTGAGCGCAGAGACAAACAGCAGCTGTCTGTTGACTGACAGCTGATGCTGTGGTTGCCTAGCAACAGCACAGAGATGCAGACGGCTGATGAAGCTTCAGACCGTGTGATGTGTTGGAGGCTGTGACACAGAGCAGGTCGGAGGTTCAGAGAGACGTTACTGACAGCCAATAATCAGTATTGATTATGAAGTGTCCTGCAGGTAGAGGCTCTCCAGAGGTAACCATGGTGATAATCTGATATTAGACTTTTAATCTGAAGTCTGGATGAGACAAAGATGGTTCAGCTTCTGGGGAGCAGATCTGAGATCAGTACATGATTATCTGCTCATCAGAGTTCATAAACATGGAATACGATGCAACATCTTTCAGTATAGGACTTTATCGTGCACACAACTGTTCATGTTTCTGATGTTTACTTTAATTCTATTCTTGTTTATTCTGTTCTGTCTATATTGTAGTTAAATTTTACACTCCAGCCTCAGCACACTGACGATATAAATTTTATTTTTTGATATTTTATATCTTAAGTACTGGTGTTAAACACTGTGGCATAGTGCACATTCTATTTGTTATTTTTGTGTTTTAATGTACATTTTCATTTCTATTTTATGCCATTTTATTTTATTTTATGTTATTGCTTTTTTATTTACATACTTCTATTTCATACTCTTATTCTTACTGCTCATAATTCTTTATTCTTAACATCAGAGCGACTGTAACGAATCACAGTTCACTAGGGCTGTGACGGTATGTATTTTTTCTCACAGCGGTGACAGAGTGACGTATCAGCGTGGTGTGTCGGGGATCACAGCGCAGGACGTACTGACCCCGATGCTAACCGCTGAGACCCAGCCACTGGACATACAGACATAAAAACGATATCCATCATGTTGTCTCAATATGAAAATGGTAGCGAAAGGGCATAACTCCCAAATCGTCAGAGTATTCTTTTAATTTGGCTTGGGAACCAGATCCGCCGCCATGATGAATCAGCTTCTTTTTTTTTGTGTGTGTGTGGTGATGATCTCTTCACCGCGGTAGGCATCACGTGACCGTGGTATTGCGGTGATGCAGTTATTATCACAGCCCTACAATTCACCCTCAGCAATTAATAAATTCTAATTTTTTATTTTAATGAATTTTCATTTCTATTTTAGGTTACTTTATTTTATTTTATTTCATTTCATCTTATTTGTTTTATTTTATTGGATTTTATTTAATTTTTGTTTTATTTTATATCATTTTATTTATTTTATTTTATTTTATTCAATTTTGTTTTATTTTATTTTATTGTTTAATATTTACACACTTCTATTTCATACTCTTATTCTTACGTCTTATAATTCTCTACTCTTCATCACATAAACCCTCGGGGATCAATAAAGTATTTCTGATTCTGATTCAGATGCTTCAGTCTGTGAATAAACCTCTGTTCAGACTGCCTCCACAAATTCGGGGCAAAATTACCTTTTTGAAGATTTCACCTGAGCTTCTTGGAAATCTTTTCGAATGATCTCTGACACTAAAACAATCGGCAGAGAGAAGTCCGGTTGATGTCTCTCTGTGCCGAGGACTTCCCGATGGTCTCCACCTGTTTCCTCCGTCATGTTTGCATCCGGCTGGTGGATGGAGGCTGAATCAGCCTGTGGAGAGCTCACAGGCTGACAGCTTACATAAGCACACTGTACGCTGTGTATTATTCTCCAACATGGCCTTAATCCTCACACTGGGAGAGATAAGTCTCCCCAAGGTGGGATTCAGCAGCTGAAGATGAGCCGCTGTGATGCTGCTGCACGTTAACGTTTCCTCCTCTTTGATCTGCCGTCCTGTAAACCTCAGCTGATACACACACACACACACACACACACACACACACACACATCTGCTAACATTCGGCTCATTATAAAAACGTCACATCAATCGTCTTTTTTTAAAAGATGAGATGAAAGTAACGGGTGTTAAACGTTTCTGTCGATGGAATTTAAGTGTTTGTGTTTCACAGAAAGAAACACGTTTACAGTTTTTTCTTTACGTCAGAAAAACATTTGAACTTCATGTTGAAGAAACGCACAAGTTTAAACCTGCTCTGTGTGGTCTGCAGAACAAAACTAAAACATTGCTTCACTTCCACTCCAGTATGACCAAGAACTACGCCCATGCTGGACGACTCCGACCCTGCAGTGTTCACAGTTTAATACAGCTGCTCCTGTCTGAACCATAATCATCAGTCTGTTTACGATGACGCGTTTCAGAACAACAAGAAGGTCGATTCCTCTCCAGGAGTTTAAAGCTGTTTGTGTCTTTGTGCTCCCTGAAAGACAGATTATAAAGACTCCACCTGCCTTTATTATCACGTCCATGCACAGTTGGTGCACACACAGATCGTGCAGACTGCAGGGTCACAGATTTTGGACGTCCTTCACGAACAGCAGTTTACATCACATGAACTCTCGTGACCTCGCAGATACTCAAAGCATGACCTGGCTTGAAGGGTGTGGAGGACACCAGAGTTCATGTCCTGTCACAGATGTAATTCTTGCTCATTTTTTAGATTCATACTTATATTTTGGATTTCTACTAGAACATATTGACATGCTTAATTAAAGGTCCAGTGTTGGATTTAGGGGGATGTACCTGCAGAAGTGGAATATAACTTTCAGCACAACCATCTCTAGTGTTTACAGAGGATGTTCCCAAAAAGAGAAAATATCCAGTGAGCCAAAATGCCTTGTTGATGCCAGAGGTCAGAGGAGAATGGCCAGACTGGTTCAAGATGATAGAAAGGCAACAGGAAGTCAAATAAGCACTGGTTCCAACCAAGGTGTGCAGAAGACCATCTCTGAAGCAACAACACCTTGTCCAACCTTGAAGCAGATGGGCTACAGCAGCAGAAGACCACACCAGGTGCCACTCCTGTCAGCTAACAACAGGAAACTGAGGCTACAATTCAAAACTGAACAATAGAAGATTGGAAAAACCACATTCAGATGGAAGCATGGATCCATCCTGCCTTGTATCAACGCTTCAGGCTGCTGCTGGTGGTGTAATGGTGTGGGGGAGATTTTCTTAGTACCAACTGAGCATGGTTTAAACACCACAGCCTACCTGAGTATTGTTGCTGAGCGTGTCCATCCCTTTATGACCACAGTGTACCATCTTCTGATGGCTACTTCCAGCAGGATAACGCACCATGTCACAAAGCTCACATCATCTCAAACATGACAATGAGTTCACTGTACTCCAATGGCCTCCACAGTCACCAGATCTCAGTCCAATAGAGCACCTTTGGGATGTGCTGGAACGGGAGATTCTCATCATGGATCAACTGTGTGATGTCATCATGTCAATATGGACCAACATCTCTGAGGAATGTTTCAGCACCTTGTTGAGTCTGTGACACCAAGAATTAAAAAGGGGGTCCATGATACTATCAGGGTGTACCTAATAAAGTGTATATTATATAATGATGGAAACTCTGTGTGTGCGTGTTCCACGTTTTTCTCCTCACTGACTTGGTCAATCCATGTGAAATGTGGCACAGTGGTAGAGGGTCATGGGAGGATGTGAATGAAGCAATATTACATCAATTGGCCAAAGGGGGGCGCTATAGCAACTGACTGAAATGTCAAACTTGGAATGGGCATATCTCATGCCCCGTATGTGGTAGAGACATGAAACTTTGCACAGAGATGCCTCTCCTCATGAGGAACACATTTGCTTCAAGAACCCATAACTTCCACTTATATAGATTTTCGGCCATTTTGAATTTTTTGAAAAACACTTCAAATGGATCTCTTCCTAGGAAGTTTGAGCGATCTGCATGAAACTGGGTGAACATAATCTAGGGACCAATATCTAAAGTTCCCTCTTGGCAAAAGTTGGAAAACTTACTAAAACTGAGCTTCTATAAGGAAATGAATATTGCGGAGGGTGTGGCTCATCACATAAAGGTGTATAACATCTCAAGGGTTTCACCCATCACCAGGCAACTTTGTAGGCATATGACCACACATAATCTGAGGGGACCCCTCCATTATTGACCCCATCAAACAAAATGGGGGCGCTAGAGAGCTCATTTCTTATCTAGGCCTAACCGCCATATGGATTTTTACTAAACTTGGTAGATATGTAGAACAGGATGCCTCAAGGTGACTGGAGAAATTTATAATTGGCAACTGGGTGGCGCTATAACAACAGAAAAATGCTTAAAAATGGCTAAAATACGACTGATCGCTGTGGCTCCCCCTGTGGACCAATGTTGGTGTTGTTTTCAAATGTTTGGTATGACTAAGTCATGGTATGGTATGCTGTACATAGTAACGTAAACTGTCAGTGTGTCATTCTGTCAGTCAGTCATTCTGTCTGTCCCACATTTTTCTACTCACTGACGTGGTCAATCTATGTGAAACTGCACATAGGCATTGAGGACTGGCATAGGTAGAAGGTGACACAGCTACTGATGGGTATGGACTAGTTTCTTTTTATCCTCAGAAGCAGTTTGAGGAGTTTTGAGTCGTGGGACAATTGATCAGATCAGATCGATAGATGAGGGGAGCTGCTGAGTAAACTTTTAGAACCAGCGCACTGAACAGTTAATTTCCACTTTCACAGCGCCTGGCGTTCTGCTGCTCCGTCTGTGCCCAGATTCTGCTCTGAGCTCCAGGAGTGTGAAGCAATGAAAAACCAAACAGTATATAACACAACAACACAACTAATGAACAGTCCAGCTCCAAAAACAGAGAATCAAAACGTGGCGCCAGATGTTTTTATCGCTGCCACAAACAAACGAATGTGTGGGAGTCTGTTTTAAATAAAGGTCAATGTTTGACAGGGCTGAAAATTAACACCAGCCACCGGCCAAACGCTGGTAAAATATGCAAGTGGCTGCTGGATGTGTTTCCTTTACCTGCCAAAATAACACAATGGTGATGTATTGAGTGGCCGGTGTAATTTGGGAGTTCATCAGCCACAGTGTCAGGTGGAGAAAAAGTTAATTTCCAGCTCTGGTGTTTGGCTGTTTACAGTGTACGAGTCGTACGAGTCAGTGTATGAAACAAATGCAGTGAAATATGTGAGTGCAGATACGAGTTATGAGGTAATAAGAGTGGAGTCGTTATCTCTGATTAAATCTCATATTTCAGATGTTATTTTCTTCTTCTCTGCCGCAGAATGAACAGTTTCCCTCATCTGATTAATCACCTCCAGTCCTCCATGAATCACACACACACACACACACACACACACGGTGACTTCCTCTGAATGAATCAAACATTCATTCAGAACCATAAACATGATCAATGACACACTCTGAGAAACACATTACATGTCAGACACACGGCTTTCACTCTGCAGCGGCCATATTTATCTCAGCTTCACCTTCCTCTTAGCTCCCAGCATGCACTGGGACAAGATTTACTGCGCAGACCTGAGGGTTCAAATATGGATCAGGAGGAAAGAGACAGAAGAAGAAGGAGAAGAAAGATTTCATCTACTCGCTTATGTACCCTCATTTCCTTCTCTTCTTGTTGTGTCCTCGTTTCCCTCTGTCCTCATTTTGTTTCCTACTTTTACTCTCTTGTGTCTTTGTTTTGTTTCCTCCTGTTTCTCTTTCCATTTCTTGTTTCCTGTTGCTTCCTCCTCTCCTCTCGTGCTTCCTCCTCATGTTTCCTCCTCTCCTCTTGTGTTTCCTCCTCTTGTATCCTCTTAACTTGTTTCCTCCTCCTTCTCAATTCCTCCTCGAATTTCTTGTTTACTCTTCTCGTTTCCTCCTCTCCTCTTGTGTTTCCTTGTCATGTTTCCTCTTCTCCTTAGTTTTCCCCACTTGTATCCTCCTCCCTTGTTTCCTCTTCTTCTCTTTTGTTTCCTCCTCTTTTCTTGTGTTTCCTCTTCTCTTTTTTGTCCTTCCCTCTTATCATATTTCTTCCTTCTTGTTTCCTGTTCTTTTGTTTCCTCCTCTCCTCTCGTGTTTCCTTCTCATGACTCCTTTTAAAGGCTCACTTCATGAGGTCATCAGACAAAAAGACCAGAAACATGAAGTTTCAGCTTTCTTGAACTGAAGCTGGTGATCGTCACTAACAAGGTGAACTTGTCTGAACTTCCTGTCTGAGCTCCCAAACAGATTTTAACTTCCTGTATCTTCCAGAACACATCCACAACAAAGGAGGAGCTCCTGCAGGCGTTTCCTCTGGGGAGCAGAGTTAAACTGCTGCAGCACTTTGTTTCACACCATCAACAAAAAGTCAAACTTTTCTACCTTATGATAAATCTGGGGAGTTTTTCTTCTTTTTCTGTCTTAGTTAAAGTCCTCCTCTCTTGTCTCCTTCTTCTTCTCTCTCAGTGGGAGTCCTCCTCCTCCTCTCCTTGGAGCTGTTACTTCTCCTCGGTTGGTCGGGCCGGCCGGGAGGATCCAGAGTAAATCCAAACAGACATGTTGATTAATTTCTTCAGCCAAATGTTTAGTGGAACAGAAAAGAGGCTGTCACACTGGCTGGTACACAAACAGAGATGTTCTCTGAGCCGTGAAGTGTCACTCTGCTGTCTCCACCTCAGCTCCTCACAAACAGGCAGCGCCATCCAGCTCAGCAAATGCACCCACACCGGGACGGACATGCAGCCTGACAGAAAGAGGTCAAAGGTCACTCTGTCAGTGTGTATTTACTGTTGAACACCTGATCTGTGGAGGGATGTCCCACTCTGATCACAGACCACAAACCATGTTAGCAGTCATCAGTGAAATCTTCCATGAGATCAAAGTGACTGTGCAGCTTCACACGGAATATAAACTGTGTCGTCTTATTGATTCAGCGCTCGATGTAACGGCCACTACACCCCA
Organism: Epinephelus awoara; assembly: GCA_035609425.1. Taxonomy (NCBI): domain Eukaryota; kingdom Metazoa; phylum Chordata; class Actinopteri; order Perciformes; family Serranidae; genus Epinephelus; species Epinephelus awoara. The sequence goes on from CM069309.1 coordinate 4,370,053, forward strand.
ACATGTTCTCATCCCAACTCGTCAAATACTGCTGCTTTATCTGTGGTCCTGAACAGCAACACATGACGCTCTAGGTACCCTCCTGTGTCTGTTTTTTACATTCTGGGATGGCATGTAACTTTTCAAAATACACTTCAGTTTTCACAGGAAATGTTTAGTTTCTGCTCCTCACATGCACACAGTCTTTTTCTTTTCTAACATCAGCCTCTTGGATGTGAGGTGAAGTGTCTTCAAGAAACTCAGTTGCATATGATATAGCACCATGACCTGGATGACTGAGAATCTTCACCAACATATTTTACTTTACAGACTAACACACCAGGTAAATCGAGCACGGTCTCACTCCAAGGTCGTCGAAGTCCTGCACATGGGCAGTGACTTACAGAAACCAACAAAAAAGGCGTCCTTTAACGTCGGCATGATCTGTGGCCGGTTGCTGTTACAGTGCCTGGCGCCGTCAGGGGGAAATGCGGCGGGACAAGGACAAAAGCTAAGTTAAGGTTGTGAAAGTTCAACTAGGGTGGTGGATGGGTCCAACAAACACCGACTTTCACCTGAGAGAGCAGTGTTTGTGTCCCATAAGATTCTAGAGCCAAACCCTGTTTTTCCTAAAAATAACCATGTGCTCTTGTTGTTGAAGGAAAAAAAAAACGTCAATTCACGATGTTCTACCAATGTAGTGCTTTTATTTTGATAGGGACTGAATGTAAACATTAAATATCCTGTGGAAAAAAGTTTATTTTGAAAGAAGACAATGCATGCAACAGGCTGGAGTTGACCTGGCGTCCAAGAACGTCAACAACCAACACACCCAGGGTACCTTGAAGGAAGTGGAAAGTCCATGACCAAAGGTCCATATGTGACGATGTCAGAGTGAGAACTTCGTTTTTACATTATTTCCTTAAATTTAGGCAACAAAGCTACATGGTTAGGTTCAGAAAAAAGGAAACACCATGTTTTGGCTCAACATCATGTCACATATGTCACTGCTGTAGCATGCTACACATACTGGCACAATGTTGGTATTAAAATAACTCCACTGACTGTTGGTTTCACACAGGAAACAAACAGCAGGCTCCTGGGTGAAAGTCTAGACCCGTCCACCTCACCTCCAGCCCTACAGGGACTTTCTCGCTCTTTATGCTATGAGAGTTGGCAGCCGGTACATTTCATAATGCCTGTCGGCTGTAGTCTTAGCGGCCTGTTCAAGTGCAACTTTTTGGCCGAGACACAGGCGATGCAACAGTCGACTTTCGTCTCTGCTGGTTCTTTGATGTCGGTTGGTTGTGTCTGGGCCTTGAGAGTGTCACTAAAGACAGACAGGCTCATCCTGTGAGGAGCAGGAACATCAGCAATAGCCCATCTTATGGTGTTTGAGATATTTCACTCTGAAGCACAAATGTCAACCTCAAGGAAGGAAGGAAGTCACAAGATCATCAGTCAGTGGGATTAATCCTCTGGGGAACATGAACATTTGAACAAAATGTCATCCCAGTCCATCAAAAGCTGAAAAACATGAGCCTTAACTTCACCTTCAGACTAACTCATGTGGCAACGACAAAACTTAAATTTACACACTGAGACCAAAGTTTATCCTCCAAAAGGAATTATATCATACATGAAAACTCTACAGAGACATCGGAGCATGAACACCGACTGAAAGCTCCTCTGCTAACCACTGATCATCTCCACCAACTGTCCCTCTGTTTTTACAGCACTATAATTCACAGCAGCAGCAACTAGTTAGCCTGAGTGGAGCTCCTCCTCTTCCTCCTCCTGTCCTGTCCTCTTCCTCCTCCTCCTCTCATCAAACAGCCGGTCGGCAGGAAACAGGAGGCGGGCCAACAGCGCTCCCAGTAATCTGCCGCGCTCCATCCTCATTACCACACATTAACACTTATTAACACAGTAAACCCACACCTAATAGGTTGATAAACACAGGAACACACTGGGAGGAGGGGGGAGGAGGGACGGGGGGGACAATGGCGGGTGTGAACGGTGTTTCCTGTGTGCGAGGAAACAGCTGGGAGAGGAGGAGGTAATTAAAAAACAATTATAATTAATCCCAATTTCCCAGAGAAGGTAAAGAGAGAGCAGGTCAAATATGCAGAGTTAATGATTTCATCAAAGTAGAGGAATATGCAGATTTATGTCTGCAGCCGCTCACAGCTCGCCTTCACACCTTCACACACACCTTCGCACACCTTCACACACACACGCACACACGCACTGTTTCATCCTTCAGCCAGCGCAGGTTTGTTTCTTCAGCTTTTTCATTTGATGATTTTTCCCCAAAATCACCAGTCGTCAATATCCGGTGCATGGGAAGTGATTTGCGTCAGAAACCAACAAAAAAAAAGGTGTCCTTTAACCTTGGCATGATACGTGCCCGGTTGCCGGCGGCATCACAAGGAAACGAAAGTTAAGGCGATGAAAGTCAGGGTGGGG